>CAMZMU010000090.1:43226905-43613923 GCA_947311845.1 Poa pratensis
CCTGATTCTATTTCTCAAACTAAATTTGTATTGTTCTACAAATCGTTTCAGATATTGCCGAATTGTTCAAGATTGTTTGCAACAATTGTTGGGGCTGAGATTGTCGAGAATGATACAGAGCATACAACATTTGCAGTAATACAATTTGTTTTCTCAAGCGAAAGGGAAATTACAGCTCGATTCACAAGGTAAAATGAATGGATAGACATTCAGGCATTTCCATTTCGAGAGTAATTCAGGCATTTCATCAATCCAGAAGAAAACTCACATGGCATTTTCATTATCTGTCATGAGCAGAGCTACAAAAGTCATTCCCACCCTCAAAAGTTGAGGAAAAAGAAGCACATTTTATTCCAGTCGAACAGTATCGGAATATCATATGACGCCTCAGATTAGAAAACCTTGGCTCCAAACTCACAGCATGTCTCTAACTAATTCGATAAAGCCTGAGAAGTTCACAGCAAAATCTAGGGACATTCAGACCACTGGAAGCTCCCCAGACTCGCTGATGACAACTTTTCTTCTTCGGACGGTCACCTCTGTCAGTCTCCGAATCCTCGATCAAACGTACGATGTCCATGCCTTCGAGAACCTGGCCAAAGACGACATGTCTCCCATCCAGCCACGATGTCTGCACACAAAAGCTTAAGAGTAGTCAACATACTTGAACTTCAAAATCAATGAGAAGTTGAAAACATAAGCAGCAGTATGAAACGTGCATCAATTTTGCCTTTGATTGATTGGAGGAAGTACAAAGTTACCTGCTTAGTGCATATGAAGAACTGGCTGCCGTTGGTGTTTGGCCCAGCGTTGGCCATGCTGAGCACTCCGGGTCCAGTATGAACCACTAAGAACATTACATAATATATGTAATCAGTTAACATGTGACTTAAAGCACAACTAGCAGGACAGAGTACATGCAAGTATAGTGTAACACATACATTTGAAGTTCTCATCCTTAAAGGTGCGGCCATAGATGCTTTTCCCCCGGTGCCCTGAAATTATCGATTTTCATTCATTCAGACACAATAGTTGCAAGCTCCATGTTTAAGTTCAGGCTATCTTAAGGTTCAGCTGCAGAACACTTCCTCTATGGCTCTATGCATAAGTTAAGTGAGTATCAAAAGGTAGACCGTGCCAGTTTTATTCCAGTGAAAATGAAGATCGAAGACAAATTAGGTATGGGTCAACACGGAAATATAGATGTCCTTATAATCTAATCATCAAGCAACAAATCACAAGTTAAATAAAGGATGTAAATGCAAGGTTCTATTAAGCGCTAGGCGCTAATTGAGCATTTTGTCTCCGCTTTTCTATTTTCTAAAGGATTAAAGCGCTAAGCGTGATTAAGCGCACGTTTAAGCGCAGTTGAGCGCTAGGCGTTTTGCTCAGCTCAGCGCCTAAGCGAGCTAAGCGTGCGCTTAAGCGCGCTTTTATAACCTTGTGTAAATGTGTGTGTGCAAGTGACTAGTGGCAAACAAACAGGGATGCAAATCCAGGCCAAAATGCACTATAAGAAGAATTTGAAATGTTGGTACATGATAAGCCAAAATGCAACATAACGTTCAGAACACTTGTCCAGTTGTACAAGACAACTTCCCTCTCTGTACAGCACAAAGTACTACTCAAATTTCTAAATATACTTCAACAAACGATGACCAATGAGCTGAAAGAGGTGCAGCTGTGCAAAATATAAATAAATAAATGAATATGATTAATCTTGTGCGCAAAGGTATATGCACGGATCAAGTGCTAGTCTTATATTCTTTTCATATAATCTGCACAGCATAAAGACGCATGCGCAACAAACTAGAATACACAAAAGTGGGTAAACACATACGTTGCCCTTGTCAAAATCTCCTCCCTGAATCATGAAGTCCTTGATGACACGGTGGAAACTCGAGCCCTTGTACCCAAACCCTTTCTCCCCTGCCAAAAACAGAGAATTTTGTCAAGCTTCCCACGAGCGCAACTGCTTTAAAAGAAACGTGCAACAGAGCAGGCTCCAGAAAAATCCCTCATACCAGTGCAGAGAGCGCGGAAGTTCTCGACGGTCTGCGGAACGTCGTCCCCTACAGCCCAATGACGATCCTCCCGACGTTCTTCCCCACGGGTTCCCGATGCTGATGTCAAAGTACACCTTGTTTGTAACTTTGGACTGAAGCTCAGGTGCCTGCAACGTACGTAATGAGCTGCGTCAACACCATGACAAGGGGTAAACATAGAAGTAAAAGAAGCGGCATAGTTGCACATCTGTTTCCTAGCGACTAACACATCCTGAACCTAGTGAACTGACACAAACACACGCCATACTCGTGTATGATTCCCTGCATCTAAAACACTCGAAGAAACCAGTTAACAATTTCTAATTCTATTCGCTGAAAAATTCGGTGAGTGACTTAATTTTCTTTTGCAAGAATAACTAAGAGAAACCTCTCATTAATACAGCTGCTGCTGCAGCTAGGAAATGGAACTGCGTGAATGTTCACATCCAGACAGCCCGGCTTCCATATTATTCAACTAGAACAATACAGTTGCACATTTGCTTCGTCCGCGACTAACACTAACTGAACCTGATAATGAACTAACACAAACATATGCCATGCTCATGTAACAATTTGTAAGTCTATTCACAGAAACTAGCTAACAATTTGTGATTCTACTGACAGAAAAATCAAGTGAGTGACTTGACTGTCTTTTCCAGGAATAGTTCAGGATAAATCTCTCATGAACGCTACAGCTAGGATATAAAACTGTGAATGTTCATTTCACATCCAGACAGCCCAGCTTTCCCTATTATTCAACTAGAGTATAGATAAAAGGACGGACAGCTTTACATAGGGTTCGGCGCTGGCGGAGGTGACGAAGCGCGCGCGGCTGTGGGGGGGCCCGGAGACGGAGACGGCCGGGGACGCGGCGCGGCCGCCGCGGAGGTTGAGGAGCGGCGACGGGGACTTGGAGACGAGAGCGACGCCCTCTGGCCGCCGCCGCCGGGCAAGCCATGGCCTGCAAGAAGAGCACGAGAAGATGGTCAGGAGGATGAGACGACGACGCAGAGCACTACGAGATGAGGAGGAGAGGGAAGGGAGCTGACGAGTGCGGAGAAGGAGGTCGCGGCCGCCATTGTTGGAGGGGAGAGAGGTTTTGGGATGGGATTTGTTGGAGGGGACGACTCCTAAGATAACCCAGGGAAAGGATGAGATTTTATTCTTGTTCCTCGGCGTGTGGAACTTCAGATTGGGTCCTTTGCTTTCTTCAATTTTCTCTTGCCAAGTCTTCCAAACTAACTGAGAGGGTGAGATTGAGATATATGCCATGTGTGGTTAGTGTTTATGTACTTCCGATTTGACAGCATGTCAATATTCACATAAAGCTAGTCCAAACATTGTTAGATGAAGCACATAAATTCAAGTGTTTCTTGAGATAAGTACTTACATGGCATTGCATGAAGGATTGGACTATGTGCACACCCTCAATTTTAGTCCTCGGTCGTGCTCGGTCATCGTCTTTTTTTTTAGACGGAAGGCTCGAAATAAGCCCGGTTTTAATTAATGTCTCTTATGTATTTATTCTTCTTCTTACCAATGGTGGCTTCTTCCTCGTGCTTCTTCTTTCCTTGGGTGGCTAATTCCTCCATCTCCAAATAAGCAACATTTTTTGGTGTGGATCTAGTTGAAATTAGGGGCACACAAAGACTTGAACAAAAAAATGTTAACCAAGAAGGTCAATAGCTCAAACCACACATCAAGAGTTTTAAATTTGATGCTGAACTGGTTTTAATGCTTCAATTCATTCTCAATTCTGCCACCATGAAACTTCTTATATTACCGGAGTATACTACACAATAATGCATGATTTGGTTAGGAATAATACTAAAACATGATATTGTGGTAAGGAATGAACACCAGAACACCAAATTTAACGAACACATATCGTGAAATGAAAATCAAGAAATGGAAACAACATAAGTAATATATTTCCCTCTCTACAAGTGACAAGTTTTGTGTGGATCTTGTTGACAATAGTGACAATACTAATTTGAATCAAAAGTGATTCAGTCAAGAAGGGCACGAACCTAAACAACATATTATGAGTTTGTTATTTTGTTTAGTTCTAGATTTAATACTTCGAGTGAATCTCATTTCCACAACCATTGTAACATCTTTAGAGAAACACAATGCATAAAAACCAGTTAATGAACGATATTGTCGCTAAGAATGAACATTGAAACATGGCACTCCCACCGATGTAAACACAACACTCAAGCAATGTTATTGAGACAAAAGCTTTACTTGTCCTTTTATTCCCAAGTTTCACCAACAAGTACGGTCGGGTCACACAAGATGATGCATGACACGATATTTAATAGTCACCGCTATATCGATCGATCCATCGATTATACAACGGTTACCCATCCATCTACTAGCAGACCCTTTGTATTCTTACCAACACCAATGCCACCAACTGGCGCGGTGATAGGGGCGGTGCAGTATGCTGGCATGTATAAGTTGCACATCGCTGGGAAGGTCCTCAGAGCTATGCTCCTCATCACCTCAAATTGCCCTAGTTGGTGAGGTTGAGCAAAGGCCATCCACGGTTGTTGAACTTGCGGTTGGAAAAAACCTTGGCTTAACTGTTGTTGGGCGATGATGGTGTGCGCGAAGCTGCACATGGCGGGGCACCGAGATGGCCGGGGATCTGTGCTAGCTGCTGGCAGCACTGCTGTCGCATCACCTGGCAGGTGCTCTGAGGTAGCATTTGTGACCGGACGAACGGCGGGGTGGCCATTGGGATGCACTGCTGCAGGAGGAACACCCTGCATGGGTTCAGCGGGCTGCATAAGTGGTTGCTGCGGAAACTGTTGTTGGTCAAACCCCGCTTGCCAGTCGGTCTCCAACTGCGCGATTGCGTTCGTCACCACGACGGCGAGGAGGGCAAGGATGAGCAAGGTCTTCATGGTGGACTGGTGTGTGGATACTCCTTTCTTTGCTTCGATGTTGTGTAAAGGATGGCGGTGGAGGATGCTCTCGTCTAGGCATATTTATAGCCTCTACTACACCACTCCTTTCATCCCCGCACTGCTTCCGTCGAAGTGGTTTTGGATGCCTCTAAAACCAATCACTTTGTACTCTTGTGTTAGGTGTAGGCACTACATACAAGTATGGATCATTCACAAAAGTTACTTACATTTTGTTGCATCACATGAGCTTGTGATGATAATCGAGAACGGGAATGACTTGCCCTCATTTGCTTTACACGTCGACGCTTATCAAAGATCGCCTCTTTTCGCCCAAAAACGAGTTTGTATCTTTGCACACGTTGTTAGTCATAAACAACTTGCACAAACAACTCTGCAAAAAATATTGCATTTTTTCATGGCTTTATGTGGAACCAACCTAAATTTGTAATCTTGTGTAGGATGTTAGTAGTAAAGATTTACATGTGGAGGTTGTTCTTGTAATAATCTTGTTGTATAGTACTAGTAGTAGTCTACTAGCCACACCAAACTCCAGGCAGAGACAAAAATAACTTGTACAAACAACTTTGAAACATATTGCCTTTTTTCATGGCTTTATTATGTGGAAGTAACTAAATTTGTAATCTTGTGTGGGATGTTGGAGTAGTGAAGATTTACATGTGGAGTGGAGGTTGTTCTTGTAATAATCTTGTTGTGGGTACTACTACTAGTCTTCTAGCCACACCAAACTCCAGCAGAGACAAAAACAGAAGCGATGGCGCGTAGATCCCTCCTCCTCGTTGCGGCCGCCGTCCTCCTCCTCGCCGTCGCCGCCGGAGCGGCAGCGGCAGGGGACGCGCCGTTCGTGGTGGCGCACAAGAGCGTCAAGCTGTCCCGACCCGGCCCCGGCGTCGAGCGCCTCGCCGTCACCCTCGACCTCTACAACCAGGGTTCCGCGTGAGTCCTCCATCCCCGAGATCTGCATCCGCCCCGGCCAGATCTCGCGTCTTTGACCCCCCACGCTTCTTGCATCATCCCTACTTTAGTTGAAATCCTCAGGGACGAGTTGTTGACTACTCGAGTGAGTCAATTCATGTTACTTGTTTCTGTAGTGATGTTGCCCATGAATATTGCTCTCGATAGCCTTGCCGTTCGTCTTATATGAAATATCCAGAATTCTGATCCTCGCTGGTAGCACGGCTGGATTGGCGATCACACGATCTTGTAAATGGAATGTTTCAACCCGGAACTGGGCTTGTGTTTAGTGTGTAGATTAGATGAGTTCACATTAATGAGAACCCTGGCTGCTAACTAGCAGCGTCAGTGAAATTTGGGTCTGGAGCTCGCATCCCTGTTCGTCCAAAAGAATCTTGTGATCGTGGTTGGATATGGTTGATTGTGCGTGTAGTTGCTGGATGACGCCACAAGGAGTTGTCTCAGACTGTTTGAATTTTCAAAAAAAGTCCTGGTCGTGTCCTACTATACCTGTAGTTAGAAACTTGTAATTGTATCTGAAAGACTGAAACGATGCAAGTGAATAGATCAACGGAGTAGATAATTAGAACCTGTATGATACTTTTAAGGTCTGATAAGATGGTTATGGTTTTCCGATCAATTTTCTAACACTCAGTTGAAGTATATGTCTGTGTCCTACATCTCCATTTAGCTGTTTCCATAAGTTTTACCTGCTTCTAAAGTAGTGCTATTATACTCAGGCATCTTGTCCTGCTTCTGATAGCCTTGCATTTTGTCTTGTCTGGAATCTCTAGAATTCTAGATTTATATTGTGATTGGAATGCATCAAAGCCTGGGCTTGTTTTTTTAGGAGTGTAGATTAGAGAGTGCGAGTTACTGTGAACCCTGGTTTTTTAGTACCAGCTCCGGTGAAAAATTGGGAGTGGAGCATGCGTGCCCTATTCCTCGATCCACACACAAGTCCTGGTCGTTTTGCCACATCGGTGAAATTCACATGTCCGACTATACTTGTAGTTAGAAACTTATTGATTAAGACTAGATAAAATTTAAACTAGATAATTAGACCCCTGATATTTGCAAACTCTGATGTTGGTGTCCATGATTCTTGCTAATTTCTGTGTCAATTAAATCGTCTGCCTTAGCATATTTTTTCCACACGTAATGTTTGATAACTATGAAGTCAAAACTGTTTTGATGTTTGTATGGGAAACCCATTGTCAAATACTAATTTACATGCACGCCTAACTTTTTATTTACTATGAAATGCAAACTCCTTCATGTCATTTTTTCATTGTCATCAGCACTAATTTGTTGTCAACTCTAATTTCCCAGGACTGCCTACGACGTTAGCCTGAACGATGACTCTTGGCCACAGGAAGCATTCGAGCTTGTCTCTGGAAGTACATCAAAGATAGTGGAAAAGCTTGAGGCGTCAGTACACCTCCTAATCCATTTTATCCTGCCATTTCGAAATGCCAGTGTTTTACTTTGACAGTGTACCTTTTGTGCTTCTAGAGGTTCCACTGCGTCCCACAACTTTGTTTTGGAGACCAAGGTGCAGGGCAGGTTTCAGGGTTCTCCTGCGGTTATCAAATACCGCGTTGCCACAAAGGCTGCCCTTCAGGTTTGTTTGTTCTACATGCCTTATCTTTTTTATTAGTATTCCTGCACTTGGTTATTGGTTTAAGGATTAGTGACGTGTAGATAGAATCTGTTTAAACTAGACAACTTAAGTGGCATGTGGAGAGAATTGGTTACAGTATTTACCAATTATGAAAGTTGGGACTTGGTTATTAAAAGCTAATAAAACTTGGTGATTTGCATTCAATACAAAGCTTCGATGAGCTTAACAGGCTTTTGCTTAACGACTCTAATGTGATTCGCTATTCCATTGATCATAGTGGGACTGAACCTGATGAGCTTAAAGCTAAATAGTCTATGGTAAACATCATTAGGTAGTTTGCTGTTTTGTAAATTCTGTTCCCTGAGCTTAAATAGCTTACTTTCTTTTACAGGAGGCCTATTCGACGCCCGTCCTTCCATTTGATATCCTCGCTGAGAAACCTCCACAACAGAAGTTCGACTTGGTTAGTAATCATATCATTCCATTCAGTTCAAGACTAAAAACTTGAATATTCTGATGTTTGAATGTTTCATCTTTGGTGCTGACAATTCACTTCTGGATACCCACCTTCGTCACTTGGACCTTTTCAGGCTAAGGTAATTTCGCGATACTCTGTTCTTGGATTAACTTATCTGTTACATCTAAGTAGGAAACGAGAATCTGTCACATAGCACACTGTCAACTGACAAACCGTTAATCTGCAGAGAATTGTTGGGAAATACGGGCCAGTGGCATCTGTTGTTTCCTTTGTCGGTGCGTTCATCTACCTGGTTGCGAGCCCATCGAAGTCTGGCGCTGGAAAAGGAAGCAAGAAGAGACGCTGAAGCTGTATCAAAAAAAAAAAAGAGACGCTGAAGCAGTTTATTGGCCACCTTTTGTTTTGTAGCAGCTGGTTTTGATCCCAGGAAGCGAACTTATGCTCTCTTTAAACCTTTAGTTGTTCCCAGTGTACTCTAATGGCTCAAGTAACCAGGATCATGCCAGCAATATAATTTTCTCAAGCATCTTGAGGCCTTGCCGACTAAATTTAGACAGAAGAATACATTTGATAGACAGAAGGATATAGTTATCAGATTTCCTTTCGGCAATGAGTATTGCTAAGCTCTTTGTGATGTTTGGATCGAACTAAATCCATGTTGAGTATGATTATTTTCTTCTAGTGTGATAAGTGATCAATCGTCAGTCACCCATTTACTATGAATTTGGTGACGCTAATTGATGATCCGCGACTTATTGGGATATTTTTTTAGAAGGAATTTGACTATTTGAGGTTAGCTCCGGCTACACCCGGGAAAGATAAAAGGGGGAAGGTGACTAACCACGGATCATCCTACGGTCCAAGACCCCAACGGACGTACAAGGTCGGGAGGAGGGAGGAGCTCCAGCAGGTGGCAGGCAGCCGCCGCCAAGTTTACCATCTCTCTCTCCATGCCTTCTGATAAACACAAATGATTAGGAACACTACATAAGAAGTTGGTTAATGCATGAGTTGGTTAGGAATAAACACAATTGCTTAGAAATGAATACTCAAAATCAAAGTTAATGACCACATACTTTGGAATAAGAATCAATAAATGGATGAGTTGGAATACTACATAAGAAGTTGGTTAATGCATGAGTTGGTTAGGAATAAACACAGCTGCTTAGGAATGAATACTCAAAATCAAGAAATGGAAAGAAAAGAGGCAATCAATTCCTTCCCCTACAAAGCAACAAGTTTTGTTGTGGGTCTCATTGAAAACAGTGACATATACTATTTCAATCAAGAAGGTAACAGACCTGAAGATTCAACCTCATTTCTACAATCACTGAAACTTCTGTAGATAAACACAACACATAAAAAGTTATCTAAAGCACAATATTGTCGTTAGGAATGAACACTCAAACATGGTACTAACACCTATGTAAACAAAACGCTCAAGCAATGTTAATGAGACAAAAGCTTCACTTTCCTTTATTCCAAAGTTATTTAGCAACAAGTACGGTCGTGTCACACGAGATGATGTATGACACGATATTTATTCATCACCGCTACATCGATCGATCCATCGACTAAACAACGGTGATCGACCTATCTATTACAAGACCCTTGGTAATTCTCAGTAACCGCTCATGCCGCCAACTGGTGTGGCAATAGTGGGGGTGCAGTATGATGGCATGTACAAGTTGCACATCGCTGGGACGATGCTCACAGCTATGTTCCTTATCATCTCGAACTGGCCTACTTGTTGGGGTTGAGCGAAGCCCTGGAACGGTTGTTGCAGTTGTGGCTGGAAGAAACCATGGCCTAGTTGTTGTTGTTGCTGCTGGAAGATGATGGTGTCCGCGAGGCTACGGACGGCGGGCAACGAGACAACGTGGGGATCTGCGCCAGCTGCTGGCAGCACTGCTGACGCATCGCCTGGCAGGTGCTCAATGGTAGCATTTGCGACCCGACGAACGGCGAAATTGCCAACGGGACGCACTGCTGCAGGAGGAACACCCTGCACGGGTTCAAAGGATGTTGCATAAATGGTTGTTGCGGAAACTGTTGTTGTTCGAAGCCCGGTTGGAGGCTGGTCTCCAACTGCGCTACGACGTTGGTCACCGCGACAGCGAGGATGACGAGGATGAGCATGGTCTTCATGGTGGACCTGTGTGTGTGTGGCTACTCCTTGCTCGTTTTTTGATGTTTTGTGAATGATGGTGGAGAAGAATGCCCACAATGAAGGCCTATTTATAGCCACCATGCCACCTTCTCCTTTCATTTACGCATTTACCTTCTTCCAAATGATTTTGGATGCTTCTAAAACCAATCATTTGGTATTGTTTTGTCAGGTGAGGCACTACATACAAGTGTAAACCGTGGATCAATCACAAAAGCTATCTCTTTTCTGTCGTGCACACATAATGTGACCATCACAGAATCGATAATCAAAATGACTCATCCTCGTTCGCTTTACATGTCGACGCTTATCAAGACCACATCTTTTTCCCAAAAACTGAGTTTGTATCTTTGTAGAAGTTGTTTGGATCAATCGGAAAGTATCTCTTTTCTGTTGTGCACACATAATGTGACCATCACAGAATCGATAATCAAAATGACTCATCCTCGTTCGCTTTACATGTCAACGCTTATCAAGACCACATCTTTTTCCCAAAAACTGAGTTTGTATCTTTGTACAAGATGTTTGGCACATAAACAAATTGTCAAAATATTGCACTCTTTTCCATGGCTTGATGTGGAACTAACTAATTTGTAATCCTGTGTGGGATGCTGTTAGGAGGGACCAGATTACTAAAAATCCACATGTGAAGGAGTTGAATCCATGGCCCCTACAGCAACCCACATAACAGTGCTAGGATTGCGCGGCTCCTTTTGCATCTCAGATTTCTGTTTCAACATGTAAATCTGCTCGTGATATTGAAAGTAATGAGTGTCTATTTCGCTCAGTACTACTACTCGAGTGTACAATAGTTGCTACTCGTCAGGTTTAATACTCCCTGCAGTCCGAAAAATCTGTCGGAGGCTATACGTACAAGTTGAGCGTGGTATGGTGTTTCCTGGCGACAATTTTACCAGATCCGAGGGAGTAGCATGTTTCAGTTTAGTTAAAACGTGTACACCAGAATAGTCTTCAGTCTAGCTACGCAAGCAAGCAACACCAGTACTAAACTACAGTCTGGTGGTAACTGTATTTTCAATAGATCTACAAGTAATTGTCCAGTCATGAAAAAACACATAAGCATTAGAAGGTACTGAACTTGGACACAACAGCACATACAGAAGCATGTGACTATGTGTCTAAACCGACAAGCATATCGCCTACATTACCATATACATATCAAGAACATAGCTAGCTACATTGCAAACCTTGTCATCAGACTTATGCTCACTCATCTTTCCAATAGCTCTATGTATTCATATGTGTCTCAAACTTCTTAAATTCTAGTAGGGTAGGTGAAGTATGTTCTGGGTCACTAAGCTGACAACAGCTAGTAGTTCATAGTTTGGCATGGTTCAGTTGCAGCAGGACGAACCACGACTATTTTAGCACCGTTAGATCGAAGGGAATAAACGAACGGTTCCTCAAAATGCTAAACACCGTAAAACTTGAATATATAAAATCTCAGAAATTAGTATTTGTGCCTGAAATTTACAGTTAAACTAATATTTCAATACATACAATGATACAGCTTTTACATTTTTCATAATTTTTCCAATGTAAAAAAATATTCAAAAATGCCTAGCATCCGGAGCTCGAACTCCGAAACGAGTTTCATGGTATCATCCCAAGAAGCAACAGTCTTTAAATCTTTATTTGTACCCGATGTACTGTAACGAACATCTTAGGAGATATAGAATGAGCGCATGCAACACTCGTGGTTTCGCAACAAGTTTGCGCCTCCGTAAATAGTTTTCGAAATCCTCAAGCGCCAGGCTTCCACTTGGCTCACGATGGGTGTGAAACGCTTGACAAATAAAGTTTTCAAAATTATGCCGCGATGGTAAATAAATAAATAAATGGACCATCAGTGTTTAAAGTTTTCGAAATAATGCCACGAGATTAATTGTCTTTTGTAACTGTTATTTACTTTCTTGTAAAACTCCTCTCTTAATTAATAGCAAAGGTTTTTCACCATTTTCAAATAAATAAATAAATAAAGTAGTCATGATGATTTAGGTCCCAAAAAAGCCCATGATATAACTAGGAATGTTGTTTTGGCCATTAATACTTGACCATCCCGGATCAAGTCTCGTCTGGCTAAATTCGATTACCAGATATAGCTTGGTCAAGGCCATTGTAACTCGTCGTCTCGCAGTCAATGCACAGATGCAATATACTATTTATGATCCCCAGCAAAAAAGTACTATTTGCAACCAGATTGAAAAGTACCGAAAAATTCTATTTAGAATAAGATGCAGACCAGTCAGGACAATTACAACTCATAAGCTTCACAATTAAAGTGTTAATCTGATGTTATTTCTTATTCCTTAATTTAATGATACTTCAACTCAACACAACTTTCACACTCATATTTGATGTTCTAATTAATTTGAATGTAGAGGGTTGTGTTTTTACGAATGAACATCTGAATATGGACATGAACAAAACAATGACAAACATTGTTATAGACAAGAACTTCATTTGTCTTTTATTCGCAAGTTTGGCTAGGGTCAGACATGTTGACGCATGACACTTTATTTGACCGCTAGATGGATCAGTTCATCAGCTAAACACTGATGGTCCATTTATTTAATACTGTAACTCCGATCTTCTTAGAGACCACCGATGCCTGCGGAGATACCGCGACCAAAAGTAGTGGAACAATAGAGTGGGATCTGCGCATTGCACATCGCCGACAGGGTCTGGTGCGCGGACACCTTCATCGCCACGAGCTGACCTTGCTGCTGAGGTTGAGCGAAGAGATGGCCCACCTGCTGTTGCAGAGGCTGGAAGTAACCCATTTGTTGTTGAGGTTGGAAGAACTGTTGTTGTCCGAACAGTTGTTGTTGCTGAGGCGAGAAGTAACCCATTTGTTGTTGAGGTTGGAAGAATTGTTGTTGTTGCATGACGATGGCGTCCACAACACTATTGATGGCTGGGCACCGAAGTTGCTGGGGGATTCTCGCCAATTGCTGGCAACATTGTTGCCGCATCACCTGGCAGTTGCTCTGCTGCAAGATCTGCGACCTGACAAATGGCGACATGGCCACCGAGCTGCACTGCCGCATGAGAACCGCCCGGCACGGGTTCAACTGTTGCAGCAGAAATGGATGAAAAAATGGTTGTTGTTGTGGAAATGGTTGTTGCTCGGGATATGGCTGATATTGTTCGCTAGGGTCAAACTGGGCAGTGGCCATGGTCGCCACCATGGCAAGGAGGGCAAGGATCAGAAAGGTCTTCATGGTGGATTTATGTTGACTAGTGCTTGCCTGGCTTTGATGTTTGTGCTCTGGGTGGTTGATGGATGGTTGATGGAGGAGGATCATCACAGTGCAAGCCTATTTATAGCTACCACTGCATGGTTTCTTCATTCTTTCATATGCTTTCCTTTAAAGTTCTTGGGTTTTTCTTGAACTAATTATTTGGTTCATTGTGTTTGTTGGCACTACTTACAACATTTACTTTTGGAATGATCAAAAAAAGCTTTTATACCCTTTGGTACCATTCGAGTCTGGTGAGATAGAATACTTGACAATGACTCATGAAATCCACTTTACATGTCAAACACCAATCTAGATTGTGACATTTCCTGAAACTAAATTTATAATGTTCTACATGTCCTTATGCATAAACACGACATACATTACTTGTGGTGAACTAATTTCGTGATCTTGTAAGTGCCGCTAAGATACACTAGACTAGTAATGTAAGGGTCTGTTCGTTTTTCGGACGGGGTGGAATGGAATGGAACGGTTCCGTCCCGGGAGCCCGTTCCTGTGTTCGGTTAGACAGAGGAATGGAATGGACTGGTTCCTCAGAATAGAATATTCCGTGTAGATGCGGAACGCACTCGTCCGGCCGAATCGGCCGGACCGAGTGGAACGGCTCGCTAAGCGCCCTCTCTCTGGCTAATCCATCTCTCTCTCACCTCGAGTGGAACGGCTCAGACCGAATCGGCAGGCATGCTCGCGAGCGACGGCGGCGGCCGAGACGGCGAGCAGGCACGGCGGCGCCGGCTGAGGCGGCGGCGGACAGCAAGAGGCGGGGAACCGGCCGAGCCAGGCAGGGGCGCGGCGGCCCTCGGCGCGACGGCCAGAGGCGACCGGCCATCGGCGCGACGGCCCGGCGGCCAGCGGCGCGGCTGCCAGCGGCCAGAGGCGCGACGGCCCGGCGCCCAGCGACGCGTCTGCCAGCGGCCTGAGGCAACCGGCCATCGACGCGACGGCCCGGCTCGCTCTCCCTCGACGGCGGCCGGAGCTCGCGCGGGGCGACCAGGTTGACGGCGGCTCAGGAAGAGATTAGGGTGGCCAGGGCGGCGGACGGCCACGGCGGCTCCGGGCGGAGATAGGTGCGGCCACGGCGGCTCCGGGAGCGGCCACGGCGGCGGACGGCCATGGAGGAGCAAGGGGCGGCCGCGGCGGCGCCGGGCGGCGCAAGGGGCGGCCGCGGCGGCTCGGGAAGAGAGAGGGGTGGCCAGGGCGGCCACGGCGGCGGACGGCCATGGAGGAGCAAGGACGGGCCACGGACGCTGCTTGAGGATGCAATCTAATCTAATTACTAGATTAGTGCTAATTTAATTGGTAAGTCTAAATTAGTGCTAATTTAATTAGTAATCCTAAATTAGGGGACCGTTCCATTCCACTTCGTTTTTGCTCTACCGAACACAGGAATGTAATGGAACGGTGACATTCTGCAAAAATGGAATGTCACCATTCCATTCCATCCCATTGCATCCGAAAAACGAACAAATCCTAATACTAGTAGAAAAGAGGCCTTAGAGCCAGACCTTTAGTCGCGGCTCGTTTCCGAACCGCGACTAGAGGTCTCCGGCTCCGACATTTCCAACGGATAGGACAGGTGGCCTGTTGGTGCGGGACCTTTGGTCGCGGTTGGAGCCACCAACCGCGACTAAAGGTCCTCCACCTGCGGCTCAAGCCGCGCGGGGCCCGCTCGAGGACTTTTAGTCGCGGTTGGTTGCTCCAACCGCGACCAAAGGTCCCGCACCAACAGGCCACCTGTCCTAGAGAGGACCTTTAGTCGCGGTTCGTGGTTGGAACCGCGACTGAAGGTCCGTCACCTACATCTAACACCCCGAGCCAGCCATGGCCATTTTGAGCTCGAGTTTCATCTCCATTTTTCTCTCCTTCGAGCTCGATTTCATCCACCATTTTTTGCACCATTTGTTAAGATTGCTGGTGGTGCATCTATCCAGGGTTAGCAACTGCAAACTCTCTCTTCCGGCGCCCGTTTCGTTGGTTGTTTTGCTCATTTAGCTCATTTCATATTTCTATTGCTAGGTAGGTGTTTGATGAAATGTCTAAGTTAGCTCATTTTGCTTCTTTAGCTCAATTTTGTATAGTCAATTTGAGCTTAAACTAAATTATGTTTTTGTATTTCAGTGTCACAACATTCACCTCCTCACCGTCGTCGATAGACCGTCTCGTCACCGACACCACCTAGGTGAGCCTTCTTTTTTATTTTTTAAAAAATCTATGTTGTATGATTTTGTTCCATAATTATTATTTGTTTTTTTGTATAAGTTGTATAATTGTTTTTTATATATATATAGTGCCATGGTTTTCACAAATACCCCCACCGGCTCTCGTCCGCTCTATTATTCGGATGTGGTATGACTGTTAATAACTATATATTTGTTTCGTTTCGCGTTTATGACAATCATGCGGACCAACTTTGACATAAATATATATTTGTCTAGGAGGTAGTTGAACCGGAAATTCCAGTGGACCCTATTGTTGAATATTTTGTGAAAGAAAACGATGATCGAAACGATGATTTTGAGCAATTTGCATCACAATTTTTAAACCCGTCTGGTGAGGGTATTTTAGAGGAAGAAGAAATAACAGCCTCCACCTCGAACACCCTCCACCTCGAGGTTTATATATGAATTCTATATTTGCTTGAACACAAAATGCATTAACTGATTTGTATTGCACTTATTAACGCATTATATTTCTTACTTTAGGCCTCCACCTCGAATAAAAAGGCTAAGAATCAAGCTCCTCGAGGCCGCACGAAAAGAATGACGAGCAAAGATGCAAAGTTACCGATCTATGAAATTGATGAAGAGGGCGATCCGGTGGAACCCCCAGAGAACCGCAAAAAATATATAGGTCAAGCTGGAGTTATTGTTAGGGACTCGGTCCCGATCTCCATACCAGAATGGAATAAGCCGGCGGGCGTTGCCGAGGATGATCCCTGCTATGTCCACAAGCATTTGAAAGATTTCTGCTTTGACGCACTCTTGGAGCATTTTAACCTCCCGGAAGATATTGAACCCACCACGAAGTTGAAACTCAAGCAGTGGACTCTCTCCAAGATGGCCGACGCATTTCGGAAATATAAGCAAACATTATGGGCAAAATATGCAACAGTTGATCCAGATTTCAGTGAAGAAAAACTAGTGAAGATAAGAGATCACTGGGAAGCGTTTAAGGCGTATAAGAAATCGGATGCGGCTGTGGCCCGATCGAAAATAAATAAGCTAAATGCTGCGAATAAGGTTCACCACCATAACTTGGGGCCAGGTGGCTACAGGTTAGCCATTCCTAAGTGGCTAGCCTTAGAAGATAAAATCTTTGCTAAAGGTATCACTCCACAGACATACTACTGGCCCGAAAGGTCCAAATTCTGGTTGTTCGCGCATGGCGCAACGTTGGACGAGGTAACAGGGAAAATTGTCCCGAAGGTTGAAAGATTCAAGAAAAAAGTAGAAGAAATCGTCCCGAAGATTGAATCGGTAATAGAGGAAGTTAAACGGGGTGTGTGGAAACCCTATAGAGAGGACGACGAGCTGACACGGGCCCTAGGGAATCCTGAACACTGGGGACGTTTACGAGGCATGCCCGGCGGTGTCACCATTAAGAAAGCGTATCCGCAACACGCTGACACTTATAGAAGCCGTGCAAGAAAGAAGAAGAAGGGTGAAGAGCGGCTAACGGAATTGGAACTCATGGTGCGGCAACTCATGGAGAAGGTTAATACTCGGACAGAGCCGCCTCAGGAGCAGCAACTCCTGGATGCTCGATCTCAGCTTAGAAGCAGCGTGGGTTCCACGCAAATAGATGTCGATGCTCACTACCCCGTGGATGATGTCACGGAGAAGACACCATGTGAGCTACATGCACCTGTGGTTAACATATCCACGAAGGTGGCGGAAGGCTATGCTTTACCGAGTGACGCCGGAGCAAGCTACCATGATGGTGACGTTGCTCCTGGCTATGCTGTTGTCGGGGTGGATGAAATTGCGCCGGGATTTGAATCATTGGCTCTTGAGATTTCTGGAGCTCATGGTGAGGAGACATTGTACGATGTCAAGGGTGGTTTCGCCCAGTGGAACAAGAAATACATCAAGTTCTCAAAGCCACCGGTGGTGACGTTGCTCGCTGCGCCGGCTGGGACCGGTGGGCTGCCTCCTCTCGACTCGGCTGGGCCTTGGAGCAAAATTTTCAGATTTGCACATCGGCATGTGTGGGCTGGACCGTTAGTGGGCTTATTAGCCAGTGAGTCCACACCGAGAAGCGGTACCCGAGAAACGGCCTTCATTCCATCGGTGTTTATGATTTTTTAGCCGATGTGGAAGACAGGAATAAAAAATCTATCCTCTCTAAATAGAAATTCATTTGAGTATTATCATGATGTGAATCTGTCGAGTGGAGCACCAGCATGCACTATATTCTTTCGTGCATCATTGTACGCCCACGGTTCTACGAAAACCGCCTCCTGTATCTGAATTAATTAACTTGTCTTGCAACTGGATGGGAAAGAGCTGACCTTGAAATATCATGATTGGTTGGAAAGAGCTGACCTCCAAATATATATATGGCGCTTGTATACATAATTATGTATGTGTGATCAAGTTGAGTGATATGAATTAATTAAATAACCTCGTCTGAGTCTCAACTCTGAATGCACAAAAGAGAGAGGACATGTGAGAGAGACAAAGCGTATATGAACGGGTCAACTCAGCTTGTTTAGTTCCATCAACGTCGGGGAACTGGAGAACTGAGATCCTCTCGTCTAATCCCACCATTACCATCAAGAATCAAGCACTCATCATCCATCTCCTAAACTGGAGATCACCATCCAACTCCTCAAGGTTAGTGCACTGTAAATCCCATGCTCTTGAATTTTGTTCACGATATCGATCTCCCTATAGTTTTCTCTGAGAAGTCCAGCTCCAATGAGCAAGACATCATAGATACCTCTCCTAAGTTTTGTGAAACTCAGGCTTTTCCGCACACCATAAGATTGCTACGAGATAGTTGTAGGATATTATTTCGTTAAAGGTTGATAGTTCATACTGCATACATGCATGAGATTTTGCTACATGTGTCCTAGTCGACGGAGCTGGCATGTAGGTGATGGGTTCAAATGAACCTAATGGATTTGTGATAATCTAAACTAAATTGCTACTCAATACCATGTGTCACCTATCTACCAACCTGTATAACAAAATCCTTTTTATTTTATCTCATATGCGCTACTTGGAAGAGAAAACCCATTTTCTGGCTTTAGGACACCACAAGATTGCTAGATGTTGCTCTAGGATTATTTCATTAAAGGTTGACAGTTTATACTCCATCACAACATGAGATTTATACACATGCGTCCTACTCTACGTTTTATTAGCTGATTGTACAATAATTTTCTAGCATGGCCTTTTCATCTAATGTAGGCACTGAATAGATCATTCTGATTAGTCTACGTGTGTTGCACTGAAATTCATTTAATATTGGCTTCAATGCATTAAAAAAATCTGCAGAAATATATATTATGCCTTTCTAATCCGTATATTTGCAACACAGAAATGGAGAGCAACTCAGGTCGACACTAAAAAAGTATGATTTACACTATCTAAAAACCATCACACAAAATTTCTCTGAAGATCAAATACTTGGAAGTGGTGGGTATGGAATTGTTTACATTGTATATATACATGTTTTGTAAACATTTACAGTTTTTCACTATGGATGTCCAAAAATACAAAACATTATAATATGAGTGTAAAACAGGGTGAGCAAGAAAATGGTAAGGTGGTTGCAGTGAAGAAATTTATTGTGACCAGGGCAAGAATGGACGATAAGCAATTCAAGAATGAGGTTCAACATGCTATGGATATCTGCCATCCTAGTGTAGTGAAACTCGAAGGTTATTGTTACCAAACAGCAAAGGATTTAATTTCCATTGTGGAGGTTATATTTTTGCCGATGATGTGTATAGATTGCTGTGTACTGAGTATATGCCTAATGGAAGTCTCAGAAAGTACATTAGTGGTATGATGATACTCTGTTGATTCATAATTGTCTTCCTTCCTAGGACTTTGTTGTCATCGCTTTTCTTTACAGATGAATCTTCTGGGCTAGACTGGCACACGCGTTATAATATAATTGACGGGATTTGCAAGGGTTTATATTGTCTTCATGAGGGTAGAGAAGGTACACCCATTCTCCATCTGGATCTAAAACCTAGCAACATATTGCTAGATAGGAATATGACACCCAAAATCGCGGATTTTGGCTTGTCAAGGCTCTTTAGTGAAGGAAAACTCATACTTTTGACACATGTGTTACCGGAATAGGCTAAAGCAAAACTCTTCAATAATTTATATACCTTTTCTTAGAAGACGTGAATTGTTTTATGATTTTTCTTCTAATTCGGGCAGTCGTGGTGTTGTGTAGAGGATACATGGCACCTGAATAAATAGATACATTTATTATCTCAAAAAAGTCTGATGTATTCAGCTTGGGTGTTATTATCATAGAGACGGTGAATGGACACAGAAAATACCCCAAAGGAACAAGTAATGAAGAATTTATCGAGGTTCAGGACCTCATAAGTCAGAGTTCACCCTGGCTGATAAACTAGTTTACCTTATATATGCATTACTAATTATTGTAGCAATCGTTTTAAGTACCATAGGTATATGAAAAATGGAGGACAAGGTTGCTTAAGAAATCAAACAAGAAATTAGCGGGAGAGGAGTGCCGCCAAGTATATGAATGCATTAAGTTAGGGCTAAGATGCATGGCGGAGGACCCAAAGGGAAGGCCAAATATACGAGAAATAGTTGAGACTCTTAAAGGAATTAAAAGGTTTTTTCTTTTGTCCTTAGCCATATTACTTGTTGTAACTTATGCCATTTTTCCTCGATGTGCAATCTGTTAATTTTCTATTTCTAGAACTAATTCTGCTTTTTTTCACTACTGAGCGCGGAGAAACAAAAGCATGGTTGTAATTTACAACAAAATTGAAAATTCTCAGCATAGTACATACTTTTCATTCATTCCCTTTTATGACAATCTTACCTATTTTTTGTTGTTGTTTTATTTTATATTTGGTGATGATTATATTCTTTTTTATATCTCAACACAGTTCTGATGGAGAAGAACAAAGTTGGAAATTGATACACCAAAAATGGTTTAAAACACTTTGTACCATTGATCAGGTTCAACTAAGCAGGTCATGATGTTATTCGCTAGCCTTAGTGTCGCCATGGTTTTTTGCTTCACTCCTTTGATTCCTTTGATTATACTTTTTATTTGTTGAAAATTGCCGTAGTCTAGCTGCAATAACTTAATTACTTTTTCTAGAGCGTGTTTTAATAACCTAATTACTATTATATTTGCAAATGCACGCTCTCAAAAATAAATTGCAAATGCATCTCCATATCCAAGTGAAGGACAAGTTGGCGTGGTGGTGAAGTACTCCCCACTTGTGCCAAGAGGTCCTGAATTCGACTCAACCTCTCTTCATTGCATTGTGGGGGTAAGGCTTGACTCGTATAATCCTTCCCCGGACCCTATCTGGTGTGAGAGCTTCTAGCTAGCACAGGGTCTTTCCTTATCTCCATATCTAAGTGCAACATTTATCTGACATGTCACATGTAGGTTTATACAGTCCATGGAAGCAATGAAAGCTATATGCCATGAGATAAACAAGCGATGGGTAGATGATACTATGCCTGAATATATCAGTGAAGATGTTGACAGATTAGCTTCATGCTTGACTTTGTTTCTGTAGCCTTGCCCCTCTGGTGAATGTTATTTCAGGTTAGGAAGACATTTAGTTGAAATATGGCTGGGTCTTCTTCTATGCACCGGAAGATTAATATGGTTGTAGCAAAAAAAAACTACTATTTGGCCTACTTTCGCACAATTTTTTTAGTATTCGGCCTATTTACCTTCCCCATATCATGACTTTGTTTCTGTAGCCCTTGCCCCTCTGGCGAATGTTATTTCAGGTTAGGAAGACATTTAGTTCAAATATGGCTGGGTCTTCTTCTATGCACTGGAAGATTAATATGGTTGTAGCCAACAAAAAAAAGCTACTATGAAGTTGCATACAGCTACGAAGCTTGTGAGAACAGGATCTGTTTCGTGTCTACCAGCAGAGAGATTATTAGCCTTTAATTAGGGAGCAAATTGCATTGATAGAAAAAAAAACTTGCCCAAATTTCCCTTGCAATCAACGGTGGATGGTTACTCAATACTAGTAGCCCATTGCACTAGTAATCCCTACCGTAAAACACGACTCTTGAATCCTTCAAAATGAAAAGAAATTAGTCTCCTGATGAGTTTTGTATGAATTGATTTTTTGCTTAAGTTTTGTTGTTTTATTATGTTTCGAATCTGTTATACTATAGAAGGAGTCCTATCGGATTAAGACATGTCAACCGTGCTAGACATAGCACGTCTACAACTCTGTTTCGTGTCCGCCAAAAAAAAGAGTTGTTTGCCCCCCATATATAGTTCTAGGTAGTCATAGAATAGATTGAGAGAGTTCCACCATATTGATAGCACGTAGAGGGTTTGTCCTCTCGTGTATTATAATACTCCTCTCAATATAGTGATACGCCTTCGTGCGTTCCGTGGTTTTTTCCCGTAAGGGTTTTCCACGTAAAAATCTGTGTTCTTATTCTTTGTTTGATCTACTTTTGCTGCGCTATTTTACAACAAGTTTCAACAAGTTGGTTCAACCGGAGTCGCTTGTGGTTCAGTTGTTTTTCTGCCAAGGTGATTATTTGATTTGTGGTAATCATGAGTTAGCATGTGTTGTTGCTATTATTTTTGCCCCATTAAAGATGAATTATTTCATTCTTTCGTCTCCGCTAAATGGAGAGACAGAAAAAGCAAATGACCCCAGATCCTCATTTCGAATGGACCATGGATGTTATATGCCGCTGATGGAATTTTGCAAGCGATTCAATCGAAACTGGTATAACGTCCGACCTTCACACAATTTGACAGCTCTCGGGGTTCCTGTCTGCCATTCGAATCACAAATCAGGAGCTAGCATCCATCCTGAGCTGCTCATGCATATATCAGCACTCTTCATGTTACGGCACAGACTATTCAGGTTACATCACACAAGCGAAAGCTAAATACAAACACACATGGTCCTCACAAATACGCGGAGGAAAACTCTCCCATGCATAGAGTTATACATACAAAGGATGCAACATAAATTACTAGAGCACAATGCATAGGGGCCTACATACATCTAATGCTTCAAGCACATCAATCTGGAACCCTAGCTCTTCTTGTGTCAGAAATCACCCCTTTTAAAACTACCGCGTACAGCTGCTTATGAATCAGTGAGTAGCTCAATTCCTCCATTCATGTTTTTGATTTGTGAGGTTACCAAGCTCGTAATCGCTTCCTTGACGTAATCATCTGTAATCAAGGTGGGGGCAGAGTTCTCGGTGATTGGCATCGCTAACATTAGGCCTATGGCGACCATGAAGGCCGTGATGGTGTACAAATTGCACATGGAAATTGTACCCCTCAACTTCATGGATAACAAGGGAATCGCTACAACAGTGAATAACTCAATCACCATGTAGACGCTGCGGTAACTGTTTACCATGTTAATGATGCCAAGGAGTCCGACTCTCATGTCAGAGAAAATGGAAGGCCCGACTGGTATGTCCAGCATAATTTTCATCCCCACGAAGGTGAGGCCGAAGATGCTCGCGAACGTCTGCACGGGGTAATCATGCCAGGCAGATGGAGCCAGTATTTGGACACACATGTATAGGAACATCAACACCAGAAACGATAGCGCCACCACAAGGAAGAGGGCCCAAAGTGTTGCGGCGATCATTTCGGAGAGGCCAACAAGTGCAGTGACAGTGTCGGAGAAAATGGAAGGCTTCACGAACATGTCCAATAGCAGGAAATTGAGAAATCTAAGACTACTAGAGAGAAATTCAGAGATAAGAGCAGGATCGAAATAGCTTGTGACGCTATCCGTCACCACGAAGGTGACACCAGCCATGATCGGGGTTACCCAATAGGGTAAATCTCCCAGTGCTGCACTGCCGAGCAAGGCGCTCAGCACCAGCCCCATGAAAATGCATACGATAAGGTGGTAGCAAGAGTGGTAAAGAAGTATGTCTATCACTTCGGAGACAGTTGAAGGCAAGGTGAATTGAGATTCAGAGATGAGAACACCCCACTGAAAATTCTTCACCGTGAAGATGATGATAAGGGCGATCCACACCTGAATGAACTCGGGGAGGTCCTCCAATGACGGAAAGGCTGCGGTCAATGCACCAAATACCACCATCGACAGTGCCGCCATGCACAGGATATAGAGGAGGTAGGCAGCGAGGGAGAGTAGTGTGGCCATAATGTTGGAGAGATGGGTGAGAAGTCTAGGAGTAATTCAGGATGGGCACTCAACTAAGTATTGAGGTATTCCTTCCTATATACGTAACACAGACACGGTATGGCTAAATGTTTTTTATTTGGTACCTTGTGGATATTGACGTATTCCTATATATATACATACAGACACACGGTATTCCCTGTGGTGACCGCGTCGACAATCATTATTTGGCGATAGTTTAGTTTGTGAACCGACAACAAATCATCCAAGCCATATGGCTAAATGTTCTTTATTCGATACCAACCTGGTATGTAAATACCGCCCTGGCCCCTGATTTGCAGTTTGATTTTATCACGCCTAGATATGTTTTCCGTACTCAATCCTGATACAGCGCCATGAGACGCACCTTTTTCTATTGACAACTTTATATCTCTGTATTCACTAGTAACCAGAGTTACATCACCCAGAAGAGGGCACACGGTGTTGACAAGGTATGCATAGGGTAATGCATCAAATTCAACTCAGCGATTAAGTGGTCCTCACTTCTTATCTACAAATATCGACCTAATAAGTCTAAAAGAGTGCCCGGGATTAATTAAGTTATATTGGCTAATCGTCCTACCCCGGTCACGCTTGTTACTGGTTGCAATATGATTATTTTTTCTTATATTAAATATGTTCGTAGATTGAGTTTTTGTCAACTCTTTGGCATGTTAGGTTTATCAGCTAGCTACTGTCATGCAGTGGATCTTATTAAATTAACATACAAATATTCAAGATATTTCATGCCGGTAAATGAGCATTTGAACTGCCCAATACCATCCCTTCGTAATTATCAGAACTAAGTTTTATCAGAAATATGCTCATTGATTGAGTTTTAGTCAACTCCTTGCCATGTCAGGTTTATCGGCTAGCTAAGTGGATCTTGTTAAATTAACATACAAATATTCAAAATATTTCATGTCAGTGAACGAGCGTTTGAACTGCCCGATCCCATCCCTTTGTTGTTATCAGAACTAGTGGACGTTCGGTGCACCTTGTAACAATCTGTAGATCGTGAGTACCGGTCACACCCTGGTTGCACATCTTCATTATGGGTAATTATGGAATTATATATCATCGCAACCCCGCAACACTGACAACGAACATATAACTAATCAAAGAATGAAAGCTGAGTCTGGATCATTGTGGGAGCGACACCTTGCGGAAATATTGCCTTAACGCGTTTCGCTTCTCTTTCGTGTGATCATTTGTTTTCGGCTTCGGTCACCATGCTTATTCCTTCTTAATCAATGAGAAGGCAGAATGATTTACAAATAGTAATAGACGTGTCAGTCAAGTCATGATGTGTGACAATTTGGCTAACTTTCTAAATCGTGTATAGCTAAGCAAAGACTTGGCAATTGGCATATAGCTATATTCTCCTATAAACACGGATATGGTATGTGCGTGTAAATTGGCTCCACCTTTGTGGTGACCAAGTTGACAATCTTTTAATAGAGAGAGTTTAATTTGTAAACTCATATGTTATCCTTGAGATGGTTACACAAATAATTTGAGTTTTCCAACAAATGTTTTCTTATACATGCTTGTATGTAAATCTAGTAGAAAGTTGTTTTGAAGGAAAGTTAGGACACCCTAGCAAGACAAATTGCTCTTATATGGAGACCGAGTTGTCCTACTAATTCTGTGCTAACTAGTATGCCGATGTTCATGTTATTGTTACTCAAAATACCCAAAGTGATTTTTCTTGCAAAGTGATGAAAATAAAAGGAAATATCAACTAACTAAATGGAATATAATCTGCAAACCCAAAGATTAAGACAATTTAGGTATCAAGGTGTTGGAACTCAAGAACAAGTGTTTACTTGGTTAGTGGTTGTTTAAACTACTAAGAGAAGAGGGGGCAAGCATTGATACACAGCAAGTATCTTCAAAACAGAACTTTGTCTCGGGTTCAGGCAAAACCCGAGACAAAGATGTGTCATGCGAGTTAAAGATGACTTCTTTAGCAGAAGCTTATTTTAGAAAATTGGAGTGTGTATGCACACTTTTTTGGAAGACATTTTGCTTGGAGATATATCTCTTTCCCAGCAGTACACATATTATACAATATAGTGCAATGGAAAGATGTTTTCGTGTCTAATATCTTATCAGTGGTCCCACTGGACATTAGTTTCAGAAGAACCCTACACTACAAGAAATATGCTAACTTGTGACCTTCTGGTAGTGATCCTGAAAAAATTGGTCACAGATCTATGACCATTTTGAATCAATTGGTCGCAAGCTGTTTCGGAGGGTCTAATCCCTCAAACATAACGACCATTTTTGCCAAAAAGGTCACAGTTTTCTTATATGAAATGGTCATAAGGAGATAACACTGGTTTCCTTCCCTATTACGACCAATTTAAATGGTCATATTTGCTAATTTGTAATGCCTTGAAATATTTGGACGGCCACCTCAGCTGTTTTGCCTATGTGTCATGCCCATGTGTCGGCCACCTCAGCAGTTTTGCCTATGTGTCATGTCCATGTGTCAATTTCCGCTTACGTGTCCAAATAGAACTAGACCTACCACTGACAGGTGGGACACACATTGACCTGTTGACCATGAAGTCCAACTACACTGCCTTTCCAATGACAAGTGAGACCCACCACCAACCTGAACTCACCAAACTGACATGCGGGACCCACCACCGACCTGACACGTGGGACCCACCAAACTGACATGCGGGACCCACCATACTTACGTATGGGACCCACCACCGACCCTGACGAGCGGGACCCACATGCTGACATGCAAGGACCGCTGCAACAGAACCAGCGAACGAGAAAACAAACATGCGTGGCGGGGGATCGAACCCACGCCCTCTACGAGAGGTTTGCAAGGCCTAACCACCACACCAAGCAACCTTACGTTGAAGTTATACGTGAGGAAACTATATTTGTAGTCTCGTTCTTCGGGCTGGGCCAAAGCCCATTTCCAAGAAATGTGTAGGCTAGACCTAATGCTTGAGTTGGGCCACATTTAGCCTAGAGAAAAATAGACCGAGGCTCTCATTTCAGCCCATCTACAAAGTGGAAAAAAAAGACTATTATTCTTCTATGTCAAAGAAAGACTATTATTCTTTTTATAAAATGCATAAACGACTATTATTATTTTATGTCAAAGAAAGACTATTATTCTTTTAAGGTACTTGTGTAACTAAAAATAATGAGCAAACTATGAAGCACTTTTAGTTTAAATTTGACTCACTTTTTCTGAATCGGCAGAAATTTGTCTATTTGATAAGAGGTGGATGGAAAGTTTTTAACACACAACCATTTGGTTAATTGTACATAAAAGCTTTTAACACACAACCATTTAGTACCTAAATATGATAAGAGGTCCATTTTTTTTTTTGATTTTTTTCGAATTTCGTATGCTCATTTGAAAATCTAGTCGAAGTCGCCGCCGTGACCGTTCATGTCTAGTGTTTGAATCATGTGGATATTTTGATGTAACTCTGATGAAATGGATACTTGTGAACCTAACAATGAAATTTAGGAAAAATAACGGGCAAGCTATGTGGCAGCTGCAGTTCAAAATCTAGTCGTTTCCAGCTGAATCGGCAGGAAGCCGTTTAAATGGCCGGAAATAGGCAGAGAGCTCGGAAACGCATGATTTTTGGTGATTGTACATAAAATGATATCTACTTTGTGAAGAATATGTATCGGTGCCATTGTGGACGACTTTCTCGGAAGCCACTTCAAAAAAAAAATGCTATTTTAAGCACTTGAAAAATGAAAAATGGATTTTTTTGTGAAACATGTCGAAATCTTTGTTCGGAAACATTGCTTGCCATCCCACAATGAACACATGTGCCAAATCTGGGCACATTTTGACAAACTATGTCATGAATGTGGCCAAACATTGCTCGTTTGTCTTGAAAGGTAGGAATGTTCGTTCGTGATAGCAAGTTTCTGGAACAGTTTTGCAGTAAATCTTCCGCCAAGCAAGTTTATATTTTTTTTCTGGTATCTAGGTCACATATCATGACGGTACGTGAAGGTTTTCCATTTTTTTGATTTTTTTCGAATTTCGTATGCTCATTTGAAAATCTAGTCGAAGTCGCCGCCGTGACCGTTCGTGTCTAGTGTTTGAATCATGTGGATATTTTGATTTAACTCTGATGAAATGGATACTTGTGAACTTGAAAATGAAATTTAGGAAAAATAACGGGCAAGCTATGTGGCAGTTGCAGTTCAAATTTGACCCCCTTCCAGCTGAATCGGCAGACATTTGCCTTTTTCACAGGACGTAGATGGAAAGCCTTTTTGACACAAACATTTGGTTATTTGTACATAAAATGTGGAATAATATATTTGGAAATTGGTGTGATCCAAATTTGTAAAAATATTTGATAGGTGCTTCACAAAACCCATGTTTTTAGCACTTAGAAACCATTTTGAATGACACTTTTTCGGAACCAATCAGAACGCAGATCAACTCTCCCCACGGATCACCCTTCGGTAGCCGACCTGAGCCGTCCACGCCTTAGATCCAACGTCTCTGGCTCACTCCTCTGCCGAAAAGACCGCAGCGTGCGTCAGCCTCCGAAACCCTAACCCTAAATGCCCAAATCCAGCCCGTCGCTCCTCTCCCAGAGACCCCGCCGCCACTTCTTCCTCTCAACCCTAGATCGAGACCTCCTCTCCCTCTCGCTAGACAGCCGCAGCGAGCGAGCGCCGCCTCTCCCCACCGCACCACCTCCTTGCCTCACCGCCCCTCCGGCCGCACCATCTCCTTGCCCCACCGCGCCGCCTTGCGCGCTCCCATGAGCAAGCCCTAGCTCCTCTCGAACCCATCCCCTTACCGTCTTCTTTCTCTCGACGGCGACGGCGACCAGAGCTCCTCTCGAACCCAGCTTCCACGACGTCGCGCCTGGCTTGCTCGCCGGCACGCGCGTGTGTCCTTCGACGCGCGGCGCTCCGTCGAGCTGGCGGGACCGTGGCGCGCTCGTGACCTACCTAGGTTTGCCTCCAGCTCTTGGCTAGGGTTCCCCCGATCTGGCTGCTTCTCTCTCTTCCCCCACTCCTTCTATGTGTCGGTTTCTCGATCTGAATATCTCTCTCTACAGGTACCTTTAAAGAAGGAACGAGCCGCGTGAGTCGCATCCTGAGTCACGAACGGGAAGGGATCGAACGACTGTGTCCTGCATAATCGCTTGTCGGAGGGTGCGGATTGTCCTGCACAGTCTGCAGAGCGGCCCACTTGCAACCTGACCCGTACTCATCCTCTCTCATTCCAATCCTCTGCAGATCTGGGTGTCGTGGCGGCTCGAAATTCCTCACAAGTCTTCCAATTTGGACATGTCCAGATTGGAATTTACCCCCTGTTGGTGTTACTTGTGTAGGCAGAGAAGGTACAGGTCGATGAAAGAAAGGATTCAGGTGAGCAAGCTCTATCGACGCGAATGCACATCTATTTGCAGTATGCATTGGTTGTATATGTTGCTTCTTATGTAGTTTAGATGTGTTTCTGTAGGGCTAGATAGCATTACATTGGTACGTTGATATGTGACATAGGACTGCTATCTGATTCAAGTTTCTGTAGGGCTAGATAGCATTACATTTTTGCTATCAATTTCTGTATGAAAAGAATCAGTCAATCATTGCCTTTCTCAACTAGAGAAACGGCGATTCAAGTTGATTCACAGCCGCACTGAGTTCATTGTAATCCCTTATATTTCCCTATCGTGAAATCCCTGCTCCATTCTGCGACTTACTGTACTAAACCTTTGAATCGGCTATGATTAGGAAAATGAGAGCCTGAATTGCAAACTTGCCTCTCAACAGTTGTGGCAGTTGTGGTACTCCTTGAGAAATCTAGCAAAAATGATAGGAACCATTTATCAATAAAGTGTAGTGTATAGAATTCACAGCCTGTGCATTATTTTGTAGGATTTAGGAAACACAGAGTATTTCTGTCCTGATTGTAAGTCAAAACACAAGAGAACATTAACAGTTGAACAAATGAGCACGCCGAACAGGTCAGAGTGAGTTACTTCTTTCTTTCTCAAGACTACTGATGTTTTACTGTTTGAATAACAATGACAGCTTCTTAAATGTATGGCGCAGATGTGCTAGCACTTCAAAGGAAAAGTTGCCTGAATCCATACCTGTGTGTTGCTCTGGGATGGAAGCGTTGTACTTGGCCTGGGGAATGTGATAGGGATGGCAAGCTGATCCCTGTTGCCCTCAAGGAAGGTGACCATGTTCTCCTGCCCGAGTACGGTGGACTTGAAGTCAAGCTTGCTCCTGAGAAAGAGTATGTCTACCCATTTCCCTGTTATATTACTCTGTTTTAAAAGCTGTACTATGTTTTCTTGGCGCTTGTGTATCACAAAACAGTTACGAAGTACCTTATTAAGTGACGTAGTACATAGTTCCATTTTGGCTTAACTTAAATAAACATTAGTAGCTAGTACTTGGATACCAAATATGTTGCATGTGAAGTCATAACATAATTAACCTTGTCATTCTATACCTTGCTATTTTAATGACAGCCTACCAGTACCCTGGTCTTCCACGTGCTCTCTGTTATTAGATGTTTACATTTTGTCCTAACTTTCTAGGGAAAAGAAATCAATATGTTCTTTTTTGCTTGTGTGATAGTGGTTTTGCTACTCTGGTAGACTAATGTAGTTGAACATATGTTCGCAATTTATTGATTATGTGCTACTAGGTCAGATCATTTTGCCCCAATTTGGATTGGAAATTTTATTACTTGAACATCATTAAGTTAGTCATTTTGTACCTTCAGTATTTCTGAGGACAATAAGTGTACCTACTAATGCTTCCTTGTCTTTCAAATGGTTTTTGCTATTGTGTGGTTCCTTTTTGTCCTTACTTTTGAGTGACAACAAATCAACATGTTTGTTTTTTGTTTGTCCAAGGTTTTGATGAAAGTGGATTTCTGTTACTATGGAAGACTATTATAGTTGCTCATATCTTCTCAGTTTTATCTGTTTTTATTTGGGCTCTAATTATCTTTGTGTAACTTCAGGTACCTTCTCTTCAGAGAGAACGACTGATACGGATCGTCGGGACGTCATCAGTTGCTCTATGCAAGACAAGATGTTTTAGAGTTTTGATGCTATCGGATAAACCTTGAAAGAGAACTCATTTTATGGCTAGAACATCATGAACTCAGTCCTTAATATGTGAATTGATGGGCCGTTTTGCAGGTCGAATGAGCAGAGGTGTTGGAGATGGGCTGCTGATGGTGCACGAGGAAGAGGAAGAGGCATTTCGAGGATATCACAGTTTTACAAGAGCTACAGACTCGAGAAGTCAGAGGAAGCAGTAGCTAGCTTTTTATACTTGCTGAGCTTGGCTGTTATTTGAAGATGTTGTATGGTTATATATTGATTGTGTGGAATACTGTAATGAACAAAGTTTTGCTGTTATTTGAAAATTTTCATGTATTTTCTTTTTTCTCATTGGTTTTTAACAATCTGTGAAATATTATCCTGACGATTGGGGCCCACAGTACAACAGATACTGACAGTTGGTACCCACACTACAGATTCTGACAATTGGGACCCACCTATCTGCATTTATCTAAAAATCCAAAAATAGAAATTAAATGGACCGCAAAATGGCTACGGCCCATAAATTAAGAAGGCCAAATTACTGGGCTCAGCCCAAGTTGCTGTCTAATATTGCCAGGAAAAAATATATTAAATGGCTGAATTATTGGGCTTGGCCCATTTAGATGATCAAACTGGACTGGGCTGATTTTGACCTACGACCTTTTTATTTGGTCACAATTTTGCCACGTCAGCTCTGCCACGTTGGATCTGACGTGGACTGGCCAGATTCATAGTGACCAAAACAATTGGTCATAAATCTGTGACCTTTATTTTTGGTCACAAGCGTCTGTGACCAATCCCCAAAAAAGGTCACATTGTGTCATTAGTGTCACTCATCTTTTGACCAACTGTTTTTGGTCACAAAAAGGTCACAAATGGCAAAACGTGACTATTTTTGTGACCAATTTGGAGGGTCAAAACATAGCATATTTCTTGTAGTGCTAACGGGTAATAAATGGACCACATGGTTACACATATCATGATGATTAGGGCTGGAATTAAAACTCGAAACTCGCAAGTTAAACGAGTAGATCGGAACTCGAACTCGTTGCTAAACGAGCCGAGCCGAGTTTTCATTTAAGACGCTAAATGAGTTCGAGTTAAACGAGCCGAGTTCCGAGCTACTCATTTAGCTCATTTAACACGGTAAAATAAAATCGTTACATTATTCTTATCTTTGTGAATTATTTTACCTCCTTATCATAGTTTAACGACTAGATATTACTTAATAATATTGTCATAGATTGTTTGATAATTGCATAATACATGCCTAAATAATTAGAAAAAATGTACATAAAATCTATTACAATGCATGCTAACAGTTTTACCGAGCTAAACGAGTTAAACGAGCAAACTCGTGAGTTTAGCGAGCCGAGCCGAGTTCCAATTTTGAACTCGTTTATCGAACGAGCTGAGTCGAGCCGGGCTCGCTAGTTGACTGAGCTTGAACGAGTCGAGCCGAGCCAGCTCGTCTCGGCTCGAATTCCCGGCCATTGATGATAGATGATGATCCAATTCCTGAAAGAGATAGCCAACCTTTATCTTCTGCAAGAGCTACATAAGGTCCTTCACAATAAAAAAAAATGACATCAAACTTGTTCAACTAAGACAACTAGTATTTTTTTTTAGATGAGATATAGGTCGGTCTCTACATCGCTTCTATGATCGATGTCCTCCTTGCCGCTCCTCTCTTCTCTTGCAATCCGATTAGAAAAACTGAGCGAGCAAAACCTTCAGGCCCTTGGGAGCATGCCATCTCTATGTGACCTCAGCATAGATATAGAACATATGGATCAAGAAGAAGAGAAGAGGTTAGTCATTGATAACGGCTATTAGTTCTGGCGTCTGACAAGACTCTATATACATGGTTCATTAATTTCATGCCCTGCAAAACCTACATATACTTAAGATGGATCTTTAGCCGAGGGCAACAAAATAATTGGGATTCTCTTGGGCTTGATAACCTCTCTTCCCTGGAGGATGTCTATGTGGTGTCTCAGGGTGGTGTTATGGCAATCATAGGCCCTAAGGAATGACCAATAAGGAATTGATAGAGCATATTAATTGCAATGACCAATAAGGAATTGGTAGAGCATATTGTAGTGGCGGTATGACGTATAACCGGTACAACAGCAAACATGGCATTCAATTAAGTGATATATCTGCTATCCGGCAGTAAGGTGTATGACATGTATTCTACATGTCGGTGTAAAAATTTCCATGCAAGCTCGCAAAATTTGTGTATACTTATACTGTAGTTTTGATAAAAGTTTGGTATATAATAAATTTCTCATAAGATTTTTAAAGGTTTGCTTCGTAAACTATCATAGAAAATATAACAAATTTGAGCGCAAAATGTCGGGGCTGTAGAGAAGTCTACTCCATGTTGGTAGTGTGGGTATTTAAATGAAATTATATAAATTTCAAAATTATTATTCATTGGAACATCGAAATTTCTTACAAAATTCGCAAATGGTAGAGATAAGCTAGACATAGAATATTGGTAGAACGTCTTGTGCTGGGGGTATACGCGGTACTCAAGGCAATTAAGTTCAATTGAATATTTGGGCTATTTGGCTGCAAGGTGTTTAACATGTAGTCTACATGTCGCTGTAAAATCATGCATACTCCCTCCGTCCTCAAATAAGTGGACGTTTAGCATTCAAATTTTTCCACAAAAGAGTGTACTTCTACCTTTCCAATGCACTTAAAACTAGATAATAATGCTTCTCTCTCATCACACGGGAATCAAGCCCAATAACATTCAACATTTTTTCTACATGCACTTAGCTCATTGGAGGTGGGGTAATTAAAGAGGAGAGAGATGGTGGCTTGTATTTTCCCAATGCATTTTCTACTCCTCTCCATAATTTGTCTTAAAATTTCTAGATGTCCACTTATTTGAGGACGGAGGGAGTACAAGCTAATTTGTGTATTTATACCGTAGTTTTTCTCATAAGATTTTGTAAATGTTTGGGTCATAAACTGTTACAGGAAATATTACAAATATGAGTGCAAAATGTCGTAAAACTGGGGCTGTAGAGGAGTCTACTCCTTCATGTTGGTAGCATGGATATTTAAATGAAATTGTTATTCGTTGGAACTTCGAAATTTCTGACAAATTTCCCAAATGGTAGAGATAAACCAGAAATAGAAATGTACTCGTTTTCTACTCGAGCTATCTAATGCACTGTTTGGTGAGAGGAGGAGAGATATCCATAGAGGAATAAACAGAGTTGGGGTGCTGCCCACCCAAGGAAACAATGCTGGTGGTCGGCATACATGAGAGGAGATCTAAGCGTGAGTACTTCACAGAACTCGTGTTTATTATTATGTAGCTGCTTGTAATAAGCGCTATGTCCGGGCGTGTGTCACGCATCGGCCTCTAGCGACAAGACAAGACGCTAGCTATGTGTTTATGCTTTACGCATCGGCCTCTAGCGACAAGAAAAGACGCTAGCTATGTGTTTATGCTTTATATTTTTTAGGATGGGTTAATTGAAACAAACATCTAGTTTCTGACAGTTTGTTTTTGTTGGTTCAGAATACAGAAGATTGCTAATTTTTAATCTTTAGAACACATGTTCAGAAGACTGAATGTTCACATGGCAGTTTGGTTTTCTACTCATTACAGATGACTTGACTTGGCGTGGATCTAGCGGGTTGATTCAGGAACTTGTACAGTGGCATTGATAAAGAAATTAGGCTAGTTTCCATCGAGTTCCCCACGCATGAAGTAAAACAGGAAGATCGTACTCAAGAATTACCAACCTCTTCCTTTCGTTGTGATCTAAGACCATCCGTTACAGATTGCAGAAGATGAGCAGGTGGCGAAATTTGGGGCAGGGAGGAGAGGGAAAGCTGATCGCTGCGCCAGCGAGCAGCCGCAGCTGGGAGCGGTCTGGCCGGCCTTGGAGGTGGCGTGCGGTGCGGTGCGCTGCCTCCTCTTGTCTCCTTTCGACTCGGCTCGGTGAAGAAGATGAAGAGAGAGGGCCGGGGTGCACATCGGCAAGTGTGGGCTGGGCCGTTAGAGGGTCCACCCTGCACAAAAATGTTTCTACCTCAATATATATAATTGCTAAAATGTTGTTTCAAGTAACGGAGTGTAAGTTAAAAATCCTTGCACGAAATATTTCACGTAAAGAGTAAAATGTTTTATTTCAAGTAACGGAGTTGTTAAAGTCCAGGCCTGAAAAACAAAATGCGAATGCACAAGCGGGCTAGCACAAAAGCTTCTAATTACCAGTAATATTGCACGTGTATTACGCGTCTCGACTAATATAAATTTAGTAAGGAAACAAATATTTGTCAACAAGCTAAACTGCTAGTTATACATAAAATTATGAGACATTATCTACTAATATAAATGTAGTAAGGAAACTGCTATTTTTGTCAACAAATTAAATTGCTAGTCATACATAAAAAATTTAGACACTAATTAGGTTAATTATGGGTATTAATTAGAGCAAGTGAGACATTTTTAAAGCAAGGTGGATGGTAGGTAATAAATGAGTTTGGTGCTCAACATTGAAGAAACCTAGACCATTCAATCGACGTCGTTGGACGGATGTGATCATTTGAATCTCCGCCCTATGGATCCTTTTATATTAGTATTAGTACTAGTATGGAGGATGTGGAGGAGCTGCCATGACCATGGCGACCAAGGAGTTAGAACTCATGGATGATCCACGGGGCCTTGTTCTCGGTAGCAAGGTAGAATACAAGACAATTCTTGACAGCGATTGGTTGCAGGTCAACGATGGCGTCTACATTGTTGAGGTAGATGAGCTTGTCGGCGCCGATTGACATCAAGAACCATGGCGACGCCACCGACTAGCCATTAGGGCCCCTCACCATTGCAGTCACCATACAATGACGTGGTTTCAAGTCCAGCATACCAAGCATGCACGGATGACATATTGAGATTTATATATAGATCTCATGCATATATGGATGGAACACATAGATGCATGAATAGGGACAATGACACCTTGAATATTAAATAGTTCATACTTGTAGATGTCCACCTCCCCCGACCAATGGGAACCGGGTACGGTTTTACCAGCGGTGCAGGTATGCATGTAGTTCATGACGGGCACATCCGAAAGGAGGAATTTCATCATCATCTCCACCACTAGTGGAGAGCTTTACTTACCTTTTTTTTGTAACCAGTGTGACTAATCGAGGAGAGGACCCTTTATTTGTAGGAAGGAAGGGGAGGGCGCAAGGACACCCCGTGTACAGTACACATCATATGACCTATATGTGCATATACGTCCTATTGCTCTTTTTCCTTTTTTTTCTCATGTATTCCCTTTAGCACCAATTGTGTCTAACTATGTGGTTTTGCAAAGTTTTGTTGCAACATTTAATTGTTCTAACAACGTCCTTGCTTTCGGGTCCACCATCGTCACGAGAGTGAGAGTAGAACGCACCTTTGCGAATAGGACTATACCTCGTGATGGCAGTTGTTTTATGATGTGTCATCTCAAGTCTCTAACTATCATTAAGGTGAGTTAATTTATGGTTAGTCCTTACTTTAGTCAACCCAAAATTAACAACACTATGTCATAATGAGATCCTTGTGTTACACAGTCAATGCAAGGTTTGTTTTCTTGGTGGAGGAATAGTTAATGCGGGTTGTACTGAAACAAGATGGTTCAACAATTGGACATTCACGCAAACAAGGCTATTCCGACATAAAGTTTCTTTATTATTATTCCCAAGTTCCAACTAGTGTCGTTCACACATGATCATGTGTGAGACATTATTTGTCACCACTACATTGATCGATCCATAGATCGACTAAGGAACGATGACCACTTTGTCTATTATTCCTTTGACTTCTTAGAAGCACGCGCCACCAGCACATGTAGTGACGCCGCCGAATGGCGCGGCAGTGGTGCTGGCGGTGGTGCTACAGCAGTATGGTGGCACGTACACGTTGCACATTGCCTGCAGGGTCTGCATGGTCATGGCCCTTGTTGCCTCAAACTGGTATATTTGTTGAGGCTGGAAGAATTCTTGGCCGAGCAGTTGTTGCTCAGGCTGGAAGAAAGTACCCTGTCCAAATTGTTGTTGTTGTATGAAGATTGTGTGCACTATGCTGCAGACAGCTGGGCATCGAGATTGCTCAGGGATCTGCACTAGCTGCTGGCAACACTGTTGTTGCATCACCTGACAACTGCTCTGCTGCACCACCTGGGAACGAAGGAATGGCACCATCATCCCCAGTGTCACTGGGCTGCACTGTTGTTGCAGGAATACCTTGCACGGGTTCAGTTGTTGCAGTGGGAATGGTTGAAAAAATGGTTGTTGGACATATGGTTGTTGTCGCCATTCGTAGATCGCGCTGGCGTTGGTGGCCGCGATGGCGAGGAGAGCGAGGATGAGGAAGGTCTTCATGGTGGGTTGGTGTTGGTTACTACTTAATTGGCTTTGATGTTTGTTCTCCGGTTGTGGGAAGGATGAGGATTGATGGATGATGATATTCCGGGTGCCTGCCTATTTATAGAAAATGTGTTTGCTTACCTGACTTGTTTGTATTGTACTCAAACTAATCATTTTATATCTTGTGTTAGGTGTAATTTTGGATTGATCCTATAGTTGCTTTGATGTGCTCATTTCATCCAAGTGTCTTGGCAGCTTGATAATTAACATGACTCATCTCATTCGCTTTACACGTCAAACGCTGATCAAGATTGCATCTTTTTTGCAACTGATTTTGTAATCTTGTATAAGTTGTTAGACATAAACCACATTTGTATGGCTTGTACGGAACTAAGTTTGTAATCTTGTGGGTCGTAAAGATGGATCAACTTGCCTAGCAAGGCTTTACCTGTGAAAGGTCCCAAATTCTAAACTAAACTTGCGGTGTTCTATAACAAGATGAGATGATGTGTTGGCATTAGTACATCATTAAATGTCAAATTCCCTTTATATGTCGACGATTGTGTTGTCTTGCAAGTTAATATCACATATCAGATTAGTACGATTTTGTAAACCAACCCATTCACTTGTTTGCACATGTGAAGGTTTTGTTCCTGATTCTATTTCTCAAACTAAATTTGTATTGTTCTACAAATCGTTCAGATATTGCCGAATTTGTTCAAGATTGTTTGCAACAATTGTTGGGGCTGAGATTGTCGAGAATGATACAGAGCATACAACATTTGCAGTAATACAATTTGTTTTCTCAAGCGAAAGGGAAATTACAGCTCGATTCACAAGGTAAGAATGAATGGATAGACATTCAGGCATTTCATTTCGAGAGTAATTCAGGCATTTCATCAATCCAGAAGAAAACTCACATGGCATTTTCATTATCTGTCATGAGCAGAGCTACAAAAGTCATTCCCACCCTCAAAAGTTGAGGAAAAAGAAGCACATTTTATTCCAGTCGAACAGTAGCGGAATATCATATGACGCCTCAGATTAGAAAACCTTGGCTCCAAACTCAGCATGGTCTCTAACTAATTCGATAAAGCCTGAGAAGTTCACAGCAAAATCTAGGGACATTCAGACCACTGGAAGCTCCCCAGACTCGCTGATGACAACTTTCTTCTTCGGACGGTCACCTCTGTCAGTCTCCGAATCCTCGATCAAACGTACGATGTCCATGCCTTCGAGAACCTGGCCAAAGACGACATGTCTCCCATCCAGCCACGATGTCTGCACACAAAAGCTTAAGAGTAGTCAACATACTTGAACTTCAAAATCAATGAGAAGTTGAAAACATAAGCAGCAGTATGAAACGTGCATCAATTTTGCCTTTGATTGATTGGAGGAAGTACAAAGTTACCTGCTTAGTGCATATGAAGAACTGGCTGCCGTTGGTGTTTGGCCCAGCGTTGGCCATGCTGAGCACTCCGGGTCCAGTATGAACCACTAAGAACATTACATAATATATGTAATCAGTTAACATGTGACTTAAAGCACAACTAGCAGGACAGAGTACATGCAAGTATAGTGTAACACATACATTTGAAGTTCTCATCCTTAAAGGTGCGGCCATAGATGCTTTTCCCTCCGGTGCCCTGAAATTATCGATTTTCATTCATTCAGACACAATAGTTGCAAGCTCCATGTTTAAGTTCAGGCTATCTTAAGGTTCAGCTGCAGAAGCACTTCCTCTATGGCTCTATGCATAAGTTAAGTGAGTATCAAAAAGGTAGACCGTGCCAGTTTTATTCCAGTGAAAATGAAGATCGAAGACAAAATTAGGTATGGGTCAACACGGAAATATAGATGTCCTTATAATCTAATCATCAAGCAACAAATCACAAGTTAAATAAGGATGTAAATGCAAGGTTCTATTAAGCGCTAGGCGCTAATTGAGCATTTTGTCTCCGCTTTTCTATTTTCTAAAGGATTAAAGCGCTAAGCGTGATTAAGCGCACGTTTAAGCGCAGTTGAGCGCTAGGCGTTTTGCTCAGCTCAGCGCCTAAGCGAGCTTAAGCGTGCGCTTAAGCGCGCTTTTTATAACCTTGTGTAAATGTGTGTGTGCAAGTGACTAGTGGCAAACAAACAGGGATGCAAATCCAGGCCAAAATGCACTATAAGAAGAATTTGAAATGTTGGTACATGAGCTAAGCCAAAATGCAACATAACGTTCAGAAACACTTGTCCAGTTGTACAAGACAACTTCCCTCTCTGTACAGCACAAAGTACTCAAATTTCTAAATTATACTTCAACAAACGATGACCAATGAGCTGAAAGAGGTGCAGCTGTGCAAAATATAAATAAATAAATGAATATGATTAATCTTGTGCGCAAAGGTATATGCACGGATCAAGTGCTAGTCTTATATTCTTTTCATATAATCTGCACAGCATAAAGACGCATGCGCAACAAACTAGAATACACAAAAGTGGGTAAACACATACGTTGCCCTTGTCAAAATCTCCTCCCTGAATCATGAAGTCCTTGATGACACGGTGGAAACTCGAGCCCTTGTACCCAAACCCTTTCTCCCCTGCCAAAAACAGAGAATTTTGTCAAGCTTCCCACGAGCGCAACTGCTTTAAAAGAACGTGCAACAGAGCAGGGCTCCAGAAAATCCCTCATACCAGTGCAGAGAGCGCGGAAGTTCTCGACGGTCTGCGGAACGTCGTCCCCGTACAGCCCAATGACGATCCTCCCGACGTTCTTCCCCACGGGGTTCCCGATGCTGATGTCAAAGTACACCTTGTTTGTAACTTTGGACTGAAGCTCAGGTGCCTGCAACGTACGTAATGAGCTGCGTCAACACCATGACAAGGGGTAAACATAGAAGTAAAAGAAGCGGCATAGTTGCACATCTGTTTCCTAGCGACTAACACATCCTGAACCTAGTGAACTGACACAAACACACGCCATACTCGTGTATGATTCCCTGCATCTAAAACACTCGAAGAAACCCAGTTAACAATTTCTAATTCTATTCGCTGAAAAATTCGGTGAGTGACTTAATTTTCTTTTGCAAGAATAACTATAGAGAAACCTCTCATTAATACAGCTGCTGCTGCAGCTAGGAAATGGAACTGCGTGAATGTTCACATCCAGACAGCCCGGCTTCCATATTATTCAACTAGAACAATACAGTTGCACATTTGCTTCGTCCGCGACTAACACTAACTGAACCTGATAATGAACTAACACAAACATATGCCATGCTCATGTAACAATTTGTAAGTCTATTCACAGAAACTAGCTAACAATTTGTGATTCTACTGACAGAAAAATCAAGTGAGTGACTTGACTGTCTTTTCCAGGAATAGTTCAGGATAAATCTCTCATGAACGCTACAGCTAGGATATAAAACTGTGTGAATGTTCATTTCACATCCAGACAGCCCAGCTTTCCCTATTATTCAACTAGAGTATAGATAAAAGGACGGACGGCAGCTTTACATAGGGTTCGGCGCTGGCGGAGGTGACGAAGCGCGCGCGGCTGTGGGGGGGGCCGGAGACGGAGACGGCCGGGGACGCGGCGCGGCCGCCGCGGAGGTTGAGGAGCGGCGACGGGGACTTGGAGACGAAGAGCGACGCCCTCTGGGCCGCCGCCGCCGGGCAAGCCATGGCCTGCAAGAAGAGCACGAGAAGATGGTCAGGAGGATAGAGACGACGACGCAGAGCACTACGAGATGAGGAGGAGAGGGAAGGGAGCTGACGAGTGCGGAGAAGGAGGTCGCGGCCGCCATTGTTGGAGGGGAGAGAGGTTTTGGGATGGGATTTGTTGGAGGGGACGACTCCTGAAGATAACCCAGGGAAAGGGATGAGATTTTATTCTTGTTCCTCGGGCGTGTGGAACTTCAGATTGGGTCCTTTGCTTTCTTCAATTTTCTCTTGGTAGCCAAGTCTTCCCTGGGTTAAACTAACTGAGAGGTGAGATTGAGATATATGCCATGTGTGGTTAGTGTTTATGTACTTCCGATTTGACAGCATGTCAATATTCACATAAAGCTAGTCCAAACATTGTTAGATGAAGCACATAAATTCAAGTGTTTCTTGAGATAAGTACTTACATGGCATTGCATGAAGGATTGGACTATCGTGCACACCCTCAATTTTAGTCCTCGGTCGTGCTCGGTCATCGTCTTTTTTTTTAGACGGAAGGCTCGAAATAAGCCCGGTTTTAATTAATGTCTCTTATGTTTATTCTTCTTCTTCTTACCAATGGTGGCTTCTTCCTCGTGCTTCTTCTTTCCTTGGGTGGCTAATTCCTCCATCTCCAAATAAGCAACATTTTTTGGTGTGGATCTAGTTGAAATTAGGGACACACAAAGACTTGAACAAAAAAATGTTAACCAATAAGGTCAATAGCTCAAACCACACATCATGAGTTTTAAATTTTATGTTGATATTGGTTTTAATGCTTCAATTCATTCTCAATTCTGCCACCATGAAACTTCTTATATTACCGGAGTACTACACAATAATGCATGATTTGGTTAGGAATAATACTAAAACATGATATTGGGGTCAGGAGTGAACACCAGAACACGAAATTTAATGAACATATATCGTGAAATGAAAATCAAGAAATGGAAACAACATAAGTAATATATTTCCCTCTCTACAAGTGACAAGTTTTGTGTGGATCTTGTTGACAATAGTGACATATCCTAATTTGAATCAAAAGTGATTCAGTCAAGAAGGGCACGAACCTAAACAACATATTATGAGTTTGTTATTTTGTTTTAGTTCTAGATTTAATACTTTGACTGAATCTCATTTCCACAACCATTGTAACATCTTTAGAGAAACACAATGCATAAAAACCAGTTAATGAACGATATTGTCGCTAAGAATGAACATTGAAACATGGCACTCCCACCGATGTAAACATAACACTAAAGCAATGTTATTGAGACAAAAGCTTTACTTGTCCTTTTATTCCCAAGTTTCACCAACAAGTACGGTCGGGTCACACAAGATGATGCATGACACGATATTTAATAGTCACCGCTATATCGATCGATCCATCGATTATACAACGGTTACCCATCCATCTACTAGCAGACCCTTTGTATTCTTACCAACCACCAATGCCACCAACTGGCGCGGTGATAGGGGCGGTGCAGTATGCTGGCATGTATAAGTTGCACATCGCTGGGAAGGTCCTCAGAGCTATGCTCCTCATCACCTCAAATTGCCCTAGTTGGTGAGGTTGAGCAAAGGCCATCCACGGTTGTTGAACTTGCGGTTGGAAAAAACCTTGGCTTAACTGTTGTTGGGCGATGATGGTGTGCGCGAAGCTGCACATGGCGGGGCACCGAGATGGCGCGGGGATCTGTGCTAGCTGCTGGCAGCACTGCTGTCGCATCACCTGGCAGGTGCTCTGAGGTAGCATTTGTGACCGGACGAACGGCGGGGTTGCCATTGGGATGCACTGCTGCAGGAGGAACACCCTGCATGGGTTCAGCGGGTGCTGCATAAATGGTTGCTGCGGAAACTGTTGTTGGTCAAACCCCGCTTGCCAGTCGGTCTCCAACTGCGCGATTGCGTTCGTCACCGCGACGGCGAGGAGGGCAAGGATGAGCAAGGTCTTCATGGTGGACTGGTGTGTGGATACTCCTTTCTTTGCTTCGATGTTGTGTGAAGGATGGCGGTGGAGGATGCTCTCTCGTCTAGGCATATTTATAGCCTCTACTACACCATCTCCTTTCATCCCCGCACTGGCTTCCGTCGAAGTGGTTTTGGATGCCTCTAAAACCAATCACTTTGTACTCTTGTGTTAGGTGCAGGCACTACATACAAGTATGGATCATTCACAAAAGTTACTTACATTTTGTTGCATCACATGAGCTTGTGATGATAATCGAGAACGGGAATGACTTGCCCTCATTTGCTTTACACGTCGACGCTTATCAAAGATCGCCTCTTTTCGCCCAAAAACGAGTTTGTATCTTTGCACAAGTTGTTAGTCATAAACAACTTGCACAAACAACTCTGCAAAAATATTGCATTTTTTCATGGCTTTATGTGGAACCAACCTAAATTTGTAATCTTGTGTAGGATGTTAGTAGTAAAGATTTACATGTGGAGGTTGTTCTTGTAATAATCTTGCTGTATAGTACTCCGTCCATATCAAAATATAAGTCACACTTGGTCATTACCAACCATATGTATCTAGACTCCCTCCGTATCAAAATATAAGTCACACTTGCTTTGATACGGAGGGAGTACTACTACTAGTCAACTAGCCACACCAAACTCCAGGTAGAGACAAAAATAACTTGTACAAACAGCTTTGTAAACATATTGCTTTTTTTCATGGCTTTATTATGTGGAAGTAACTAAATTTGTAATCTTGTGTGGGATGTTGGACTAGTGAAGATTTACATGTGGAGGTTGTTCTTGTAATAATCTTGTTGTGAGGTACTAGTACTACTAGTAGTCTTCTAGCCACACCAAACTCCAGCAGAGACAAAAACAGAAGCGATGGCGCGTAGATCCCTCCTCCTCGTTGCGGCCAGCGTCCTCCTCCTCGCTGTCGCCGCCGGCGCGGCAGCGGCAGGGGACGCGCCGTTCGTGGTGGCGCACAAGAGCGTCAAGCTGTCCCGCCCCGGCCCCGGCGTAGAGCGCCTCGCCGTCACCCTCGACCTCTACAACCAGGGTTCCGCGTGAGTACCTCCCTCCCCGAGATCTGCATCCGCCCCGGCCAGATCTCGCGTCTTTGACCCGCCCACGCTTCTTGCATCATCCCTACTTTAGTTGAAATCCTCAGGGACGAGTTGTTGACTACTCGATTAATAAGTCAATTCATACTTGTTTCTGGAGTACTGATGTTGCCCATGAATCTTGCTCCCCATAGCCTTGCTGTTCGTCTTGTATGAAATCTCCAGAATTCTGGATCGCTCGCTGGTAGCACGGACTGGATTGACGGTCGCACGATCTTGTAGGCGGAATGTGTTCGAACCCGGAACTGGGCTTGTGTTTAGGTGTGTAGATTAGATGAGTTCACATTAATGAGAACCCTGGCTGCTAACTAGCAGCGTCAGTGAAATTTGGGTCTGGAGCTCGCATCCCTGTTCGTCCAAAAGAATCTTGTGATCGTGGTTGGATATGGTTGATTGTGCGTGTAGTTGCTGGATGACGCCACAAGGAGTTGTCTCAGACTGTTTGAATTTTCAAAAAAAGTCCTGGTCGTGTCCTACTATACCTGTAGTTAGAAACTTGTAATTGTATCTGAAAGACTGAAACGATGCAAGTGAATAGATCAACGGAGTAGATAATTAGAACCTGTATGATACTTTTAAGGTCTGATAAGATGGTTATGGTTTTCCGATCAATTTTCTAACACTCAGTTGAAGTATATGTCTGTGTCCTACATCTCCATTTAGCTGTTTCCATAAGTTTTACCTGCTTCTAAAGTAGTGCTATTATACTCAGGCATCTTGTCCTGCTTCTGATAGCCTTGCATTTTGTCTTGTCTGGAATCTCTAGAATTCTAGATTTATATTGTGATTGGAATGCATCAAAGCCTGGGCTTGTTTTTTTAGGAGTGTAGATTAGAGAGTGCGAGTTACTGTGAACCCTGGTTTTTTAGTACCAGCTCCGGTGAAAAATTGGGAGTGGAGCATGCGTGCCCTATTCCTCGATCCACACACAAGTCCTGGTCGTTTTGCCACATCGGTGAAATTCACATGTCCGACTATACTTGTAGTTAGAAACTTATTGATTAAGACTAGATAAAATTTAAACTAGATAATTAGACCCCTGATATTTGCAAACTCTGATGTTGGTGTCCATGATTCTTGCTAATTTCTGTGTCAATTAAATCGTCTGCCTTAGCATATTTTTTCCACACGTAATGTTTGATAACTATGAAGTCAAAACTGTTTTGATGTTTGTATGGGAAACCCATTGTCAAATACTAATTTACATGCACGCCTAACTTTTTATTTACTATGAAATGCAAACTCCTTCATGTCATTTTTTCATTGTCATCAGCACTAATTTGTTGTCAACTCTAATTTCCCAGGACTGCCTACGACGTTAGCCTGAACGATGACTCTTGGCCACAGGAAGCATTCGAGCTTGTCTCTGGAAGTACATCAAAGATAGTGGAAAAGCTTGAGGCGTCAGTACACCTCCTAATCCATTTTATCCTGCCATTTCGAAATGCCAGTGTTTTACTTTGACAGTGTACCTTTTGTGCTTCTAGAGGTTCCACTGCGTCCCACAACTTTGTTTTGGAGACCAAGGTGCAGGGCAGGTTTCAGGGTTCTCCTGCGGTTATCAAATACCGCGTTGCCACAAAGGCTGCCCTTCAGGTTTGTTTGTTCTACATGCCTTATCTTTTTTATTAGTATTCCTGCACTTGGTTATTGGTTTAAGGATTAGTGACGTGTAGATAGAATCTGTTTAAACTAGACAACTTAAGTGGCATGTGGAGAGAATTGGTTACAGTATTTACCAATTATGAAAGTTGGGACTTGGTTATTAAAAGCTAATAAAACTTGGTGATTTGCATTCAATACAAAGCTTCGGATGAGCTTAACAGGCTTTTGCTTAACGACTCTAATGTGATTCGCTATTCCATTGATCATAGTGGGACTGAACCTGATGAGCTTAAAGCTAAATAGTCTATGGTAAACATCATTAGGTAGTTTGCTGTTTTGTAAATTCTGTTCCCTGAGCTTAAATAGCTTACTTTCTTTTACAGGAGGCCTATTCGACGCCCGTCCTTCCATTTGATATCCTCGCTGAGAAACCTCCACAACAGAAGTTCGACTTGGTTAGTAATCATATCATTCCATTCAGTTCAAGACTAAAAACTTGAATATTCTGATGTTTGAATGTTTCATCTTTGGTGCTGACAATTCACTTCTGGATACCCACCTTCGTCACTTGGACCTTTTCAGGCTAAGGTAATTTCGCGATACTCTGTTCTTGGATTAACTTATCTGTTACATCTAAGTAGGAAACGAGAATCTGTCACATAGCACACTGTCAACTGACAAACCGTTAATCTGCAGAGAATTGTTGGGAAATACGGGCCAGTGGCATCTGTTGTTTCCTTTGTCGGTGCGTTCATCTACCTGGTTGCGAGCCCATCGAAGTCTGGCGCTGGAAAAGGAAGCAAGAAGAGACGCTGAAGCTGTATCAAAAAAAAAAAAGAGACGCTGAAGCAGTTTATTGGCCACCTTTTGTTTTGTAGCAGCTGGTTTTGATCCCAGGAAGCGAACTTATGCTCTCTTTAAACCTTTAGTTGTTCCCAGTGTACTCTAATGGCTCAAGTAACCAGGATCATGCCAGCAATATAATTTTCTCAAGCATCTTGAGGCCTTGCCGACTAAATTTAGACAGAAGAATACATTTGATAGACAGAAGGATATAGTTATCAGATTTCCTTTCGGCAATGAGTATTGCTAAGCTCTTTGTGATGTTTGGATCGAACTAAATCCATGTTGAGTATGATTATTTTCTTCTAGTGTGATAAGTGATCAATCGTCAGTCACCCATTTACTATGAATTTGGTGACGCTAATTGATGATCCGCGACTTATTGGGATATTTTTTTAGAAGGAATTTGACTATTTGAGGTTAGCTCCGGCTACACCCGGGAAAGATAAAAGGGGGAAGGTGACTAACCACGGATCATCCTACGGTCCAAGACCCCAACGGACGTACAAGGTCGGGAGGAGGGAGGAGCTCCAGCAGGTGGCAGGCAGCCGCCGCCAAGTTTACCATCTCTCTCTCCATGCCTTCTGATAAACACAAATGATTAGGAACACTACATAAGAAGTTGGTTAATGCATGAGTTGGTTAGGAATAAACACAATTGCTTAGAAATGAATACTCAAAATCAAAGTTAATGACCACATACTTTGGAATAAGAATCAATAAATGGATGAGTTGGAATACTACATAAGAAGTTGGTTAATGCATGAGTTGGTTAGGAATAAACACAGCTGCTTAGGAATGAATACTCAAAATCAAGAAATGGAAAGAAAAGAGGCAATCAATTCCTTCCCCTACAAAGCAACAAGTTTTGTTGTGGGTCTCATTGAAAACAGTGACATATACTATTTCAATCAAGAAGGTAACAGACCTGAAGATTCAACCTCATTTCTACAATCACTGAAACTTCTGTAGATAAACACAACACATAAAAAGTTATCTAAAGCACAATATTGTCGTTAGGAATGAACACTCAAACATGGTACTAACACCTATGTAAACAAAACGCTCAAGCAATGTTAATGAGACAAAAGCTTCACTTTCCTTTATTCCAAAGTTATTTAGCAACAAGTACGGTCGTGTCACACGAGATGATGTATGACACGATATTTATTCATCACCGCTACATCGATCGATCCATCGACTAAACAACGGTGATCGACCTATCTATTACAAGACCCTTGGTAATTCTCAGTAACCGCTCATGCCGCCAACTGGTGTGGCAATAGTGGGGGTGCAGTATGATGGCATGTACAAGTTGCACATCGCTGGGACGATGCTCACAGCTATGTTCCTTATCATCTCGAACTGGCCTACTTGTTGGGGTTGAGCGAAGCCCTGGAACGGTTGTTGCAGTTGTGGCTGGAAGAAACCATGGCCTAGTTGTTGTTGTTGCTGCTGGAAGATGATGGTGTCCGCGAGGCTACGGACGGCGGGGCAACGAGACAACGTGGGGATCTGCGCCAGCTGCTGGCAGCACTGCTGACGCATCGCCTGGCAGGTGCTCAATGGTAGCATTTGCGACCCGACGAACGGCGAAATTGCCAACGGGACGCACTGCTGCAGGAGGAACACCCTGCACGGGTTCAAAGGATGTTGCATAAATGGTTGTTGCGGAAACTGTTGTTGTTCGAAGCCCGGTTGGAGGCTGGTCTCCAACTGCGCTACGACGTTGGTCACCGCGACAGCGAGGATGACGAGGATGAGCATGGTCTTCATGGTGGACCTGTGTGTGTGTGGCTACTCCTTGCTCGTTTTTTGATGTTTTGTGAATGATGGTGGAGAAGAATGCCCACAATGAAGGCCTATTTATAGCCACCATGCCACCTTCTCCTTTCATTTACGCATTTACCTTCTTCCAAATGATTTTGGATGCTTCTAAAACCAATCATTTGGTATTGTTTTGTCAGGTGAGGCACTACATACAAGTGTAAACCGTGGATCAATCACAAAAGCTATCTCTTTTCTGTCGTGCACACATAATGTGACCATCACAGAATCGATAATCAAAATGACTCATCCTCGTTCGCTTTACATGTCGACGCTTATCAAGACCACATCTTTTTCCCAAAAACTGAGTTTGTATCTTTGTAGAAGTTGTTTGGATCAATCGGAAAGTTATCTCTTTTCTGTTGTGCACACATAATGTGACCATCACAGAATCGATAATCAAAATGACTCATCCTCGTTCGCTTTACATGTCAACGCTTATCAAGACCACATCTTTTTCCCAAAAACTGAGTTTGTATCTTTGTACAAGATGTTTGGCACATAAACAAATTGTCAAAATATTGCACTCTTTTCCATGGCTTGATGTGGAACTAACTAATTTGTAATCCTGTGTGGGATGCTGTTAGGAGGGACCAGATTACTAAAAATCCACATGTGAAGGAGTTGAATCCATGGCCCCTACAGCAACCCACATAACAGTGCTAGGATTGCGCGGCTCCTTTTGCATCTCAGATTTCTGTTTCAACATGTAAATCTGCTCGTGATATTGAAAGTAATGAGTGTCTATTTCGCTCAGTACTACTACTCGAGTGTACAATAGTTGCTACTCGTCAGGTTTAATACTCCCTGCAGTCCGAAAAATCTGTCGGAGGCTATACGTACAAGTTGAGCGTGGTATGGTGTTTCCTGGCGACAATTTTACCAGATCCGAGGGAGTAGCATGTTTCAGTTTAGTTAAAACGTGTACACCAGAATAGTCTTCAGTCTAGCTACGCAAGCAAGCAACACCAGTACTAAACTACAGTCTGGTGGTAACTGTATTTTCAATAGATCTACAAGTAATTTGTCCAGTCATGAAAAAACACATAAGCATTAGAAGGTACTGAACTTGGACACAACAGCCACATACAGAAGCATGTGACTATGTGTCTAAACCGACAAGCATATCGCCTACATTACCATATACATATCAAGAACATAGCTAGCTACATTGCAAACCTTGTCATCAGACTTATGCTCACTCATCTTTCCAATAGCTCTATGTATTCATATGTGTCTCAAACTTCTTAAATTCTAGTAGGGTAGGTGAAGTATGTTCTGGGTCACTAAGCTGACAACAGCTAGTAGTTCATAGTTTGGCATGGTTCAGTTGCAGCAGGACGAACCACGACTATTTTAGCACCGTTAGATCGAAGGGAATAAACGAACGGTTCCTCAAAATGCTAAACACCGTAAAACTTGAATATATAAAATCTCAGAAAATTAGTATTTGTGCCTGAAATTTACAGTTAAACTAATATTTCAATACATACAATGATACAGCTTTTACATTTTTCATAATTTTTCCAATGTAAAAAAATATTCAAAAATGCCTAGCATCCGGAGCTCGAACTCCGAAACGAGTTTCATGGTATCATCCCAAGAAGCAACAGTCTTTAAATCTTTATTTGTACCCGATGTACTGTAACGAACATCTTAGGAGATATAGAATGAGCGCATGCAACACTCGTGTGTTTCGCAACAAGTTTGCGCCTCCGTAAATAGTTTTCGAAATCCTCAAGCGCCAGGCTTCCACTTGGCTCACGATGGGTGTGAAACGCTTGACAAATAAAGTTTTCAAAATTATGCCGCGATGGTAAATAAATAAATAAATGGACCATCAGTGTTTAAAGTTTTCGAAATAATGCCACGAGATTAATTGTCTTTTGTAACTGTTATTTACTTTCTTGTAAAACTCCTCTCTTAAGTAATAGCAAAGGTTTTTCACCATTTTCAAATAAATAAATAAATAAAGTAGTCATGATGATTTAGGTCCCAAAAAAGCCCATGATATAACTAGGAATGTTGTTTTGGCCATTAATACTTGACCATCCCGGATCAAGTCTCGTCTGGCTAAATTCGATTACCAGATATAGCTTGGTCAAGGCCATTGCAACTCGTCGTCTCGCAGTTAAAGAGTCAATGCACAGATGCAATATACTATTTATGATCCCCAGCAAAAAAGTACTATTTGCAACCAGATTGAAAAGTACCGAAAAATTCTATTTAGAATAAGATGCAGACCAGTCAGGACAATTACAACTCATAAGCTTCACAATTAAAGTGTTAATCTGATGTTATTTCTTATTCCTTACTTTAATGATACTTCAACTCAACACAACTTTCACACTCATATTTGATGTTCTAATTAATTTGAATGTAGAGGGTTGTGTTTTTACGAATGAACATCTGAATATGGACATGAACAAAACAATGACAAACATTGTTATAGACAAGAACTTCATTTGTCTTTTATTCGCAAGTTTGGCTAGGGTCAGACATGTTGACGCATGACACTTTATTTGACCGCTAGATGGATCAGTTCATCAGCTAAACACTGATGGTCCATTTATTTAATACTGTAACTCCGATCTTCTTAGAGACCACCGATGCCTGCGGAGATACCGCGACCAAAAGTAGTGGAACAATAGAGTGGGATCTGCGCATTGCACATCGCCGACAGGGTCTGGTGCGCGGACACCTTCATCGCCACGAGCTGACCTTGCTGCTGAGGTTGAGCGAAGAGATGGCCCACCTGCTGTTGCAGAGGCTGGAAGTAACCCATTTGTTGTTGAGGTTGGAAGAACTGTTGTTGTCCGAACAGTTGTTGTTGCTGAGGCGAGAAGTAACCCATTTGTTGTTGAGGTTGGAAGAATTGTTGTTGTTGCATGACGATGGCGTCCACAACACTATTGATGGCTGGGCACCGAAGTTGCTGGGGGATTCTCGCCAATTGCTGGCAACATTGTTGCCGCATCACCTGGCAGTTGCTCTGCTGCAAGATCTGCGACCTGACAAATGGCGACATGGCCACCGAGCTGCACTGCCGCATGAGAACCGCCTGGCACGGGTTCAACTGTTGCAGCAGAAATGGATGAAAAAATGGTTGTTGTTGTGGAAATGGTTGTTGCTCGGGATATGGCTGATATTGTTCGCTAGGGTCAAACTGGGCAGTGGCCATGGTCGCCACCATGGCAAGGAGGGCAAGGATCAGAAAGGTCTTCATGGTGGATTTATGTTGACTAGTGCTTGCCTGGCTTTGATGTTTGTGCTCTGGGTGGTTGATGGAGGAGGATCATCACAGTGTAAGCCTATTTATAGCTATCACTGCATGGTTTATGTTCATTCTTTCATATGCTTTCTTTTAAAGTTCTTGGGTTCTTCTCGAACTGATCATTTGGTTCGTTGTGTTTGTTGGCACTACTTACAACATATAATTTTGGAATGATCAAAAAAGCTTTTATGCCCTTTGGTTCCATTCGAGACTGGTGAGATAGAATACTTGGCAATGACTCATGAAATCCACTTTACATGTCACACACCAATCTAGATTGTGACATTTCCTGAAACTGAATTTATAATGTTCTACATGTTCTTCGGTATAAACACGACATGCATTACTTGCGGTGAACTAATTTCGTGATCTTCTATTTGCCGCTAAGATACACTAGACAAGTAAATTAAAGGGCTGTTCTAGGCTCCGTCTTTCTTTTCTGAACTAACCTTGCAGCGTTGTATAGAATGGGAACATGAACGGGGCAGACAAATTGGTCACTTTCTAGACACATCAAATCCCTCTGTAATTTTCTGCCGGTGATCCTATATCAGTACATGTCATTTTAAGTTTCCCTTATAGTGATTTACAGTACCGCGATATAAGGGATATGTTAGAGATGCTCTTGGCTCTAGTAGAGTCGAGTCCATGACGACGACGAGACATTCCAATTGCCAGTTTCACATCGGAATGTATTTAAAATCTGGATGGTGAACCTGTGTAGTACATGTCGATGGTGTAAAATGTAACGGTGCATTTCAAAAGGGTCATAAAGTACAAAATTTGGTTGTTGGGTTGCCTAAATTTGAGCCGCTGAGCAAATGCTATGCATTGGCACGTAGTACATATGCAGAAATAGTGGCGGGTCTAACAAATTTATTGCAATGGGCAAAATGAAGAGAAGATACTGTAACTATGAAACTGATGACTAAACTAATAAGAACATCGGATTACCTTTGAGATTTCATCTCCTGGAAGAGGTACATAGCTTGAATTCTCCTCCCACATGTCTGAAGCAAAAGGGTGAGGAGACAACAAAACTCATATGGTGTCTGAGTATGCTCATTCACACCGCCACACTCTATCTTTATGGTCGACAAGTAGGTGAGCCGGAGCATGCCGGGTGCCGCCGCTGCGGGCGCTGGGAACATCTCCTTCCCCCTCGTCGTCGCCACCAGTACGGACGGGTGCCTCACCGGTGACGCCCACGCCAACAAGAGCGGCCCCACGCGAAACGCGATGGCTAACGGCGAGTCCAGGAATGAACTGGAGGGTGGGCTCAAAGTTAACCATGAGTAAACTAAAACGCTTGTTTTTAAAGAAAAGTAGCAATTATCTGAGGGGTGGGGGGCAGTTTTGGCTCTCGAGCACCCTTGGTCCTGCCTGATTACAAAACTCAAAAAAAATAGTAAAAAAACTCAAAAAATTCTGAAAAAAATCATAGGAATACATGTATAAGTTTTCTAAATACATGCAAAATTTGTACAGAAATGGGATTGTTGGTGGTCTGTAAAAAACAAAATCAGTACCAGGAAGTTTTGGAAATGTTTTTCTATTTTGTTTTTGAATTTTGCACTTGGGCAAGACCATGTGAGCTCGGGTGAAACATTGAATTTCCGCATTATCTAAGACATGAAATTATTTAAGACAAATATAGCAGAAAGTTTGTACTAGAGAAGCAACGACAAAAGACAAAATAAATGGTATCTGGCATTGCTTCTTCTTAGTGCAAATGTGCAATCAGTACAAGACCTAAAAATACTGGAAGTAGAACTTGTGGAAATACAAGAGCGCTCGTACTGAGAGTGCAAAATACAAAGTACATATGCATGTACTCCCTCCGTTATGAAATGCTTGACTCTAAAGTGAGTGTATCTAGATGTGTTTCTTGTCTAGATACACTTAGTTAAAAGTCAAGTATTTGTGAACGGAGGGAGTAGGAAAAAGGAGCACACGCGATAGGAAAAAAAGCAGATGAGAGAAAGGAAAGAGAAACTTGCGCGTGTTGAGCCTGCTACGAGCGATACATGCACCTAGACGCGACACGCGTCGACTCGATGGCGCTTCCTGTGCACTTACAAGACCTCTGTGCTTCCCATGTGGGCTGGGCCGCTGGGGGCCGAGTGCCTGATTCAATAAGCTGAAGTAACGTACTAGGACCAGATTAGTAGTACTACCTCCGATCCATATTAGTGGGCACAACTTTATCTAGATACACATGTATCTAGTCTAAATACTTAACTAGATACATATGAATTTAGACAAATCTATGCCCACTAATATGGATCGGAGGGAGTACTAGTAATTTTTTGTTCTGATATTTGGAGGGCAGGCTTCAGCCTGTTTAAGCCTGCCTATTGCACTCGCCTTGGCTGTGCCCAGACTTGGCGCCGGAGCTGCTTGTGGCATTCACGTATCTGGGCACGAGGTCGGCGCCGGGACGACATAGCCACGCTGCCACGGTTCCTCAAAAGGCTCCCACCAACATAGTCATCATTCATTGGGCTTCTTTGCTCATCACCATGGGTGGTAGGGGCCCAGACTCGGAGCGAGAGGCAAGACACACTACGTCAGGTCCCTTGTTAGGACGCACTCGAAAGTGCCTCCAATTGTTGAAAAAGTGCCGGTAAATGTTTTTGTAGGCAGAAAAAAAAAGTGTTAAGTTTATTCATGTTGGCAAATGTATTTAGTGGCAGTTTTCAAAAAGTGCCTCAAAATTCATTTACTGGCATTAGTAAAAGTGCCTCCAAATTCATTTACTTGCACTTCTAAAAGTGACTCAAAATTCATTTACCGGCAGTACTAAAAGTGCCTCCAAATTTAATTACTGGCAGTACTAAAAGTGCCAACAAATTCATTTACTTGCACTTCTAAAAGTGCCTCCGAATACATGTACTGGCACTACTAAACGTGCCTTCGAATTCATTTACTTGCACTTCTAAAAGTGCCTCCAAATACATGAACTGGCATTATGAAAGTGCCTCCTCTCTAGTAGTATTTGTAGTACACAATTCTAGCATTTACCAAACAATTACAGTAAACAATTTAAACAAGCAAGAAATGGACGTATTCTATCAAGTTTGCTTACAAAACTGCAATTTTGCGCACTTACAAGTTTGCTTACAAAAATGAACTGAGAAGATCAACAACTATAACAATAGCTACTACAAAACTGAAGCATGTGAATCAAGAACTTGTGAACTCCTCTCTTCTCTATACAAGTAGAAACATCACGAACACCTTTGCTATCTAAACCTCATAATTTGTCACCGACAGTTTGGGGAGAGGGCCAGCGTGTCACCGGCTCCCTTGATCCTGCTTGCCCTGTCGGCGCCCAGTGCCTTGCCGCCCCGGTTAATCCTACTTGCACGGTGCCTCGCCGCCAGCGATCTGCAGCAGTTTCTACTCCTATGCAAAGAAAACAAAACTATCAGCAGCAATGGATGTTTGCTCATCAGTTTATCTTGTGCTCCATTACTAAAATTACAGTGAAAATTTCTCAGGTAACAACGGAGGCAGTAGTTAGCTTCACACAGGAATAGGACAGTGCATAAGGAAAGGTATATATATTCGAAGAGAAAGCTCAGACAACTACCTTCCAGAGAAAGCTGAGAAAAGGTCAATCTACAATCCCTCAGATGTCGAAACTTACTTGGTGAGAATTCTCCAGAATGTGGGCTACCTGCAGGCTTTGCAGCCACATGTCAGGGTTAATCTGCAGATCCCCCAATATCTGGTTCACAGCATTTCTCTGAAACAAGCGACACAATTTGTTAACATCTGTGTCCTAGTTTAACCAACAAAGTTCAGAAAAACCACATCAAAACCATGTACGCCAGTGCCGCATACCCTAGACTATTTACACTAACGTGTAATAATACTTAAGGTTAGAGAACTCAAAATAGATGATTAATCATACATGTAGTGCTGAGCACCCTGTAAAGCAACAGCAAGAACCATGTGTGTAGACCGCCAATTTTCCATAGATGATGATCGTTGATACACACAAACAAACAAATATTAATGTAAACCCCAAGGCATGGAATTATTTAAGCTACACTAGGATGCAAGACCACCGAAAAAACATCAACATAATCATTGGTGAGCAAAGGACTTAGCTGATGCAAATGTAGGTAAAAGTGAATAATCACATATGTCCATTTCTTTTGAACTAGATCTCATGATGGTTTAGACAGTTTGCCTGTGTTATGTTGAAGTGTTGAAACTTCCATAAAACTAGCATTTAGCACCAAGCAAACAGAAAATAACTAGTCACGCCACAATTTAGAGTCATCAACAGAATATGCTCGTTTTCGAGGTTTATAACATATGACACAGAATATGCTCGTTTTCGAGGTTTATAATACCAACAGAATATGCTCGTGAACAAAATGAAAAATAAGTAATGCAAAGTTAAAAAATAAAACAGTGGCACAAAGGTGAATCTAATTCTGAATTTGTACAATGTAGATACAACATTGATTAATTAAAGGGGTGATCCTCTGCAATGAATCACACAAATTCTTGGTCGCTCCAATAATCACTGGTATTGAATTGAATAGATGCAGTACGCAGCTTTGCGATATGCATTGCAGCGGATGCTTTCAGAGGGCAGTGTGGCAGAAGCATGGAGTGTTCAGTTCAGAGTGAAGAATGCATGACTTCCCTAACAATAATCCTGATCTACTATTTGTGTCGAACAATGTCATACTTACAGAATTTCGGTGGTGTACAGTACAATTATATTTAGAGAATTGAGCTCATCGGAGACTACATTCCACATTAACAAAATGGACAGTCATTTACTCCAGGGTAGATCAGGCAAAGCAATGCATCATGACAATCAAGTAAACCGAAAATTGTAGTGGTATAGTGAACGGCCGCGATGGCGGGCACGGTTTCCTCGACATAGAATCTGTATGCCGCAATTTTAGATTGACTGCCATTTAGGTTGCATAATTCAGCCTGACATTGACATTGACTGCATTTTAGGTTGCATAATTACAATGTATATACACACTACTCTACTCGTGCAGCTATTGGATTGTTGGTGCACAATAAAATCACTAAATAATTATATCTGGAAATGACTGGAAAGGCAAAAATCTCCGTCAATATCATACATTACCAATCCTATGCATACCATCAAAAAAAATTAGCACATCGATGAATAATTTGATCACAACCAGCATGCAGTGGCACGGTCAAGCAATATCACAAACAGGTTGTGAGCCAATATTCTACCCAATTCAGAACTCAAAACAAAACAGAAGCTAAGATTGTATTACAGGGAAGAGAACACATTCGTATGCAACTAGTCGTCCAAATCAAGCCAGAAATCTCCACGCAAAAGTGTAAGCAAAAGAGGCGGGGGGACTCACCAGCTGATGTATGCGCCTTGTCGTAGATGCAAACAGACGGTGCTGGGAGAGACGTGCCGTCGGCCATGACTGCACGCCTTCATGTGGTGAGCGCCATCGAGGGGGGCGTGAAGGAGGAAGGCAGGGCGGCGCCATCGGGGACGGCGGTGACCCCGTGCGGTGAGGTCCATGGGAGGCGGCATTAGGGTTTGGTGGCGAGGTCGTCGCGGCGAGGGCAGAAATTTAGGGGGATCAGTAGAGGAGAATGAGGGGAAGCTGTTGCTGCTTGCGGCTGCGCCGGAGATGGCCGGACGGAGTAGATCGAATGGGCAGCGCACATGGGTCCTGCTCTATTTTGGAGAACGAGGTGATAGAGCAGTGCGAGGGAGAGAGGGAACTGGGTAGAGGAAGATGATTGGTGGAAGGACGTTCCTGAGTAAGTTATTTCCTTTCAAGGGGTTATTAGCAAAACAAACAAACATTACCGGACTCCTACTTTTGCGGCACTTTCCTAAACTGCCGCTAATTACACAAACTCTGGCGGCACTTTCCTAAACTGCCGCTAATTACCCAAACTTTGCCGGCACTTTCCTAAACTGCCGCTAATTATACAACCTTTTGGGGCATTTTTGTAAACTGATGTGGATTAGCTCATCATTACGGGCACTAATTGAAAAATGCCGCTATTGGTGTGTTCTTTCGCGGTGCTTTTAAATAGTGCCTCCACCAATGTGCCGCTATATAACGGACGTGGCCTAGTGACAGGGGGGAGCGGCCACGACCGAGTTGGGAGGGGCGGCGGCAGCGTGACCTGGGCTAGGGTTCCATGGGAGGAGGTCGGGGATGGGAGCTCAGGAATAATATGTTGATGCCTTTTTCTCGCAGATGCACGATATGGGGAGCGAGTGAAGCTGACAACGGCAGATGACGTACGTATGAATGCCTAGGAAAGGAAATGCTCCAGATGTATCGATCTATGAAACACACAGTTTGAATGGGCCGGCCCATGTTAGCTCGATAGCCCGTGGTAGCGATTGGCATAATAGTTCGGCAGAATTTTCTGCCAGTTACCTATGTACGAACTGCAATTTAATAGTAAAGATTTCTTATTCCTTACTTTAATGATACTTCAAATCAACACAAGTTTCACACTCATATTTGATGTCCTGATTAATTTTAGTGTAGAGGGTTGTGGTTAGGGATGAACATCTGAATATGGACATGACCAAAACAAGGACAAACATTGTTATAGACAAGAACTTCATTTGTCCTTTATTCCCAAGTTTGGCTAGGGTCAGACATGTTGATGCATGACACTTTATTTGACCGCTAGATGGATCTGTTCATCAGCTAAACACTGATGGTCCATTTATTTAATACTGTAGGTCCGATCTTCCTAGAGGCCACCGATGCCTGCGAAGATACCACGACCAAAAGTAGTGGAACAATAGAGTGGGATCTGCACATTGCACATCGCCGACAGGGTCTGATGCGCGGACACCTTCATCGCCACGAGCTGACCTTGCTGCTGAGGTTGAGCGAAGAGATGGCCCAGCTGCTGTTGCTGAGGCTGGAAGTAACCCATTTGTTGTTGAGGTTGGAAGAACTGTTGTTGTCCGAACAATTGTTGTTGCTGAGGCAGGAAGTAACCCATTTGTTGTTGAGGTTGGAAGAATTGTTGTTGTTGCATGACGATGGCATCCACAACACTATTGATGGCTGGGCACCGAAGTTGCTGGGGGATTCTCGCCAACTGCTGGCAACATTGTTGCCGCATCACCTGGCAGCTGCTCTGCTGCAAGATCTGCGACCCGAAAAATGGCGACGTGGCCACCGAGCTGCACCGTTGCACGAGAAACGCTTGGCACGGGTTCAACTGTTGATGCAGAAATGGATGAAAAAATGGTTGTTGTTGTGGAAATGGTTGTTGCTCGGGATATGGCTGATATTGTTCGCTAGGGTCAAACTGGGCAGTGGCCATGGTCGCCACCATGGCAAGGAGGGCAAGGATCAGGAAGGTCTTCATGGTGGATTTATGTTGACTAGTGCTTGCCTGGCTTTGATGTTTGTGCTCTGGGTGGTTGATGGAGGAGGATCATCACAGTGCAAGCCTATTTATAGCTACCACTGCATGGTTTCTTTTCATTCTTTCATATGCTTTCCTTTAAAGTTCTTGGGTTTTTCTTGAACTAATTATTTGGTTCGTTGTGTTTGTTGGCACTACTTACAACATTTACTTTTGGAATGATCAAAAAAAGCTTTTATGCCCTTTGGTAACATTCGAGTCTGGTGAGATAGAATACTTGACAATGACTCATGAAATCCACTTTACATGTCAAACACCAATCTAGATTGTGACATTTCCTGAAACTGAATTTATAATGTTCTACATGTCCTTATGCATAAACACGACATACATTACTTGTAGTGAACTAATTTCGTGATCTTGTAAGTGCCGCTAAGATACACTAGACTAGTAATGTAAAGGGTTGTACGTTCTAGGCTCCATCTTTCTTTTCTGAACTAAACTTGCAGCGTTGTATACGATGGGAACATGAACGGGCAGACAAATTGGTCACTTTCTAGACTCATCAAATCCCTCTTTATTTTTATGCCAGTGATTGTATATCGGTACGAGTTATTTATACATATATCAGATCTAAGGAGTTGCACGACTTTCATTGGTTAACTCTAATGAACTGCATGTAAAGGTTCGTTCTAGACTTCATTCGTTTTTCTTGACTTAATAAAGTTCGTATGTGTTTCTCCAAATTGTTTAGCTAATATCGTTGTTTTCTTTTGCTCAATTAATTAAAAAATCTGAAATTATTCGCATGTGAACATGAGGGAATGAAATATAAACCTATGAAATTCGTAGCCCTTCAGAGAAATAAAAACATAGAGAAACAATATACCAAATATCGATGCTTAAATTTGGGCCTTTTTACACAGCTCGTAAAGAATGGTGCAAAGAATTAACATTTACACTTAATATTTTAATACAATTGTTGAAAAATATTCGGTAAAGACGACAATAAAAAAATTCTAGGGACACTGGAGCTCAAGCTCTAAAACGATATTTCAATTTTCGTCCCGAGAAGTAACTTATTCTCTTTTAAAACTCTAGTTGCTCCCAGTTAAAATACTCCAACAGCTTAAGGCCATGTACATCGCAAGACTCTTAGCTAGACGCTTAGGTGATAAAAAATACTCTCTCCATACACAAAAGGATGTCTCAACCTAGGCCAAATTTGCATGTATGAGTATTTTGTGTACGGAGGGAGTAATACGCAGGGAAAAGAAAACCATCGAAGCGCTAGGCCCTGCAGCGGTAGCCGCAAAGCAAGGCGCTAAAGACGATTTCTTTGCTGTTGAAAAAAGTCATTTACTATTGGCGAGAAAAGCAGAGCGTCCGACGCCTCACAAAACGTCGACGCAATCCAGATTCCCACGCTTCACCAGCAATTGTGCGTAACTACCGGGATTTAATCCCTAGCGCCCACCAAAACGTCTCCCGTTGTACATGCCCTAAGTGCCCACAATCGACTCCTCATGCACGTACAAAGCAAACAATTTTTCTAGGCCCAGCCCACTTCCTTATCCTCTCAACTTTCTCTTGGGTTGCCTAAATTTGAGCCGCTGAGCAATGCTATGCAATGGCACATTGTACATATGCAGAAATAGTGGCAGATCCAGCGTCCCCGGTTGCCCGGTCTAGCGTAGTGTAATTTAATGACTATTTAAAAGAATTAGCATCACAAGCCTTGAACTTAAGTGTTTGCCCGGGCTTTAAATTTTTCTGGGTCCACTAAATGTGCAGAAAGGACTGAGCAATCACCTTTCAGTGGCACATAATACATGTAATAACTTGATAAGAGTTACTGTATCCAGCATTCTTTTAACCTGCATCACCACATGATTTTGCTTTCAGTTACTAATAATTGAAATGGTCTTGCGGAGTATAAAATATGAGCATGCGACGGAACCACACATGAACACGACCTGGGACCTGAGCATATGTTACATCTACTCCCTCCGTTCCATATTACTTGACACTAAAATAGATGTATCTAGACTTATTTTAGTGCTAGATACATCCATTTGAAAGTCAAGTAATATGGAACGGAGGGAGTATGTATCATGAGCATGAAACAATCACATGGAGCATTGTATGCATCTGAGGTAAGATGATGGACATGGTTTCACACAATAAGCAGTCTATTAGATTTGTGGACCGATCGAATAATATTGCAAGAAGGAAATCGTTACTAATTAACTTGATACTGCAAAGAGTTCTTTGTTTTTTAAGAAAGAAAAATGCAGCTAGTTTGGAAAGTCTGCTATATATCATTATTAGCAAGAAGAGAACAAACAAACCCCAAAGACATGTAGATCGCTAAGCAGAGCTAAATTCTTCAGGTCAAGAAATAGAGGCATGGAGCAGATTAGTTAGCATATACTTCAAACACACACCGAAAATGACTTGGTATCATACATTTCATGCATGCAACTACATAACGAACTTTATTTTCATCAACGAAGAAGCTAGTTGTGTGCAATCCAACTCATATATATCTTGCAACTTATAATAAGTATATACACACGTACATCTAGAATGTAAAGAAGAACCAGCTCATTCAGCAACCTTGAAAAGTTGAGATGAAAGGATAATTGTTCACAACATAACCCTCTAGAGCAGGAAAGAAGGTGTGCAGAACAAGACTTTGCCAACTTGCCAACGAAGTCAAACTGAAGTAGCCTCTTGCCAAACGAGACCAGGACGAGCGCATCACCATCCGAGGACGTGACCAACACGGTCCAAACAGTTTCAGGCTTGTGAAACAACGTCCTTATCTCCTCAACCGGCAACCGAATCTGACACTTGAAGGTCCATACCTCGCTCTCGTAGTCCTGCAAGACCCAGACACCGACAATTGTCCCTGCATCATTAGTGTTGGCCATGGCCAGCAACCCATCCATTTGAAACAGGTCAATTTCACCACCAGGAGGAACAAGCGGAGCATGCATCTGCCGGAACGACTCGGCCGTGGTGTCGAACACCGTTACGATGCCCCTTTCGCTGTTCCCGAGTTGCTGCTCTGGGTACCAATGCAGGCTACCTCGGAATAGCACATTTGTTTGGTATACCAGTTCCCTCGTCTTGGGCCACCCGATTGTCCTCGGCGGCAGGCGGGAGCCCAACGTGAGGACGTGGCAGCCGTCGTGGACGCCAGGTGGCAGCGCATTGTCCAGCAACCAGTACGGCGGTCCGGCATCCACCAGCCTGCCCAGGTTTGGCAGGTATGGCAGTCCTCTAGGATCCGCCACCCTGTCTGGGTATAGCAGTAGCCGGTACTCGCCGGTAGGACGGTGCGGGTAGAATCCGAACGCCGTGAAGCCGGACGTCTGCGGGAGGGTGGCGTACTGACGAGTCGTCGGGTTGCAGACGGCGTAGCGACCGCGGCTGTTGCGGAGGAAGAGGAGGCCGTCACAGGACTTGAGGAGGAGGGTGTAACGTTGTAGCCGTGCGATGGGCTGCAGCTGGTCGGCGGCGGTGAGCCCTGTCCGGTGGTCGAAGGGGATGACGTCTAGGAAATCGCTGCCGTGGCACTGGAGGAGCGGGAGGGTGGGCTGGCGGCCGTGGTGGGCGATGAGGAATCGGCGGGCGGAAGTGGCGTGGCGCCAGGCGCGGCAGACGGCGCGGCAACGAAGGAGGGCTTTGGGAGGTAGGCGGACGAGGATCTCCCAGATTAGGATTTCATCCGGGAGCTGTACTGCCATGGTCGCCGGCTGGGAGCTCGATTATTCCGCCGCAGGACTGTGGAGCAATGGCGGCATCGGTGGTAGGTCAGGTCAGGTCGTTACGTTTTAGGGAATGAATTTGAGGTGGGCTTAGCCCAAGTTTGTATTCTGAACGGACCGTGGGTAGCCCAGGTTCATAAGAGCACATTTAGTTTAGTTCAGACTTCAGAGAAAAGAAATTCAGGATCTGGTTCCAACTTTTCAGAATCATAAAGCCATCGTGTGGTTCAGATGACTCATGCATGTACCCACATGTGCATGTACATGGCAGTACAACAACTTTTTTCCTCGCAAGAAAGAAATATGACCATGTCTGCTAATGGACTCGCGCTTTAACAGTAATCTCCATTGCTAACCACATGCAATGAACTCATGAAGGGAACTCAACAGACGCAATGGATTCAAGAACAAGTGCAAACATTTATTAGAGCTCAAAGCTCTTCTAACAATAAGGCAAAACCTGCAAGCCACATTTCACCGCCAAAATTAAATGACTACTCCCTCCTTCCTAAAATAGGAGGACTACAAGTTTTGTTCAAAGTCAAACTTTTTTAAATTTGACCAAGTATATTGACAGAAATATCAACATATAAAATGTCAAATGCACACGATATGAAACTATATTTCATGCTAGTTCTAACAATATTGATTTGAGATTATAAATGTCGACATTTTTTTCTCTATATTTTTTCAAACGGTAAAACATTCGAGTTTGACAAAAACTATAGACATCTTATTTTGGGAAGTAGGGAATACACTGTGAATTTAACTATGGAAGATGTATGACTTCTTATTTAAATATAGTAGAAATATGATGGCCATCATATATAAAATGAAATCTGAATCTCATTTTCACCACAAATTTGACGCCATGATATGATTTTTACTCCGTACTTGCGCCCAGCATCCGTAACAAAAGAATTACAGGTAGCAGTGGAGAGTTTTTGCTCCCGGGCATCACTGCATCCTCCCATTTAAAAAATTCGAAAATCATATTTATAAGCTTTAAAAAATTCTGCAAAAAATCGGGGGTAGGTAATGATATATCCTACAAACCTATAAAAGATCAAATTCAAATAAGTTGTATTTTGAGCTACACAAAAATAACAAAAATGTGGATCTAAGTATGCATATTTTCAAATATCTAAGTTTGATCAGATTTGTTTTTTTTAGGCCAAAATATAAAGAATCTTGAATTGAAAATTTACATGTTGTTGGGATATATCATTGACTACATCCATATTTTTTTTCATAATTTTTTGAAACTCACAAATATGATTTCCAAATTTTTTAAATGAGAGGGAGCAGTGGTGCCCGGGAGCAAAATGCATTTTCCGTTATAGGTAGTGTGCATTTAGTGATCAAGCAGAGATTCAGAAACTACGCGTGTTCTCGTGCGGATACATGAATTTTCTAGCTGACAGGTTGATAGATGTCTTGTGTAGACAGTGTACCATGTGGATGGGACTTCACACGCAAGAGAAGAAAAGAGGGAGTGCCAGCGTCATGGACAGTGATGAGTGAAATTTCACAAAATTGACCCTTGGGTCAAACTTCAGCAAAAAATAACCTCTTTTCAAATCTAATTCAAAAACTAACCCTTTTCCATAGCGCCCTACCACGGGTCGCTATGCTCAACACCATAGCGCTCTCCGATCAGTCGCTATGACCCTGCCAGCGTGGATCGGTGGACCCTTTGAAGCTTTGCTTTCTCTCTATTCCTCCATGATTCTTGCTTCCAATTAGAGGGAAAAGAGAGAGGAGATCTAGATCTATCATTCCACCAATCAATCTCTCCTCTAAGTGAGGGGAAGCTTTTTGATCTAGATCTTGGAGGGATTTGGTGTTCCTCTTTGTTCTTCCTCTCTTCTCCCCCCAATAGCATTAGTTGCTTTGGTGGGATTTGAGAGTGAAGGATTTTGAGCACTTCTTGTGTTCTTGCCCATTGCATCGGTTGCATCGGTTTGAGTTCTCCACGGTGATACGTGGAAGTTGAAGTTGAGAAGCTTGTTACTCTTGGGTACTTGGGGTGCCCTAGAGCTTGTCCTCTTGGGTACTTGGAGTGCCCTAGACGGTTCTTGTTGATCTCGGAGTTTTGGTGGCTCGCGGGATAGTTGGGAGCCTCCAATTAAGTTGTGGAGTCGCGCCCCAACCTTGTGATTCTTGTGGCTTTGGGAGCCGCGGGAATTCGGTGAGAGCTGATCATCATCATTTTTATGCATATTTCATAGCTCCAAAACCCCAAAAACCTCACTGCAATTAGTTTCCAGTACTGCATTTATCTGCATTTTATAGTGCAAATTGTCTATTTTACAGTTCAGTGTGCAAAGTGCACACTTTCTTCAGAAAAGCAAGTGCAAACATGAAGCAAGAAGATCATCACAAGTAAATCCAATGCAGCAAAGAAGATGGCCATGATCAACATGACCAATCCAAGCAAGAAATCCTGAAGAACACCTGTTTTCAGATGATGAACAGTGACTGACAGAGAACTCAAATTCCTGTCAGTGCAATTGTTGAAGCTCTAGTGCAAATGCAAGCATGTGCTATCTGTTGGGAGTATCAAGGAGCATAGTTGAGCATGATTGGATCATCAGAAGAAGAAGTAATCAAATCAAAAGATGAAGAACACCTCTGTGCCAGAAAGTGAACAGTAACTGACAGAGTGCATTTTCTGTCAGTTAAGCAAGTTCTTCAAGTTTCAGTGCAAGCAGTGCACAAGCAAGGCAGCACAAGGTCCAAATGAAGATAAGAAGCAATTCAAACTTGTTTGAACCGAAGAAAGGGAAAGGAGATCAACTTGGAGACCAAGGAAGCCATAAAGGAAAAAGTGCAAAAGTGGGGAACACCCCATGTGCTCCTCAGCTGAGAGAGGAAAGGGGGAAGGTTCCACCTCTCCACCAACTCGAGCCACTCCACCCAAAGAGGAAAAAGATCTATAAAGCCACCACACCACCACAGCACCATCAGATCATCTCCCAGAACACATCCATCATCTCCCATTCCATTCCCATCCATCCACCTCATCCATCCCATCGACAGCCACCACCACCATCCTCTCTGCCACTTTTCCTCTTCCCATCAAGAACACCTCAAGAACATCAAGAACACCAAGAACACCAAGAACCTGAGCAAGGAGAAGAACAAGAAGAGCAAGATCAAGATGAACATGGAGACCAGGAGAAGAAGCACAAGGCCTTGGTGAACTGAAGCACAAGATCTGCAACTCTGCATCCACCCTTGTCTACTCCTCTGCTTCCTCTGCTTCGACAGTGCTTCTGTGAGCTTTAGCCAAGGATTTCTCTCCATTCACCTGTGTAATCTTGTTGTGAACTGAGTAGATCATCCATCTGTGAGTAGGGCTTGTGATATTTGGCAGTTGCAGTGATTTGAGTGACACAATTCTCTGCTTTTACTGAATATTTGCATGATCTGCTTACTGTGTGTCTTGATCTGTGTGTGTAAGGCAAGTCCCTGCATACTTTGCGTTGTGATTCCATCCCTAGCCTCACTTTGCTTGTTAACTCACTTTGATCTGGCTTGACAACCCAGAAAGGAGTGATCTTTGTGTTAAATTTTTACTTCTCTGTCTAAAACCTGCTAAAACCCCTGTGCTGGTAAGACAAGTCTCTGCCAGTGTTGAAGTAATTTCTTGTTCCCTGTCTAAAACTTGCTTGGATCCTTGCTAGGCTCTAGATTGACAACCCAGAGGCTACAAGTTAAATTCTGAATTAGTTGTAGTTTTACCTTTTTGCAAAACCTTTACTTTTCTGTTTGAAAACCTGAAAACCTGAAAATTGATTTGGTCTAGCTTATGCCAACCCTTAGAACCAGCATAAAACTTGTTGATCCCTGTGGAGACGATAACAAACACCCCCCTATAATCACAGCTTGTCAAAATTGGCGCCGTTGCCGGGGATTGACTTATGTTTGGAACTTTGTAGTGCAGTAGACTAGGCTGTGTGTGAAATTGGTGAACTTTATGCATGATCTGCATGTCTGAGATGCTTTATGTCCTATGATCTGTGACTAGAATTGTTATTAGGGGATTTAGTTCACTAACCCTTGATAAAAGTTCTTGTTTGTGACTGTGTGTAGAGGAAATCATGATCTACTCTATGCAGTGCCTGATAGTGGTGAATGCAGTCTGAAGATTCACCTATAGCCCCATTTGATCCAGAGCCAGAAAGAACTTTTCTTGCAAGAAGGAGAGCAGCATCAGTATCCTCAGTAGAAGATCAAGAGGAAAGGCAGTCAGTAATCAACATGGGTGACCAAAAGTTGAGAGATTTATGGATCCCCAAGGATCAGTTGGCCAATACATGTTGTGATGCCTGTCATCCAAGCAAACAACTGGGAGATCAAGCCAGCACTCATAAACATGGTGCAGCACAATCCATTCAAAGGCAGTGCCTTAGAGAGCCCTCATGAGCATATCAGAAATTTTCTTGAGTATTGCAACACCCTGAAGCACAATGGAGTACCCCCAGAGGCAATAAGAATGCAATTGTTTCCATTTTCCCTGTCTGGCCATGCAAAGATGTGGTTCCATGCATTGCCAACCCACTGCAGAGACACTTGGGAGCATTTGTTGCAAGCATTCTTTGAAAGATACTTTCCTCCAACCAAGGCAGCTGAGTGCAGAGACAAGATCACAAGATTTGTGCAATATGAAGGTGAAAGTTTGTATGATGTTTGGCAGAGATATCAAGGATTGATCAGAATGTGTCCTAACCATGGACAAGAACAGTGGCTGATTTTGCAAACCTTTTACAAGGGCCTGACAGAGCAGACTAGAGCTTTTGTGGATTCAGCAGCTGGAGGTGGAATTATGAACTAAGACCCTTGATGAAGCCACAGCATTGATAGAGAGTATGGCATCCCACAATTTTTCTTGGACCAATGAAAGGACAGTGCACCCTAACCAACAGTCAGCAATTCAGTTAAGTGGCCAGAATGCTCTGGAAGCTAAGCTGGACAGCCTGACCAACCAATTGTCACAGCTCATGCAGAGAAGAATAGCAAGGCAATTGTGCCTGTGAATCAAGTATCATCTGCTTGCTTGATCTGTGGAAATGAAGGTCACTCACCTCAGGAGTGTTCCTTGTTTGTAAACCCTGGAAACCAAGTAGCTGAAGTGAAATATGCTCAGAACCAAGGTGCATTTTCTCAGAGTTACAACCCTGCCTGGAGAAATCATCCTAATTTGTCTTACAAAAATGCAAATCAGCAGAACTATCCTCAAGGAGCACAGCAGAATTTTGCTCCAGCTAACCAACAGAATTTCAGACCACAAGGAAATATGCAATATCAGCAGTTTCAGCAACAACAACAGCAGCCACAGCAACAGCAGCAAGCAAATCATCCAAATGCATCTAGCAGTCAGTCAGAAATCAGTGAAATGATGAGACTACAGAAGGAAATGTTCAGTGGTATGCAGGAAACTATGAAAATGCAGTCAGAATTGTTCTTTAAAACAATGCAGACACTTACAGCTGGTATTTCCAATGCTCAAGTAGCTCAGCCAGTAAACAAGTTGCCTGCACAAGCTGAGAAAAATCCAAAGCAATGTGGAGCAATTGAGACAGTTGAGGCAGTGACAACTAGAAGTGGAATAAACACAGCTCCAGTGCTCAAAACACCACCAAAAATGACCTATGTTGCTCCAGCCAGAAGAGCACAGTGCAACAGCCCCTTGTCATAGAAAACACTGTTGCAAATCCTGAAAGGACAGTGGAACCAGCAGTTGATGTTGAAAAGCTAGAAAATTCAGTAGAAAAGGTAGTAGAAAATATTCCTGCAGCTGACAAACCAGGAATTACTGTAGCACAACCAGCTCCTGTCATTCAGAAACCTGTTGCACAGAAAATCCCATTTCCAGAGAGATTAGAGAAAACAAAAGAAGAAAAGCAGTATGCCAGATTCTTGGAGACCATGAAGGAAGTTCAGATCACTATTCCCATTCTTGATGCAGTGCTACACATCCCTCTTTATGCAAAATTCTTCAAGGACTTGATCACCAAGAAAAGAAGTTTAGAAGACCCAGAAATTGTTGCTATGACAGAGGAGTGCAGTGCTGTCATTCTGAATTATATGCCTAAGAAGCTTGGAGACCCAGGGAGTTTCAGTATCCCTTGTGTAGTTGGAAAAAGAACATTTACAGCATTATGTGATTTAGGATCATCAGTCAGTGTGTTACCACTAGCTATCAGCCAAATTTTGCAGTTAGGAGCTCTGAAACCTACCTCCATGACACTGCAATTAGCTGACAGAACTCTGAGGAAACCAGCCGGAATTCTTGAAGATGTACCTGTCCAAGTTGGAAATTTTGCTTATCCAGTAGATTTTGTGGTGCTGGAGATGGAAGATAACTCAGAATCCATGATACTAGGCAGGCCATTTCTTGCAACAGCTGGGGCAATAATTGATGTAAAAGGTGGAACACTGAAATTGCAATTTGGTTCAGAGGAAGCTGAGTTCAGCATGAAGCATGCTTCTCACATGCCAAACATACTTGAGCAGTGCCATTCCATAGATGTGGTTGAACAGAGTGTGTTGGACACTTTTCAAGAAATGCAGTCAGATGAACCTGAAGCACAAGTGTTTGTGACAGCTGACAGTGTTAATTCACAACAGCTTTGTGGAATAAATCTTTGTGAAGAAGAAACAGAGGAAGAAGAAAGTGAAATTCCTCAGCCAGCTCACCAGTCCATTGTGGAGCTAAAAGAATTACCATCTCACTTGAAATACTCTTTCTTGGAGAAGGAAAAAATTCATCCAGTGATAATCAGCTCAGCTCTGGATGATGAACAGGAAGAAAGCTTATTGTCAGTGCTGAGATTATACAAAAATGTGATTGGTTATTCCATTGATGATATCAGAGGCATAGATGAGAAAATTTGTTCTCACAGGATACATTTGGAAGAAGGCAGTAAACCAACTAGAGAAGGTCAGAGAAGGCTGAACCCTGCAATGCAAGATGTTGTGAAAAAAGAAGTTCTGAAATTGCTTAAGGCAGGCATGATTTATCCTATTTCTGACAGTGAGTGGGTGAGTCCAATTCATATAGTGCCCAAAAAAGGTGGATACACAGTGGTAGAAAATGAAGAAGGTAGATTAATGACCACAAGACCTGTCACTGGGTGGAGAATGGTAAATGATTTCAGAAAACTAAATAAGGCAACTAGGAAGGATCACTTCCCTTTGCCATTTATGGATCAGATGCTGGAAAGGCTTGCAGGGCAGAAATTTTATTACTACCTAGATGGTTACTCAGGATTTCTGCAGATACCTATATTTCCAGCTGATCAAGACAAAACCACATTTACCTGTCCCTATGGAACATTTGCTTATAAGAGATTACCTTTTGGCCTATGCAATGCACCTGGCACATTTCAGAGGTGTATGATGTCCATTTTTTCTGATCACATTGAGAAGATCATGGAAGTGTTCATGGATGATTTCACTGTATATGGAAAGGATTTCATCACTTGTCTGAAAAATTTGACAGCAGTGTTACACAGATGTTCAGAGCAGAACCTGATATTGAACTGGGAGAAATGTCATTTTCTAGTCACTGAAGGAATTGTGCTTGGACATTTAGTGTCAGCCAGAGGGATAGAAGTGGACAGAGCAAAAGTAGATGTAATTGCTAAATTACCACCTCCTGAAAATGTGAAAGGAATTCAGAGTTTCCTAGGCCATGCTGGTTTTTATAGAAGGTTCATCAAGGATTTCTCCCTAATTGCAAAGCCTCTCACAAGACTGCTAAATCAGGATGTCAAGTTTGTGTTTGATGAAGCATGTATGCAAGCATTCAACAAATTAAAAGAAGCTCTCATTACAGCTCCAATTGTGCAACTACCTGACTGGACTATGCCATTTGAGCTGATGTGTGATGCTAGTGATTATGCAGTAGGAGCAGTGCTTGGTCAGAGGAAGGAGAAAGCTCTTCATGTTATCCAATATGCCAGCAAGACACTAGATGATGCTCAGATCAACTATACCACCACAGAAAAGGAATTACTTGCAGTAGTATTTGCATTTGACAAGTTCAGGCCTTACCTTGTTGGACACAAGTGCATTGTTTACACTGACCATGCAGCAATAAGGTACTTGATCAAGAAGAAAGATGCTAAGCCAAGGCTGATCAGATGGATACTTCTGTTGCAAGAATTTGATATAGAGATAAAGGACAAGAAAGGCTCTGAAAATTCAGTTGCAGACCATCTGTCCAGAATTAATTGTCCTGAAAACAGAGAAATACAAGATGCAATACCAGGTGAACAGCTGATGAAAGTGAGTGCAAGTTCTCCATGGTATGCTGACATAGTGAATTACCTTGCTTGTGAAATTATGCCAGCAGAGATGACCTACCAGCAGAGAAAGAAATTTGTGCATGATGCAAAGAGTTACTACTGGGATGAGCCATTCTTGTACAAGCATTGTGCAGATGGAATTGTCAGAAGATGTGTGCCAGTAGAAGAAATTAATGATGTCATGTTCCAATGCCATGCAGGCATGTATGGAGGGCATGCAGGAGTAATGAAAACCCAAGCAAAAATTCTCCAAGCTGGATTCTACTGGCCAAACCTGTTCAAAGATGTGCATGAGTATATCAAGCAGTGTGATCCTTGTCAGAGAGCAGGAAAAATATCAAGAAGAAATGAAATGCCACAGAAGGGAATTTTAGAAGTAGAATTGTTTGATGTGTGGGGAGTAGATTTTGTTGGACCCTTGCCATCATCAAAAGGATACAAGCATATATTGGTAGCAGTGGACTATGTGTCCAAATGGATTGAAGCAATACCCACTGTCGGTGCTGATTCCAAGTCAGTGTGCAAATTATTCAAAACAGTCATATTTCCCAGATTTGGAGTGCCTAGAGTAGTGATCAGTGATGGTGGAGCCCATTTCAACAATGAACAGCTAGAGAAGCTCCTGAGCAAGTATGGTGTGGAGAATCACAGAGTGACAACACCTTATCACCCTCAAGCCAATGGACAAGTGGAACTGTCCAACAGGGAAGTAAAACAGATCCTTGAGAAAGTTGTGTCCAAGTCCAGAGGAGATTGGTCAATGAAACTACCAGATGCCTTGTGGGCATATGATGCAAGACGTACTTGCTCGTTGGGAGACCCCAAGAGGAAGGTTTGATGTAGCCTAGCAGCAAGTTTTCCCTCAGTATGAAACCAAGGTTTATCGAACCAGTAGGAGTAACGATTCTTCAGAAGGTTGTTGGCGGTTCGCACGGCGCAACACGATCACCAACGTGGACCTGCACACAACACAATCACAGTACTTTGCCCCAACGAAACAGTGAGGTTGTCAATCTCACCGGCTTGCTGAAAACAAAGGATTAAACGTCTCGTGTGGAAAATGAGTATTAAGTTGCAGCGAATGAAAAAGGAACAGTTTGCAGTTTGTGGTTTAATCAATGTAAAGGAATTGGACCGGGGTCCACAGTTCACTAGTGGTGTCTCTCCATAAAGATATCTAACATGTTGGGTAAACAAATTACAGCTGGGCAATTGACAAATAGTGAGCGCATGACAATGCATATACATGGCATGATGATTACTATGATATCTAATTGGGCATTACGACAAGATACATAGACCGTTATCCAACAGCGTCTATGACTAATAATCCACCGCCGGGTTGTCATCCGAGTTCCCCGTTGGTATTAAGTTGCAAGCAACGGATAATCGCATTAAGTAAAGCGCGTAATGTAAACAAACACATATGCCCGTGGACATAGCATTGTTAGGTTGTCCCTAGTGGCAACAGCACATCCATAACCTTAGAACTTTCTGTCACTGTCCCAGATTTAACGGAGGCATGAACCCACTATCTAGCATAAATACTCCCTCTTGGAGTCACAAGCATCTACTTGGCCAAAGCATCTACTAGCAACGGAGAGCATGCAAGATCATAAATAACATAGGGCATAGATTGATAATCAACTTGACATAATATTCAATATTCATCGGATCCCAGCAAACACAACATGCAGCATTACAATAATATGATCTTGATCATGTAGGGCAGCTCACAAGATCTAAACATGATGGCACAAATAGGAGAGACAACCATCTAGCTACTGCTATGGACCCATAGTCCAAGGATGAACTACTCACGCATCACCTCGGAGGCAGGCATGGCGATGTAGAAGCCTCCGGTGACGATTCCACTCTCCGGCAGGGTGCCGGGAAGAGGTTCTGGACCCTCCCGAGCTAGGGTTGACGGCGGCGGCGTCTCTGGAACTTTTCGTGGATAATGGCTCGGTACTTAGGGTTTTTGCATCGGGGGGAATAAGTAGGCGAAAGGGCGGCGGCTGGCGACCCCCGTGGGGCCCACACGCACCCAGGGCGCGGCAGAAGGGGGGCCCGCGCCCTGGCCACGTGTGGCCTCCTGGTGGCCCTCCTCTGCTCCTCCTTTGCTCCGTCAGGTGTGTTCTGATAAAATAGGACCCTCCGTGAAATTTCGTCCAATTCCGAGAATATTTCCAGACTAGCTTTTCTGGAATACAAAAACAGCAGAAAACAGGAACTGGCGCTTCGGCATCTTGTTAATAGGTTAGTCCCGGAAAATGTATAAAAGTGACATAAAGTAGATGCAAAACATGTAGCAATTGGTATAAAACAAGCATGGAACATCAAAAATTATGGATACGTTTGAGACGTATCAGCATCCCCAAGCTTAGTTCCTGCTCGTCCTCGAGTAGGTAAACGATAAAAAGTAAAAGAAAGGCCCTTCGCAGAGGGAAGCAGGGATTAAATCATGTGCTAGAGCTTTTAGGTTTTTGAAAGCATATAGAGATTGCATAAAATATTTGACACTCCTCCCAACCTTGCTACACAAGCCATGGCTAACCGAATCCTCGGGTGCCTTCCATCAATCACATACCATGGAGGAGTATCTATTTTTGAGAGGTGTTTGTTAATTGTCAACGAATGGTAGCGGGTGAGAACAGTATTCTACCTGTCAAACGGACTTTTAAGAGCGGCTCCCATGAAGGACGTTATTTCTACCAGCAAGGCAGATCATCCCTTTTCTCTTTGGTTTACACACATTCAGGTATTTCACTGTTTGTCATTGCTTACTGATGAATCAGGGCAAAAGTGTGAAGAGAATTAATTGGTTAAAGTTGTAATTAATTGGGACTGGGCACCCCGTTGCCAGCTCTTTTTGCAAATTAGGATAAGCGGATGTATATGCCACTAGTCCAGGTGTAAAAGTCCATTGACAAAGAATAAAGAATAACCACACTAATTCCTCATGAGCTAGTAAACATTGACACAAAAAGGGAATAATAACATTTTGAATAATTTAAAGGTAGCACATGAAAAATTTACTTGGAGTGGCAAGGAAATACCACATATAGGTAGTTATGGTGGACACAAATGGCATGGATTTTGGCTCAAGGATTTGGATGCACGAGAAGCATTCCCTCTCAGTACAGAGTTTAGGCTAGCAAGGTTTTATAAGCAAACAAGAATATCAACCCGTACACCAAGTTTTATATGACAAACATATTGCAAACGTTATAAGACTTCATACCGTCTTCCTTGTTAACCAAACCCGTTATTAGAAAATATCTAGACCTTAGAGATACCACCGATGCAAACCAAATTTTCAACAAGCTTTACGGTAGTTCTTCACTAATAGGCTTAACTCATGATGCACAATTTAATCATGATCTACTTGTTAACTCAAAACAATTGACAAGTTATCAAATAGTGATCTACAAGATTAAGCAAGTTTTTCCTTATACCAATTACCACATGCAACATTTTCTGAACCAACCAAACACCAATCAATTTATTTAATCAACTCTCCAAACAAATATAAGTGAAGCAAGAGAGTACTTTCTACAAAAGAAAGCTAATAGCTCTGACAAGAGATACATGAAAACAAGAGCTAAAAGCTGAACAGCGCTAGATATGAATACTCAACAAATATAAGTGAAGAATAGGAGTATTCTCATGAAAAAGCGGAGCGTGTCTCTCTCCCAATCAAGAATGCTAGGGTCCAGTCAAGCTTTATTGAAAATAAAAGTGCAATACTGAAAATAAAAGCACACAGACGCTCCAAGAAAAGCACATATGATGTGAAAGAATTAAAATATAGTTTCACTAGAGATGACCTGATAATTTTGACGATGAAGAAGGGGATGCCTTGGGCATCCCCAAGCTTAGACGCTTGAGTCTTCTTGAAATATGCTGGGGAGATCCATGGGAGCCTCCCCAAGCTTAAGCTCTTCACTCTTCTTGATCCTATTATCATCCTTCTCTCTTGACCCTTGAAAACTTCCGTCACACCAAACTCAAAGTAGATCTCATTAGAGGGTTAGTGCATAATCAAAAACTCACATGTTCTATAAAGACGCAATATGATTTACTTTAAACATTAGCTACAGCCACTGATGTTATGTGAAGCTCTTCCACCCAAAAAAGAATTTCACTCAACACTAGTAAAAGAGAGAATGCAAAATAAAAAGGCATAATCTGTCTAAAACAGAACAGTCCGCAAAGACGAATTTTTTCGAGGCACTTACGACGCTCAGATCGAGAAACTTAACTAATGAAAGATTCAGACATTCATAAAGATTACGCACAAAAAATTTCAGATTTTTAACAATCTGGTGATTTTTTTCGTACAGTGAACAGCAAAAATCTGTTTCTGCGCAGCAATCAAAATTAAGCATCCTTAACATTAGAGGCTACTCTTGGCACAACAATGCGAGAAAATAAAGATACAAAGGAGTTGCTACAGAAGTAAACAACACCTTGACTCAATAAAAGAAAAATTGCAGAAAAATAAAATGGGTTGCCTCCCATAAGCGCTTTTCTTTAACGCCTTTTAGCTAGGCACAAAGCATGCATCAAGTATTACCAAGTGAAGAAAGGTCTAATTCATCAAAAGCTTCATCAAGAACAGGGTTTGTTGGTTTAGTAGTTCTTGGGAAGAAAATTTAAATAGACCATTATGTGACTCACCCTCAAGCTCATTGAACACGTTATTTTTAAGCACACCCGTGGGTTTTGGTTTAGAAATTTTTGGCACATACATAAATTTTTGCTCTCTCCCACAAAAGCCTTTTGCCTTTTTGTTTTAATAGAGGTAAAAGTAGAACTTATTACATCCATAGCCTCCTCTAATTCACCAATCCTAAGATTTTGATTATCTTGAATAGTACTAGTTTCTAAAACAGCAATTCTTTCATTAATGGTTCCCAGTGATTCATCAACTTTAGTACTATCAAGGAGATTTGGCAAATTTTTCTCTATAGACTCCAATTTCTTTATAACATCTTCCAAGGTAATCTCATTTTTAATGTTACTAACAGGTGGTGTTCCTACTAGACTCTCAATAATATAACTAGCTTCCAACGCAGGAGTACCAAGAAAGTTACCTCCCGTCAAAGTGTCCAAGACATATCTATACCAGCTAGTTATGCCAACATAAAAATTTCTAAGCAGGATCATAGTGGAATATTTTTAGTGCACCTACGATGAGCATCGCTGATTCTATACCAAGCATCTTTCAAACTTTCTCCACTTTGTTGCTTAAAAGATCGAACCTCAACTTCAGGAACCGAAACATGATGAGCCGAACCAGACATGATAACTAACAGAAAACAAAACTGAAAATAAACTAAATGCAAGTAACTAATTTTTTTGTGTTTTTGATAATTGAAAGCAAACAAGATAAAATAAAATAAACTAAGCAAGACAAAAACAAAGTAAAGAGATTGGAAGTGTGAAACTCCCCTTGCAGAAGACTGCTCTCCCCGGCAACGGCGCCAGAAAAAGCTTGATGCAAGACACTTGCTCGTTGGGAGACCCCAAGAGGAAGGTATGATGTAGCAGCAGCAAGTTTTCCCTCAGAAAGAAACCAAGGTTATCGAACCAGTAGGAGCAACTTCTTCAGAAGGTTGTTGGCGGTCGCACGGCGCAACACGATCACCAACGTGGACCTGCACACAACACAATCACTACTTTGCCCCAACGAAACAGTGAGGTTGTCAATCTCACCGGCTTGCTGAAAACAAAGGATTAAACGTCTGTGTGGAAAATGAGTATTAAATTGCAGAGAATGAAAAAGGAACAGTTTGCAGTTTGTGGTTTAATCAGTGTAAAAGAATGGACCGGGGTCCACAGTTCACTAGTGGTGTCTCTCCATAAAAGATAACTAACATGTTGGGTAAACAAATTACAGCTGGGCAATTGACAAATAGTGAGCGCATGACAATGCATATACATGACATGATGATTACTATGATATTTAATTGGGCATTACGACAAGATACATAGACCGTTATCCAACAGCGTCTATGACTAATAATCCACCGCCGGGTTGTCATCCGAGTCCCCGTTGGTATTAAGTTGCAAGCAACGGATAATCGCATTAAGTAAAGCGCGTAATGTAAACAAACACATATGCCCGTGGACATAGCATCGTTAGGTTATCCCTAGTGGCAACAGCACATCCACAACCTTAGAACTTTCTGTCACTGTCCCAGATTAAACGGAGGCATGAACCCACTATCTAGCATAAATACTCCTCTTGGAGTTACAAGCATCTACTTGGCCAAAGCATCTACTAGTAACGGAAAGCATGCAAGATCTTAAATAACATAGATAGATTGATAATCAACTTGACATAATATTCAATATTCATCGGATCCCAGCAAACACAACATGTAGCATTACAATAATATGATCTTGATCATGTAGGGCAGCTCACAAGATCTAAACATGATGGCACAAATAGGAGAGACAACCATCTAGCTACTGCTATGGACCCGTAGTCCAAGGATGAACTACTCACGCATCACTCCGGAGGCAGGCATGGCGATGTAGAAGCCTCCGGTGACGATTCCCCTCTCCGGCAGGGTGCCGGGAAGAGGTTCTGGACCCTCCCGAGCTAGGGTTGACGGCGGCGGCGTCTCTGGAACTTTTCGTGGATAATGGCTCAGGTACTTAGGGTTTTTGCATCGGGGGGAATAAGTAGGCGAAAGGGCGGCGGCTGGCGACCCCCGTGGGGCCCACACCACCCAGGGCGCGGCAGAAGGGGGGCCCGCGCCTTGGCCACGTGTGGCCTCCTGGTGGCCCTCCTCTGCTCCTCCTTTGCTCCGTCAGGTGTGTTCTGATAAAATAGGACCCCCGTGAAATTTCGTCCAATTCCGAGAATATTTCCAGACTAGCTTTTCTGGAATACAAAAACAGCAGAAAACAGGAACTGGCGCTTCGGCATCTTGTTAATAGGTTAGTCCCGGAAAATGTATAAAAGTGACATAAAGTAGATGCAAAACATGTAGCAATTGGTATAAAACAAGCATGGAACATCAAAAATTATGGATACGTTTGAGACGTATCAGCATACAGGACAGGCTACAAAACACCAATTGGAATGTCACCATTCAGAATTGTGTATGGAAAAGCATGTCACTTACCTGTTGAGTTGGAGCACAGAGCTCAGTGGGCAATAAGGAAGCTGAACATGGATTTAGGAAAAGCTGGAGAAGCAAGAAAGCTCCAGATGTGTGAATTAGAAGAGCTGAGAAATGATGCTTATGAAAGTGCTAAGATATACAAGGAAAAGACCAAGAAGTGGCATGACAAGCACATACTCAGAAAGGAGTTCAGTGTTGGACAGACAGTTTTGGTCTATGATTCCAAGTTGCATTTGTTCTCTGGAAAGTTCAAGTCAAGATGGTTTGGTCCTTGTATCATCAAGAGAGACCTAGGGCATGGTGCTTTTGAAGTGCAGAGCTCAACAGAGGGTACTTTCAAGGTGAATGGACAGAGGATGAAGCATTACAAAGCAGGAGATCAGTTGAACACTGAAGAAAGTGAAGAAACAGATGATGATGATGAAGGAGCAGAGGATGAGCCCAATGCATCCTCTGGAGTTGAGAACTAGTGAAGAAGCAACAGTCAAGCTAATGACTATAAACAAGAGCAGCTCATCAGGAGGCAGCCTGATACCTTTTTTAATAATTTACATTTTTATTTCTTTTATTAGCTATGTTTGTCTTGTGTGTTTTGCTTTGTGTCTTTGTTTTTCAGATTTTGAATAAAGGAGAATGGAGAAGTCTAGGCTATGTTATCATGAAGCAAGAGGCAGAGGAGAACACCAGGTGGAATTATTCCAATCCCTTACACTATTTTTACAGCATGAATGTCATTGCTATGCCATGTCTATAAATTATGATCAATTTGGCAAATTATGGTTGTTTCAGTGAAAGTTTCATTGTGTTGCTCTTTTCTGATTAAGTAGCATTCCATCTTGTTGTGAATCTTGCATTTTATCTGGTTATAATTGTTGCAAAAGCTTATGTTCAGAAGCATTTATCAAATCCAGAATTTATTTATTTCTCTGTTCAAAACTTTTGGAGTACTAGATAATGCAATGGACACAGAAACTGAATGTGATGATCCATTTTAGAGCCATGTACTAATTGCATTTTTTGCATGCTTGCATTTTTTGCATTAGCAATCATGATCTCTGGATTGTGATTTGTGAAGCACTAACAGTGAAACTAACTGAAAATTTTGGTAACAACAAGTAATTTTTGCATTAGCTACTATGATCCCTGGATTGTAGTATGTGAAGCACTAACTGAAAATTCTATAACTGAAACTGAAGAAATTTTGGCATTAGCAGTTATAATCCTGGGATTGTAACATGTGAAGCACTAACAATGTTAACTTGATAAGAAAATGACCTACTAACTCATATTATGCATTTGCACTAGCCTACTATGTTCCTGGGAACTGTAGCAGGTGAAGCACTGACTTTGCATGCATGTGACCTCTATCTCTGCATATTGGCTATTTTATGGATCATTTCTTTTCAATTTCCTTGTTATCTGTCTTATCTTGTTATTCCAGAGTAGTTGAACGTAGAAATGATTAAATCTTGCTATTTGAAACTTGTTTCCAGACTAGCATTTGCTCTAATAGTAGACAGAATTGCAATGAATCCAATTTGAATGAACTGATAAGTTTTCAGAACAGAGTACTATTCATCTTAACCCTATTGTCACTAGAACTTCATTTTGCTTTACTTGGGGACAAGCAAAGGTTTGGGTTTGGGGGTTTGATCATCATCATTTTTATGCATATTTCATAGCTCCAAAACCCCAAAAACCTCACTGCAATTAGTTTCCAGTACTGCATTTATCTGCATTTTACAGTGCAAATTGTCTATTTTACAGTTCAGTGTGCAAAGTGCACACTTTCTTCAGAAAAGCAAGTGCAAACATGAAGCAAGAAGATCCTCACAAGTAAATCCAATGCAGTAAAGAAGATGGCCATGATCAACATGACCAATTTTGACAAGCTGTGATTATAGGGGGGTGTTTGTTATCGTCTCCACAGGGATCAACAAGTTTTATGTTGGTTCTAAGTGTTGGCAGAAGCTAGACCAAATCAATTTTCAGGTTTTCAGGTTTTCAAACAGAAAAGTAAAGGTTTTGCAAAAAGGTAAAACTACAACTAATTCAGAATTTAACTTGTAGCCTCTGGGTTGTCAATCCAGAGCCTAGCAAGGATCCAAGCAAGTTTTAGACAGGGAACAAGAAATTACTTCAACACTGGCAGAGACTTGTCTTACCAGCACAATGGTTTTAGCAGGTTTTAGACAGAGAAGTAAAAATTTAACACAAAGATCACTCCTTTCTGGGTTGTCAAGCCAGATCAAAGTGAGTTAACAAGCAAAGTGAGGCTAGGGATGGAATCACAACACAAAGTATGCAGGGACTTGCCTTACACACACAGATCAAGACACACAGCAAGCAGATCATGCAAATATTCAGTAAAAGCAGAGAATTGTGTCACTCAAATCACTGCAACTGCCAAATATCACAAGCCCTACTCACAGATGGATGATCTACTCAGTTCACAACAAGATTACACAGGTGAATGGAGAGAAATCCTTGGCTAAAGCTCACAGAAGCACTGTCGAAACAGAGGAAGCAGAGGAGTAGACAAGGGTGGATGCAGAGTTGCAGATCTTGTGCTTCAGTTCACCAAGGCCTTGTGCTTCTTCTCCTGGTCTCCATGTTCATCTTGATCTTGCTCTTCTTGTTCTTCTCCTTGCTCAGGTTCTTGGTGTTCTTGAGGTGTTCTTGATGTTCTTGAGGTGTTCTTGATGGGAAGAGGAAAAGTGGCAGAGAGGATGGTGGTGGTGGCTGTCAATGGGATGGATGAGGTGGATGGATGGGAATGGAATGGGAGATGATGGATGTGTTCTGGGAGATGATCTGATGGTGCTGTGGTGGTGTGGTGGCTTTATAGATCTTTTTCCTCTTTGGGTGGAGTGGCTCGAGTTGGTGGAGAGGTGGAACCTTCCCCCTTTTCTCTCTCAGCTGAGGAGCACATGGGGTGTTCCCCACTTTTGCACTTTTTCCTTTATGGCTTCCTTGGTCTCCAAGTTGATCTCCTTTCCCTTTCTTCGGTTCAAACAAGTTTGAATTGCTTCTTATCTTCATTTGGACCTTGTGCTGCCTTGCTTGTGCACTGCTTGCACTGAAACTTGAAGAACTTGCTTAACTGACAGAAAATGCACTCTGTCAGTTACTGTTCACTTTCTGGCACAGAGGTGTTCTTCATCTTTTGATTTGATTTCTTCTTCTGATGATGATCCAATCATGCTCAACTATGCTCCTTGATACTCCCAACAGATAGCACATGCTTGCATTTGCACTAGAGCTTCAACAATTGCACTGACAGGAATTTGAGTTCTCTGTCAGTCACTGTTCATCATCTGAAAACAGGTGTTCTTCAGGATTTCTTGCTTGGATTGGTCATGTTGATCATGGCCATCTTCTTTGCTGCATTGGATTTACTTGTGATGATCTTCTTGCTTCATGTTTGCACTTGCTTTTCTGAAGAAAGTGTGCACTTTGCACACTGAACTGTAAAATAGACAATTTGCACTGTAAAATGCAGATAAATGCAGTACTGGAAACTAATTGCAGTGAGGTTTTTGGGGTTTTGGAGCTATGAAATATGCATAAAAATGATGATGATCAGCTCTCACCGAATTCCTGCGGCTCCCAAAGCCACAAGAATCACAAGGTTGGGGCGCGACTCCACAACTTAATTGGAGGCTCCCAATTATCCCGCGAGCCACCAAAACTCCAAGATCAACAAGGACCGTCTAGGGCACTCCAAGTACTCAAGAGGACAAGCTCTAGGGCACCCCAAGTACCCAAGAGTAACAAGCTTCTCAACTTCAATTCCACGTATCACCGTGGAGAACTCAAACCGATGCAACCGATGCAATGGGCAAGAACACAAGAAGTGCTCAAAATCCTTCACTCTCAAATCCCACCAAAGCAACTAATGCTATTGGGGGGAGAAGAGAGGAAGAACAAAGAGGAACACCAAATCCCTCCAAGATCTAGATCAAAAAGCTTCCCCTCACTTAGAGGAGAGATTGATTGGTGGAATGATAGATCTAGATCTCCTCTCTCTTTTCCCTCTAATTGGAAGCAAGAATCATGGAGGAATAGAGAGAAAGCAAAGCTTCAAAGGGTCAAGAATGGGGGGCAAAACCGTGCTCAAGTGTTCGGGAACCGTTGGGGAAGAAGACCCCATTTTATAGTCCCAAAAATCTAACCGTTATGCAGTTTTCGTGCCATCCGGAATGGATCTGTTTTTCACCCGGAATTCCGGAATTTCCGGAATATTCCGGATGTCTAACAACCTGATTCCGGGCCGATCCAGTACCGAATCGAGCTGTTCCAGAATCGATCTGTTTTTGGCTCGGAATTCCGAGCCGTCCGGAATGGATCTGTTTTTCACCCGGAATCACCCGGAATTCCAGAAACACACATATGAAAAACGTGATATCTCTTTCATACGAACTCCGTTTTCGATGTTCTTGAGCTCGTTGGAATCACCGCAACGAGTATTACAAGATCATGCAGAGAAACATCATAGTCCAACATGGGAGGATAAAACCAAATGTAGAAAGGTAAAACCTTTCTAAAAAGACGAACCGGCAAACCTCCAATATCAAAAACCCAACAAGTTTTTCATACTAAAACCGTTTTTGATGAACTTGAGCTTGTTATGAAGATCACAACAAGCTCCAAAATCGCACACAGAGAAAATCCAAATAAGAACCAAGAAAGATGATGAAGGCAAGAATGCAAAGGTTTGAGCTCTCTCCTACTGATACGCTAAAGCTCAATGAGAGCCCCTCTTGATAGTACGGTATCTATCCTATAACCCGGTCTCCCAACTAGTACCATGAGACCGGTAAAGTAGAAACCCTATCAACATCATACCTTTGCCTTGCACATTCCACTTGAGCTAGATGACGTCGATCTTGATCTCTTTAAGTGGACCACCTTTCTTGATTGCGCTTCGCTTGGTGAAGACTCAAACATTGCTCCCCCATACTCCACTATGGGAGAGCCTCTGTTAAGCTCATCTTCACATGAATTATCTCTAGATGGATGGCAAGCTTCAAGCCTAGGATTTCTTTGAGATGCTCCTCTTGAACTTGCGCTTCTCAACATTGATGATGATCACCACTTGACGTCATCGTTCATGGGCTATATGAAATCTTCATTTGATGCAAGCCCATAGAAAGATACCTAACCACACATAGAAATGCTACACACATATCATGGGTTAGTTCACAAAACTATATGGACAATTGCTTACCATACCAAGAGATACATGATCCCACTTGGTACATCTTGTAGCTTTGTGTGTTGATCAAAATCTTGATCAACCTTGTATCGTTTTTTCTCTTTTCAATAGATGATGTCTTTGAAGATAACCATGAATGATCACTAATCCTTTTCTTCAAGACATACTTGCAATATGCTCAACTCACATATGACCAATCATCAGATAACTCCTCGAAGAATAACTTGGTCATCACATACTCTTCTTCTTGATCATATCAAGTATATATCCGTACACGTCGATGATCTTGATGCCAAATACTTCATTATATCAATATATTCATCGCATCAACTTTGAATCCAACATATAGAGTTCAAGCATGGTCTATGGACAAACACTACAAGTATAACTCAATGCAACCATTAGTCCATAGGGATTGTCATTAATTACCAAAACCACACATGGGAGCGCCATGCCCTTTCAGCCCTGCACACTCGTTGTCGGCGTCAATGTGTGGCCAGGCGAACCGGCGCTCGCCGTTAATGCAGGCCATCCAACCCCGCTCCTCCGGCCGCCATTAAAATGTGGCGCGTCACGCCTCTCCTCTTCCCACACATTCTCTTCTCCCCCTTCTCCATCTAGCCACCAATAGATCAACCGCCAGGCATGGTGGGCAGCCGTGAGCCACCGGAGGAGCGTAAGCTTCGGCGTCACCGCGACTTCCTCTCGGCGAGCGTGCACGTCGCTGCAACGAGTGTCGCAGTAAGCAACGACGCGAGATACATGCGCTACGCTGCCGCAACGAGGTGTCAGAGATGGCCAAGGCGTGGCGGCGCGACATGTTGCTCGAGGAGATAGCCAACGCGCCTCCGCACATGCTGTCGGAGCAGAACGCGGGGCTCCACATGCGCCACAACATCCCAGTCGAGGACGGCGTCACCCTGCTGCAGGGGTGGGCGAGGCACGCCATCAACGTGCCGGTGGCGCCGGGGCTCAGCGAACAGGAGTGCCTGAACTAAATCAACCTGGTGCAAACGTCAATGTCGTGAGAGGAGCGGGTCAACCCCAAGTACGCCGTCTCGACGACGTTCTAGGACACCGCGGTGGACGCGGAGTACGAGGCGCGCCGCGACAACTTCTTCCTCCCCAGAGGCATGCGGGAGCCTCCTCCGGAGTGGCTCGCTTCGGACGATGAGCGTGCCTACTCCGACGGTGCGGTGGAGGACGACGACAACCCCGAGCTGCTAGACCTTTCTTGTCCATCGGGGCATGCGCCGATACATGACACACCCCCAGCAGCGTCACCGTCACCGTGTAAGGGGTCGGAGGATGAATTTGCCGGCATGCATCGACGGTAGATCAAATCTCACAACGCGCCGCCGGCGAAATCAGAAGCCTCAGCCGAGACTACGTTTCTAAATGTCGTAGCTGACGCAGATGAAATTTCCTCCTCGGCCAGATCATTGAGTCATGCAAGTTACTTGATGATTCAGCGCTGGGATAGGCATCTTCTGCGTTGGAGGTAGGCCGTGGCTTCTTCCTCGACTTGCTCGACACCGACGCGTTTAGTGGTTGGCAAGGAGCTGAGGCTGCCGCCGACATCAGCATAAGCCTTATTCTCTCCGCCTAGTTTAGATTTAGTTTGATAAATCTCGTTTAGATTTTAAATTATAAGTTTATTAAAAATATTTTAAGTTTATGTTTAGAGGTGCTGCTATGAGATGCATCACCAATTGACCGGACATATATCCGGCCCCTCCAATTGAATGTATAGGGGTGCTGGACACAAATTTGGTGGAGATGCTCTAAATTTCGCTATCTAAGTCAAAACTAACACCTAGTGCAGCTCGGCGAGGCATAAAGTTTGATGGGATGGGACGGTGACAGTGCAGGTCCGCCTCTTCTTCCATCCCTCAAACTAGCACCTAGTCTGTCACCAGTGTCGGTGCGCGTCTCGGCGAGGCGTAAATTTTGACGGGACGGGACGGGACTGTTGTCTTCCTTCCCTCTCCTTTCATCTACACATCTGGTCACTCATGTTTTTCCCCAGCTGCTGCGCCGCTCGCGTCGTGTTCTACTACTAGTTCTGGTAAACTACATCGTATCCTCGAGTTCTTCCCAAGTTCTTGATGGAGCTGTAACCATGCCTCGTTTTTTTTTGTTTTTTGTTTTGGTGCAGAGAGGTGTTGATGTCGTCGCAAGAACTGGAGAGTGCGGGAATGGCCGGTGACGGTACACCCTTGGCCGCCCCTGTTCTCCAGGTTCCGGCGGCCACGGGGAGGAACGAACACTGGTCCGAGCTCCCGCACGACGTGATCCGCGGCATCGCCGACTCAGTCCTGGCCGCCAACGACATTGCGCACTACTTGGACTTGCGCGCCGTGTGCACCAACTGGCGTGCCGCCACCGCGCCACCATGTGACGACTCACCTGATTCTGACCCCCGCACCGGTGGATCGTCGTCGACCAGAGCGACACGGGCTGCCTCTTGGTCAGCGCCAGTACCGGCCGGTTCTCCGCGACCACTACGTCGTCGGCACCACTCCCAACGGCTTCTTCGTCCTGGCGGACAGGGAGCCTCCCCACGCCGCACGTGTGCTCAACCCTGTCACCGGCGTCCTGGCCCGTTTCAAGGCGCCCGTGCCCCTCGACGCGGGCCTCGTCGCCGGCGTCGTCGTCTGCCATGACGACGATTCCTTGGTCCTCGTTTTGCTCGCCGACTCGACTCGCAAGTATTACAGGGCCGATCCCAAGAGGGAAGGCTTCTCCGCTAAAATCCAGGCGGGATACAGGTACGATCTGCACCGGAGGGCGGTCGTCGGTGGCGGATATCCACTTCCATTCGACGGGCCGACGGGTCGGTGGCGCAAAACTGGCGCGCTGGATGATCTATTCGCCCTTGCCTCTAAATTTGGTGACCCTTTCAAGGTTTTCTCGGCCGATGTTTCAGGAGATGCCAAGTGTTTTCTAGTGGAAATGGCCGAATGTCTGCTGCTCGTCGGCACGGCAGCATACAGGTACCCGCTTGCCCCCCGTATCTACACCAAGATAAATTGGGAGCTCCACTCATTGGCGATCATCGGCAAGTATGCCATCTTCATCGGTCATCAGAGGTGCCTGGCTGTCAATGCTGATGCGTTCCCAGCCATTGACGCAAACTGCATCTACTACACCGATCACCTTGGTCCGATGGCTTGCATCTGCAAGCACAACATGGGCGACAAGACGGATGAGATTGTGTATGAAGCCGTTGATTTCGCCGAGGGCGAGGACGACGGGCAGTTCGTCCTCGTCGCTGCCCGCCCTTTCACCATCATCCAGCTTCTCTGCAGCTACACCATCAACCGCAGGGCTCCTCAATTGCCCCAAATGGCGTAACTTGTTCCAACTCTAGCTACGTATGGTTATCCTCGTCGTTTTGCTAAGTAGTAGCTTGTTGCTTTGTCCTCTATCTAGTATCTCGGTTTGTTAGTTTGGCTAGGCCTCCCGGCAAGAAACATGTCGATCCTAGGTCGTTTGATCACCTATGTTATGTTGGAACTACTGTTTGATTGCTATCTTGATTTGAACGTTTTATATATCAATCTATCTAGTTTTATATATTGTGCTTAATTGATGCTACCTTATGTCTGTGTATTACTTCTTAGCAATGCAATCTGGTGATTATTTTCCGGCACTAGTAACTTATTTTTGCCAGCATCTGAATCTAGATCCAACATATGATGTGCCTCGTTGTTCACCTTAGGCTTTGTTTTCTTGTTCTATGCAAGAAAAACAAGTTTAGGATTTTGCTTATTGCTGGTCAGTGGATCTGTTGCCTGCAAAACTGGCAGGGATTAGAACAGAGTAATAGTAATGCTTCTGTGTGTCCACTCTTCTCTTGTACTATTACTTCCTAACAATGCAATTTGGTGCTTGATTTCTAGCTGTAGTAAATAATGGCCCCTTTAGTTTTGCCAACCTCTGAATGGAACTCCTGCAGTTGGACACTTGAACAAATTTCCATGCCTAGCTGAACATATGAACAGTGTAATCTAGTGCTTTATGCATGCCATTTACTTGGCAAGAAACAGGTTTTGCGATTTTATCTCCTGCACTAGGATCATTTAACGTATTTTTGTTCCACGTAGATCTCTGTTGTCTTTGTTAATTTTGCAATGTCATGCACTTGGCATGAAAGTAATGCTTTATCTATTTCTTCTAATACTTACTAGTAGTCTCTGGAGCTCTTAGAACGGGGTATGAAAGTAATGCTTTATCTATTTCTTCTAATGATCCCTTGCATCTGCTTTTCATTTATGCTTTATCTCACGTTCCTTGTTTTTCTGGTTGCAGCATGATTTTGGTTAAGAGCTGTAGGAGCCATTCAGCAATGCACTAGTTTTGTTTCTTTTTGTTTTTTGATAGCAGTAGTGAGCTTGGTAGGGCCATCCTCAGCTTACTTTTTGTAGAATCCTCAGGTAACTGATAAAATTTGAAGTTTGCAATGTGCCATGGAGATCATCAATCGAGTCATATAGCAGACTAATTTCCGTTGCAAAAGTTTCAATTTGTTCAGTTGGCAGCCAATTAGTGGTTCAGTTATCATGCCTAAAAGTATCAGCACACTAACTCTTCCAAGCATTAGTCGTCCAGTTTTCTACCATCTCTAAAACTCTCTTCGTTTTAGAGAAATACACATCTGGGACTCTGAATGAATGTTTCTTCTGTGGCTTCTACCACTGCTCTTGTTGCCTGCTCCACTATTGCTGATAGCTTCCCGACTAGTTGCATGCAGTCTGACCTAGTTTTTGTTGTTGTTAAGAAGGATACCACATCCATGAGCACTCGAATACCACACTTGAAGGAACTAGCTTCAGGTGTGCTATTGGAGTGTAATTTTGCCTTGTGTTTGCACTTATTGCTACCTTTCAATTCGAAAAGGGTTAAAAGCCAGGGCGAATCACTACCGGAAAACACAGTGCTGCTTCTGAGTATCAGGCTGTTTCTCGGGTATTCTGCAAAAAACAATCGGCAAACACCATATACTCCGCAAAAATACACTCGACAAACTACACTCTCGGAACTACAGAAACTGCACATGGAAACAAGGGCTTCTGAGTATTAGGTTGTTTGCCTAGTGTAATTATTTGAGCGGGAATGTTATTGTGAGCCTTTTTTTTCCTGCCTAGCCAAATCTTTGCCGGGTGTCTGGGATAAACACTCGGAAAACAAGGGTTTCCGCCCTTGTGCAAATTTGTTCCTGCCATTTCTTAGCCCCCATAACCCTATACATAACCCACCTCACACCCACGTTTCCTGAGTGTGGGAGGCTGCATGAACGCCAACAAGGATGAGGAGATTAACCAAAACTCGGTAGGGGGAGCTCGACGGCTCCTCGATGCGGTATGTTGACGAACATTGGGACCTCGACACCTCCATCGACGTTGAGGCACAGCGATGGGCCGATGGCCAAACCAACCAGACATGATGGTGTGGCGGGATGGACGAGGTGGCGGCCGATGTGGGACATAGGAGGCTTGTAAGAAGGGCACGAGGAGTGGGATGAGGAGGAGGGGCATCGTTGGCGCGATTATAAGGAGGGTAGCGAGAGTGGATGAGGAGAAGGGGCAGCAACAGTGCCTAGGTTGGCATGCCGGTGAGGATAAGGTCGGAGACGAGTGTGATGAGGATATTATGGGAGGCAGCGGCGGTGCCCAAGGCAGCGTCCCACGATAAGGTGATGACGTGGTGATGCGGATAAGGTTCTCGATTAGGGTTTGGCCCAAAACGGCGTGCCAATAGCCAACTGCCAAGTGTGATCAGCTTCACAATTTGGTCCTAAAAATATTTTGAATGCTTATCTAAGTACTGATTTGGTATGTTGTGTTTGTGGGACTACTTACAAATGCAATTTTCGGATTCATCATCAAAGTTGCTTTTTTTCACATATAATCTAACTCCCTGGAAAGCTTGATAGTTGGCACGACGCATCCTATTCACTTTACATGTAGAATATTGATCTGGATAAGTTTCAAAAAAAATTGATCTGGATTGGATCATTTTACAAAACTGAATTTGTAGTGTTATGTTGTTGTTAGGCATGAACTAGATTGGTATAGCTTGAGAAGTTTGTAATCTTGTGTGTGATCAATAAAAAATAAATAGTGACGTGAAAGATTGTTGTTAGCCCCATTTTATTGTTTTTTAACTTTGTTTTTTATGTATAATATGATGGCAATACGACGTAGCAAACAAGATTCTTTAACTTCCATTTTTATTTCAAGGATCGTAATGGCACACAACTGCACAAGTAATTATTGCATATTAGATTTGTATATAAAGCCAGAGTTGATTTCTTCAGGTATAGAAACAGAAACAAGATCCCTCAACGTCTAATAAAAAAAAACCTTAGCCAGTTATCAAATTCAAGAAAAATAGACATGGAACATAATAGTTTGAACGTATTTCAAATATATTTGGCATGTGCAAGCACAATAGTTCCTTTGTATCCAAAGGATATCATAGATTTCATGCTACTATGTAATGATGAACTTAATATGCATCAACAAAGAAGTTACTGTGCCCACAGCTGATCGAATTCATATATCCTGCAACTCATAACAAGGATACACATATCTAGAATGTTAAGAAGAACCAGCTCATTCAGCAACATTGAGAAGTTGAGATGAAAGGAGAATTGTTCACAACATAATCCTCTAGTGCAGGAAAGAAGGTGTGCAGAACAAGACTTTGTTTGAGGCGAAGCGAATCATAACGAAGGCCTTTGCGATGGAAAATGGCGACCAACTTGCCATCGAAGTCGAATTGAAGTATCCTCTTGCCAAACGAGACCAGGACGAGCGCATCATCATCCGAGGACGTGACCAACACGGTCCAAAAAGTGTCGAGCTTCTGAAATCGCGCCCTTATCTCCTCAACCGGCAACCGAATCTGGCACTTGAAGGTCCAGACCTCGCTCTCGTAGTCCGGCAAGACCCAAATACCGACAATTGTCCCTACATTTGTGCTGGCCAAGGCGAGCAAGTCATCCATTTGAAACAGGTCGATTTCATCACAAGGAGGAAGCAGAGCATGCATCTGTCGGAATGACTCGGCCGTGGTGTCGAACACCGTTATGATGCCCCTTTTGCCGCTCTCGGGTTCCTGCTTTGGGTACCAATGCAGGCTACCTCGGAATAGCACATTTGGTGCGTATACCAGTTCCCTCGCGTTGGGCCATCCGATGTGCCTCGGCGGCAGGCGGGACCCCAACGCGAGGACGTGGCAACCGTCGTGGATGCCAGGTGGCAGCGCATTGTCCAACAACCAGTACGGGTATGGCGGTCCAGCATCCACCAGCCTGCCCAGGTTTGGCAGGTATGGCAGTCCTCTAGGATCCATCTCCCTGTCTGGGTACATGATGACCCACAAGTATAGGGGGTGTATCGTAGTACTTTCGATAAATAAGAGTGTCGAACCCAACGAGGAGCAGAAGGTGCTGACAAGGAGTTTCGGTAAAGGTTTCACTGTAAATACTAGCAGACAAGTTTTTAGGGGTTTTTGATATAGCAGGTAAATAAAATGCGAGTAAGTAAAAGACAGTAATAATAATTGCAGCAAGTGGCCCAATCCTTTTTAGAGCAAAGGACAAGCCGGTTGGTTTACTTATGATGACAAAATGTTCTTGAGGACACACGGGATTTAGTCAAGTGCTTTCGCTTCACATAGTTGATTAATCTTCATTGTTTTGATAAGTGTTGTGTGGGTGAACCTATGCTAATGCACCGCCCTTACTTGGACTAATACATACTTGTGATTATACCCTTGCAAGCATCCGCAGTTACAAGAAAGTAATTAAGATAAATCTAACCACAGCCTTAAACTCTGAGATCCTACGCTCCCTTGTGCACCGGTATACTAACGGGGGTTTAGGTTTCTGTCACTCCGGCAACCCCACAATTAGCAACCAAATACACAATGCATTCCTCTAGGCCCATAAAGGTGAAGTGTCATGTAGTCGACGTTCACACGACACCACTAGAAGAATAACCACAACTTAAATATCAAACCATTAAATATTACTCAACATAATTCCACTACTAACAATGACTTCTCCCATGTCCTCAAGAACTAAACAAACTACTCACAAGACATCATATGGATCATGATCAGAGGTGATATAATGATGAATAACAATCTGAACATATACTTTAATTCACCGATAAAACTCAATAGCATCAACCACAAGGAGTAATTAACACCGGGAGAGTTTCCCCTATGAACTAACAAAGTATAGCCCTAGATGTTACAGCGGAACGAGATGGTGCAGCGGTGATGGTGGTGACGGTGATGGAGATGATGATGATGATGATCCCGATGAAGTCCAGCGATGACGATGAGGATGGCGATGATCTCCCCCTCCGGGAGGAATTTCCCCGGCAGATTTCTCCCTGCCGGAGAGCTTTTTCTCTCTCTGTTGTTTCCGCCTCGTGGAGGCGGCGGAATATTTTCTCCACCCCCTGTCTTAGGGTTTCTGGGGGATGAAGTACGCGAAGGGGGAGCGCCTGAGGTGGGCCAGGGACCCACACCTACCAGGGCGCGGCCAAGGTGGGCCCGCGCCCAGGGGTGGTGTGGGCCCCTCCTGGCCCATCTCAGCCTCCCCTTTTGGCTTAGTCCATCTTCTGATAAAATAGGAACATCTGTCTTCTTGGAAATATTTTTAGCTCCAGAAATATAGTGCCTTGACGTGCTTTTTCCAGCTGAAATCTGACTCCGGCAGTTAATTATCCAATGATCATCAAACATGCAAAATAAGACAAAATAACATAAGTAACACCTCTTAATATGAAATATATCATTGAATAACAGTAAATTATGCTATAAAATAGTGATGCAAAATGGACGTATCAACCCCCCCAAGCTTAGACCTCGCTTGTCCCCAAGCGAAAGCTGAGCTCAGTAAACTAGAAAAAAGTTTATGGAGTGAAGCGTCGATAATAAAGAATACGGACAAGAAGCATCAGTAATTACTAAACAACACAATTCATTTTAAACAGCAACTACTCTTCATATAACCTAACTTGAACATGAGTAGTGAAACAACCACAATAAAAATACACGAAGGAAATTATAGATTAGTAATGGCACACTTCATTCTTGGTCATAGAACAATAAGCAATCAATACTTATCTTTCGAAAGGAGTCTTTATATTAGAGCTTATATTGCAGAACTTCCACACTCAATTATCACACCTTCTTTACAGTCATTGATAACTTGCAAAGCTATATTCTTAGAGGCAAAAGTCTTTGTGCTAAGACAAGGAAGGATAAAAGACATGATTGACAATATTAATGATATATATGGTTGAATCACAACAACTCAAATGCTTGCTCAAGGAAGAAGGAAATAGGTGTACTGACTCAACATGAAAAGTAAAAGAAAGGCCCTTCGCAGAGGGAAGCAGGGATTAAGTCATGTGCTAGAGCTTTTAAGTTTTTGAAATCATATAGAGAGCAAAAATTAAGTTTTGAGAGGTGTTTGTTAATTGTCAACGAATGGTAGCGGGTGAAAACAGTATTCTCCCTGTCAAACAGACTTTTAAGAGCGGCTCCCATGAAGGACGTTATTTCTACCAGCAAGGCAGATCATCCCTCTTTCTCTTTGGTTTACACACATGCAGATATTTCACTGTTTGTCATGCTTACTGATGAATCAGGGCAAAAGTGTGAAGAGAATTAAGCGGTTAAAGTTGTAATTAATTGGGACTGGGCATCCCGTTGCCAGCTCTTTTTGCAAGTTATTGGATAAGCGGATGTATATGCCACTAGTCCAGGTGTAAAGTCTGTTTGACAAGTAGAATAAAGGATAACCACACTACTTCCTCATGAGCTAGTAAACATTGACACAAAAGGAATAATAACATTTTGAATAATTTAAAGGTAGCACATGAAAAATTTACTTGGAGTGGCAAAGAAATACCACATATAGGTAGTTATGGTGGACACAAATGGCATGGGTTTGGCTCAAGGATTTGGATGCACGAGAAGCATTCCCTCTCAGTACAGTGGTTAAGGCTAGCAAGGTCATGTAGCAAGCATAAAAGTTGGGGATACACACAAATATACATGTAATAGAACAACCATGCTATCTTCCCTGTAAGCACAAATGTTTTAACTCAAAGAATACTAATCTTATTGGCTAGCAAGAAAGAAAGATAAAGGGATAATATTTTTGCATGTAATTCCCTCCTTCTACTTAAGTTTTCATGGTATGTTGCTAATGACCAATACTAAGTTTGCCACAACTAATATAATTACTTGATGTACCCAAAAGTGGCGTCAATACCAATGGCAAGATCAGCACATAAAGGATTGCAGGCTAAAATAAAATGTACCGAAAGTAAAGGTGGAACTTCTCATTAATATTCTGAACAAAACACACTCAAACCAACGGATACATGGATAACTAAAGGATGACACTCCACATCGCAAACCATCTTATAAGATAACTTCTCTACTCATGATATGACCACGAAATTATAAAAACGAAAGGATAAAGATGATACTGGGCACTCCCCCAAGCTTGGAACAAGCCAAGGGAGTGCCATTACCCCTTGACGATTTAGGCTTGATCTCTGGTGGTGACTCCTAATGAGCTTCTCGACCAAATCCTTCAATTCATCTATCTTGTATGTGAGGATGCGGATCATCTCCGTTTGTGTTCGATGCGGTTCATGAACTGGTCAGAAGGTGAATCCCAGCTCTTGGAATTGTTTCCCCACTTCTCACTGGACTTAGGGCTTTCTTTTCCTGCATTGTTAGATCGATCTATATCCCAACAAGTAGGCAACTCCATCTCCGGAACTCTCTCAAATTGATACTTATGGATGAGGGTATGAAAAGGGTTACTGGAGTTTGAGGCGAGTGTCTTGGGTGCAAAGGCATGACGCGATGCCTCACCACCCATGTTCAGTTCATGTTCTTCACAGGATTGAAAGGGTTGGCAGTCACCCCGATGCTTGCAATAGTAGCGCGAGGACGTGGAGTTGAGTCTTCCTCTACTTCATCATCGGTTTCGCTCTTGACCTCCTCCTCGATCCTCTGGTCCATGATGTCCTCCACGCCTCCTTGTTCTCGTTGTCGTTGGAGAAGACCATGGCGCTCTAAATCTGAAAATAGTTCCTGGCAGAAAACAGCTCGAAACAAAACTCGACGAAAACACGATATACGGACCTCGGAGATCCGGGGATTATATAGCAAAAAGTTTTACGACAAAAGGAAGGTACAGGACGAAACGGGGTCGGAGACGGGCTCCGAGGAGCCCACACGCACGGCGCGGCCAGGGTGGGCCCCGCGCCCTGGGGTGGTGTGGTGCCCTCGGGCACCGTTTCCTACCCTTTTTGACTCATAATTTTCCATATTATGTAAAACAATAAATAATTAAGTTGGAAAGTAAATCGCGAACTTTTTCTTACCGAAACTGTTACCTATTCCAAATCAGCTTCTGCAGTTGTCTGAATTTGACTTTTTATAAAATCCTCTGGAGTTACCACTTTGATAAATCAACATCTTCATTATAAGAATCTCCAGAAATGTAATGCTTGAGTCTTTGACCATTAACCACTTGTGGTCTGTCCCCATCTAGAATTAATTTTAATCGCACCTGAGCGATAGACCTCCTCGATGATATAAGGTCCTTCCCATTTTGAAAGTAATTTTCCTGCAAAAAATCTGAGACGAGACCTATACAATAAAACTTTTTCACCTACGTTAAATTCTCTCTTAAGAATTCTTCTATCATGCCATTGCTTAACTTTCTCTTTAAAGAGCCTAGCATTTTCATAAGCTGCATTTCTCCATTCATCTAAAGAATTCAAATTAAGCAATCTCTTTTTACCGGCAAGTTTAAAATCTCTATTAAGTTCTTTCACCGCCCAATAGGCTTTATGTTCTAATTCTAGAGGCAAATGACAAGCTTTTCCATAAACCATTTTGTAAGGAGACATTCCCATAGGATTTTTATAAGCAGTTCTATAAGCCCACAAAGCATCGTTAAGCTTTTTAGACCAATTTTTTCTAGATTTATTAACAGTCTTTTGCAAAATAGATTTAATCTCTCTATTTGATAATTCTACTTGACCACTTGTTTGGGATGATATGGTGAAGCAATTCTATGATTAACATCATACTTAGCTAAGTTTTTCTAAAAGCACCATGATAAAATGAGAACCACCATCAGTCATGAGATATCTAGGCACACCAAACCTTGGAAAGATAATATCTTTAAGCATTTTTAATGATGTCTCACCATCAGCACTAGAAGTTGGTATAGCTTCTACCCATTTAGTAACATAATCAACAGCAACAAGTATGTGAGTATAACCATTTGAGGAGGAAAAGGACCCATAAAGTCAAATCCCCAACAGTCAAAAGGTTCAATAACAAGAGAATAATTCATAGGCATTTCATTACGTCTACTAATGTTACCTACTCTTTGACATTCATCACATGATAAAACAAATTTTCTTGCATCTCTAAAAAGGGTTGGCCAATAAAAACCTGATTGTAGAACCTTTTGTGCAGTTCTATCTCCAGCGTGATGTCCTCCATAAGCACTTCCATGACATTTGCTCAATATTCTTTCTGTTCATACTCAGGAACACATCTTCGCATAATGCCATCTACTCCCTCTTGTACAAATGTGGGTCATCCCAAAAATAATGCCTCAAATCATAAAAGAACTTCCTTCTTTGCTGAGCTGTAAAGGTCGGAGGCAAATACTTGCAACAATAAAGTTAGCATAATCAGCATACCAAGGACTTTCACGTGAACTTACCTTTATTGCAGCCAGTTGTTCATTTGGAAAACTATCATTAACAGGTATAGGATCGTCTGAAATATTTTCTAATCTAGACAAATTATCAGCAACAGGATTTTCAGCACCTTTCCTGTCTACAATGTGTAAATCGAACTCTTGCAATAAAAGTACCCATCTTATGAGCCTAGGCTTAGCATCTTTCTTTTCCATAAGATATCTAATAGCAGCATGATCAGTGTGAATAGTTACTTTAGAGTCAACAATATTTCTGTTCATTTTTTAAAATCATTCAAAAATAGTTACTTTAGAGTCCATAAGATACTTTAGAGCCTACACCCATTTTCTGTTCATTTTTTAAAATCATTCAAAAATAGTTTTCGTTCAGCGCCATTTTATTCAATTTTAAAATCATTCAATAATACTTTCCGTTCACCCCATTTTTCTGTTCATTTTTTAAAATCGTCGAAAATAGTTTGGTTCACTAGCCTTTTTCTATTCACTTTTAAAATCGTTCAAAAAATAATTCCGTTTACCCCCATTTTTTGTTCATTTTTAAATCGTTCAATAATTGTTTCGACTTGAATTTTTTTCAAATTCCAAATTTGTTCAAATTTGAAAATCGTTCAAAAACAGTTTCCGTTCTTTTTCTAAAAATCGTTCAAAAATATATTTTGTTCACCGTCTTTTCATTCACTTTTTAAAATCGTCAAAAGTTGTTTCCATTCACCTCCATTTTTTTCATTTCTAAAATCGTTCAAAAATTAAAATTGTTCAAAAATATGTTTTATTCACTGGCCTTTTTTTGTTCATTTTTAAAAACGGTCAAAAATATTTTCCGTTCAACCTCATTTTTTCTGTTCATTTCTAAAAATCGTTCAAAAATAGATTTCGTTCACCGTCTTTTTTCTGTTCACTTTTAAAATCGTTTAAAAAATAGTTTTTGTGCAACCCTATTTTCGTTTCATTTTAGAAATCGTTAAGAAATAGATTTCGTTCACCATCTTTTTTTTTCATTTTTAAAATCTTTCAAAAATACTTTTCGTTCACCTCCATTTTCTGTTCACTTTTAAAATCGTTCAAAAATAGATTTCCTTCACTGGCTTTTTTGTTTGCACTTTTAAAATCGTTAAGAAATAGCTTCTGTTCACCCCCTTTATCTTCTGTTCATTTTTATAATCGTTCAAAAATAGATTTCGTTCACCAGTCTTTTTTTGTTCACTTTTTAAAATCATTCAAACAGGGATTTCGTTCACCTCCAATTTTTTCTATTTCCAAACCTTTTCTGTTTTGAAACAAACGCGAGATGAACCATTTGCTGTTATATTTGAAAGCCATCACGAAGAAATAGTCCATGCAGCCACGGTGATAAAAGTAATTACGAAACAAGTTTCAAAAAGAAAAAAGTAATCACGAAATAGTCAAGCTAAGCGCGCGAAACAGCCGCGACCAAACAGTCGCGCACAGACAGCCAACGCACGCGGAATAATGAGCCGAGCCCAAGAAGGCTCTCTGTAGGCGACGCTGGTACGATCGGTCGCTTTGAGGCGATGTAAAGGAGCTCCCGCAGCGGAGGGTATCAAGGTTTGTATCGCACTTTCTGCTAGGCTTTCTCTTTCAGGACACATCTCACTGAACAGGCCAGGCCCGGAGTAGCCCAGGTTCGTATGCTGTCAACAAGGTAGTTTCACAAAAAAAAAGTCTCAATAAGGGACGGCCAAGCAAGTTGCAGAATTTCTGAAGATTCTCTAATCTATTGCATTCTACTCACTCCGTTCCATAATACAGGATGTTTTAGATTTTTCAGTATTAACTACTACTTCCATATCAAAGTATAATATTCTGTAGCTACTTTCTACACATGTTTTAGTGCAAGATTAATGTGAATCTTGCACTAAAACATGTCTATATACATGTGTTTAAAACGTAGCTATAGAGTCTTATATTTTGATATAGAGTGAGTATATACAGGTCAAAATAAGTTAATTTACAAACTAAACATACATCTAATTCTACAAAAGGTTAAACATCTTATAATTTGGAACAGAGGCAGTAGGATGAAAGTGATGATTGCTAGAAAATTCAAGAGGAACAATAATGCCAGAGTGGGAGGTGCAGAGTAAGTTTACGTACTAATAAATACTCTCCACATTCATTAATGTAAGGCATTTTAGCCTTTTATTAATTCATATGTATTTGGACCTTTTTTTATGCACATACACTCATTTTAGTTTGTATACAGTCAGAATTAAAACAGCTTAATGCCTGAACGGGGAGAGTACTACATACTGCGTCCAGCACTCACTTGTGTAATGGTATTCCGCGGTTAATTCAACCCAACTGCTAAAATCGCAGAGCACGCCAACCTCGACGCTGTTGCAGCTACAGGGCCGGCCCTGGGGGGTCAGGGTGTGCAGCCGCCCCGGGCCCCCAAAATTTAGGGGCCCCACCCAGGTATAGTATATGTATACGTATTGTTAGTCCAGAAAAAAAAACATTGGGTTAATGGGCTGTTTGCTTGTCCAGGCCCGGGAAGACAAGGGCACCTAGAGAAATTAGCGATTGCTTCCTTATCGATTGATCTAATCAGCCCCCTGCGGTCGTTCTGTTCCATCGCGAAGAGCCGAAGACGCGAACCAGTCGAGATCGTAGATATTCGGCCGCCGACCGCCGCCATCTAACTTCTAAGCTCTCTCCGCCTCTCCCTCGCCGGTCGCCGCCGTACTGATTTCAGGTGACTACGCGCTATGTGCTTGAGTGCTTCTGATCATCTTTCTCTGATTCTCTCGAGTCTCGATCAAGTATTTGATGTACTTATACAATCCAGATGGTAGGAAGTCACAGCCAGTTGGTCTCCTCGCCGTCGTCGCCGATTTCAACTTCCGGCATTCACTTGTGTGCAATAGCTGGTACAATTTATTTTCAACTAATTTTGTATCAATAGTTCAATACTCTCTCCCGGTATGATTTAATTTAAACCATGTATTTTTCCAGTGCGTTGCCATGTCTTCCAGAACATATGAATCTGGTGCCGCTAAAAGGAAAAAAGCAAAGCGTGTTGCCGAGTTGATAAAATCACAGAAAGGAGATATTCACAAGTTTCTTAAGAGTAATACGGTGCTTCGGTAAACCCAAATAATGAGTTGGCGATAGTTGCCGTGGAGGAAGAGCAACAAACCAATGAGAATCTTGAATCTGAGCAACAAGATGAAAATATTGACACCAACATCGGCGATAGCAATGTAAGTGGCTATGAAAATGTAGCTAATTCATCGGATGCACATACACAGTCTGCTAGTGTTGATGAACAACCAGTTTATACCTCGGATATTTATGATCCAAGAAATTGGGATAATCTTGATAATAAAGCAAGAGATATCTTAGTTGAGAAAGGACCTATTAGAGAGGAAAACATGGAGTACCCTCCGGATCCAGAATGTGAATCAAGACATTTTTCATATGATCATTATGGCGCAATGTCCGCTATGGAGATTTTCAAGCACGTGAGAGAAGTTAATTGTTATCCTAATATCTCCATTGCTTATCGCATCTTATTTACCATGCCTGTGACGGTCGCATTAGCTGAAAGAATCTTTTCTAAGTTGAAATTATTGAAGAACTATTTGAGGTCCACGATGACTCAAGAGAGGTTAAATGGTTTGGCAACATTATGCATCGAGAAGCAATTATTGGATGACATTGACATCGACCCTCTTATAAATAACTTCGCATCGAGAAATGTTAGAAGAAATTTTTAAGGTAATTTTTATAAATTATTTGATGTGCTCCTACTTATAGACACATTTATAATATACTATCACCATGTGTTTTACATGTATATTCATTATTATTATTATTATGTCTAAATTAGGGGCCACAAGTTTTAGTTTCGCCCCGGGCACCTAAAATCCCAGGACCGGCCCTGAGTTCCAACTTGCAACGGCTTACACTTGAGAACTACAACAAGTGTCAGGTAGCAGCATCCAATGTTTATTTCGCTACTTGCAACGCCTTCCACTGTATACCTACAACTAGTAGCAGCTAAATGTTCCTTCCGATCTCTAAGTTTCAACCCTGCACAAAGAGAAGAACTTTCAAGGACTACTACTCTACTGGGGGAGGTAGCTAGATCTGGCCGTCTAGGTGCATAGAACCGCTGATTTGCTAGAACAAAGTTAGAGGAGCTACAATACCATGAATACAAAGTCAAAGGAGATACAATACCACGGCTTATAAACAACAACATGTAGAGCAATGCATTTAGTACAAGAAAAATGGAACAAGAATGCATTCACACACACATACATACAGTGTCCTCGTTGTATATATAGCAGTCGATCTGAGTGCCTATGCCAACGTAATCTTAGATTTCTCACCCACTTCTCCAACATGATGGCCACACTACTACTACTTCCCCTCATTGACTACCTCATCTATATCCTGCTGTTGTGTCTAGTAGCCTTGGCCTTCGCCATGTCTGCCTCAGAGCCAGACTCCGAATTCATTCAGGCATGTATCTCCTTACTCCTCCCCTTCATGGCGAATAATTTCTGGTGGCTTGTTCTCATCTCTGGGGTCACAAGCTATTTTTGGTGGCCTGTTATCGCTCAATTTTTCGTCCATGTGATGGCCATACTACTTTTCCTCATTCAGCAACTCATGTACCTCGTCCGTATCACTGGCAAGGTGGCGCTCTCGTGTGCATTGCTCATCATAGCCACACTACCTCTCCTCCCTGTCTACCTTGTCTATATCGTGTTCATAATGGCACTATCGATTCTGGTGCTACTTATAGCTGTTGGTGCCTATAATCATTTCGGTGCCCGTTCGCTGCTTAGGATCTTTGTCATCAGCCTCTCCTTCGTGCTCTTGGATATGTTCGTGAAACCTTATGCAGAGGCCGGGCTACCCATTTCGGAAAAAAATGCTCGTGAAACCTTCTAGTATCTCTGACACAAGCGCCGCACCTCTTGGCCCAGGCGGGGCGATCGCCACAACACTTTGGGCGCTCTTCTTTGTGGTGGCGCTATCGTTTGTTTTGTTGATATTCCTATACATGTGTGTCCAAATACTGGTTCCGTCTTCCTCGCATTATTACCCCCAGCAGACGTTCGCGAGCATCTTTAGCCTCACCTTCTTCGGGATGAAAACTATGTTGGACGTACTGGTCGGCCCTTCCATGAGATTCAGACTCCTTGTCATCATTAACATCGTAAACAGTTACCGTGGTGTCTATATGGTGTTTGAGTTATTCACTCTCGTAGCGGTTACCTTGTTATCCATGAAGTTGAGGGGCACACTTTCCATGTTCAATTTGTACGCCATCACGGCCTTCATGGTTGCCCTAGGCCTGTTAACGATGCCGATCACCGAGAACTCTTCCCCCACCTTGATTACAGATGATTTCGTCCAGCAAACGAGTACAAGCTTGGTCAACTCACAAATCAAAAGGATGGATGGTGGAATTGAGCTACCCACTGATTCATAGGCAGCTGTATCATCATTTTTTAAAGGGGGTGATCTCGGGCACAACAAGAGCTAGGAATCAAGAAAGATGTGCATGGAACATTATATTAGATATCTATCGACTGATTGTTTGTACGAAACTCTATGCATTATGATCAAACATTTCTTGTTGCATCGTAGCAAAATATGTGTGTAACCAACCTATAATGTATGCAGTGAGAGTTTTCCGCCAAATATGTGAGGACCATGTGTTTGTATTTACCTTAATTTGGCTTGTGTTTGTTTTGAAAGATTCACAGGTTCTTTCAATGCAAAGTCGTCTCGGTGGGGGAGTGTTTGGTATTCATCACACACATGGAACCACAAGTGGTGCCACATGCCCCCAACGTTACTATACTACTTCAGACTTTTCTACCCTAATGATATGACATTAGTACAAATCGGGCAAACGCAGACGGGCGACTTTGGCCATCGCAAACGGTAATAGCGCCCGTCGCTATCCATGGGTGGCCGATGGGGGAGGGGAGGCATCGCAGACGGAGAAATAAATCGTGTGTGATGACGCAAACTTTGCAGACGTCTGGTTTCCTTAAATCGTGTGCAATGTCGCTGGTTATCGCACACTCCTATAGTTGTTCAGTCGTCTGGGCTACTAGTTATTTGAACAAGCTTTTACTAAGCTCTTTCGTGTGTGTTTAAAAACTTATTGCTAATGCTTGTCCTATTGCTACTCGTGTGTGTTTGAAGACCCATCGGACACGTTAATTTTTTTTAGGAACAAGCCTGTTGGCTTTCATTTCAGATTCATACATTTTCATACATGCAAATATCAAGAACAAACATCATCCAGCAGGAAATATCTTTCTTGTTTCATTCATTTCACACTTCATATTCATACATTGCAACAAAAGTATCAATTGCTAGCTACAAACATGTGAAAACTATACAAAAGAAGAAAGAACTATTCTTGGTTATGTCTTTGTTTTAAGTGCGAAAAATGTCTTGCCGCTGCACCTCATCATGGTCATCATCCCGCAGAGGATATCACTTATGTGACTCGGCAAGGGTTGACGCCACTCGCTAGATAAGAAGGATACTTCAGAAATCTCATCATCCTTCTTCCCGGAGAAGTGCTTCGCGAAGAGGAAGAGAAATGCTTCCAAGTAGCTCAAAGGCAAGCTACTGCAAGTATTGCTCAAAGGGCCTGCATGTTTCGTGCATAAAATTCATTAAAACGAGATTGTAGAAAAAATGAAAAGAGTGCAAATCAAAATGCTTGTTCACTAGAAGTATTCTGAACAAAATCGGTAGTGTAGTGCAAGTAACCGATCGTTTAAGGCTGTACACTGTACACGCGTCGAACGGAATAAGAGGAGGCAATTGAGATTACAGACGATTCGTGGAAGTAACGCGTGTGTGAAACATCACGATAATGCAAACACGTTGCTATATGTAAGCGTATGCGATATATCGTCAACGTTTTAAAAACCAAAACCCTAGGCGAATGTTTGACCAGCGAACACCGTTCAGGTACTCGCACACGGCTATAATTGCGAAGCGAATGCGATAGGGGATAACGCACATAGATGGCTGCTCCCGTGTGCGATGGCGGAGACTTAAATTACCCGATCTGTACTAGTGTGAGTTCACACAAGATATATACTCAGCTTTGGGTTGTGTGATGCATGTAGTGCTCTAACTCGATGACTGGCCATGCCGGACGAGTAACTCTTGGATAACTCAAAAAAAAAATTCATCATCCGTTTCGCTGAAAATAAGATGCTTAGATGTGGATTCGAACTACTATATATAGGATTTCAAGGGCAATGCCCCTTGCTCTTCCCACTGAATTACAACTACAACTAGTTTCAGCTAGCAGCATCCGATTGTTTGTTTCTCTAAGTTTCAACTTGCATCGGCTACTAAAAATAAGTCCATAAGGAGAAGAACCTGTAGAAATTTACTACTCCACTAGGGTCTGGCCGCCTGGGTGCATGGTACTTAACCGATGTGGATTCTCTGACATGCATCACTACCGGAAAATTCAAATTTGCCGTGCGGACCAGCCTATGCCGTGCGCCAAAGATTCTCGGAACACGGCAAAGACATCTTTACCGTGCGGGAAAGAGCAAGATCACGGCAAAGAAGATAAGCACGGCACAGAAGTACCAGAGCGCACGGCAAAGAAAACAACACGGCAAAACACATAAAAAACGCACGGCAAATATATGCATCACGGCAAATATTTCTTTGCCGTGATCTTTCCTGTAACAGCACGGCAAAATCGTTGACTACGATCCGCAAATTTGCCGCCCTCCCAAAATATTTCGCGGGAATATCTAAACAAATTTCCCGCGCTATAAATAAATTGGCGGGAAAATATATACCGTGTGCAGATGAAAAGCACACGGCACATATATTCTTTGCCGTGTGCCTGATGTTTCCTTCACGGCACATAATCTCTTTGCCGTGCGCCTATTAGTGCCTACACGGCACAGCCTATCTTTGCCGTGTTCCTTTTCATATGCCACACGGCAAACCTTTGATATCTAGCGACAATTTGCTAGCCCTGAAACAATTTTTGTGAAATAATTTTTACTTGATACAAAGTAAACCTCCAGCTATCTAGTGACAGTTTGCTAGCCCTGAAACACATGTCTATAAGAACCATGTTGAGCAAAGAATCAGCTAACCAGCTGGCCATGCGTCTGTCGCTTTCTCTTCCTACCCCTGCTGTGGTGAAGTCAAAGCCATACTGGACAATCTCACAGGTGTTGCAAAGTGCGTTGCCAGCAGAATTGATTTGTGAAGGGGACAGATTCCTAGTCAAGGACAGTACAGTCATAAAACTTGATCTAGCCAAAGAATCCGTTCAGGCCTCATTCTCGGATCTAGTGTCTTCCGTTCTTGGTGTGAAGGGTCCTGGAGACGCGCTCCAATTCTTGAATGCACTGCAGCCCCTGTTGATGGAATTTTTGCTTCTGGATGGTTTTAGTGTAAGTTTGCAAGATTTTAGTGTGCCCAAGATTCTGTTGATCTCGGGACTCCGAGGTGTGACGCTCCGGACCCCGCTACGGCGAAACCCTACACCCGCTGGAAAAAAGTCAAACCTGTCGATCTACCCCTATAATCGGCGCCGAGAGGGGGTAGACGCGTGAACTTTTTTGCTTGGTAGTGTTAGGTTGGTACATAGGACCATGGGGAACCAACATTTCATGTGGTCCATCGCATGATTCCGTGCCCGGCACCCGACACGGGAGTTTTCACCTCTAAGTGCCGGAACTTAGTACGGAGTAATAGGGGTCGGTGAAGCGGGTCGCACCTCGGAGCCGTATCTTGGTTCCCACAAGTTACCAACACATTCTTATACATATATTAGGGACCCATGCAAGTTTTGGTGTGATTCTGACGCTCCGGACCCCGCTACGGCGAAACCCTAGACCCGCCGGAAAAAAGTCAAACCTGTCGATCTAACCCTTTGACCGGCGCCGAGAGGGGGTAGACGCGTGAACTTTTTTGCTTGGTTGTGTTAGGTTGGTACATGGGACCATGGGGAACCAACATTTCATGTGGTATGTCGCATGATTCCGTGCCCGGCACCCGACACGGGAGTTTTCACCTCTAAGTGCCGGAACTTAGTACGGAGTAATAGGGGTCGGTGAAGGGGGTCGCACCTCGGAGCCGTATCTTGGTTCCCACAACCTACCAACACATTGTTATACATATATTAGGGACCCATGCAAGTTTTGGTGTGATTCCGACGCTCCGGACCCCGCTACGGCGAAACCCTACGCCCGCTGGAAAAAAGTCAAACCTGTCGATCTACCCCTTTGACTGGCGCTGAGAGGGGGTAGACGCGTGAACTTTTTTGCTTGGTTGTGTTAGGATGGTACATGGGACCATGGGGAACCAACATTTCATGTGGTATGTCGCATGATTCCGTGCCCGGCACCCGACACGGGAGTTTTCACCTCTAAGTGCCGGAACTTACTACGGAGTAATAGGGGTCGGTGAAGGGGGTCGCACCTCGGAGCCGTATCTTGGTTCCCACAACCTACCAACACATTGTTATACATATATTAGGGACCCATGCAAGTTTTGGTGTGATTCCGACGCTCCGGACCCCGCTACGGCGAAACCCTACGCCCGCTGGAAAAAAGTCAAACCTGTCGATCTACCCCTTTGACTGGCGCCGAGAGGGGGTAGACGCGTGAACTTTTTTGCTTGGTTGTGTTAGGTTGGTACATGGGACCATGGGGAACCAACATTTCATGTGGTATGTCGCATGATTCCGTGCCCGGCACCCGACACGGGAGTTTTCACCTCTAAGTGCCGGAACTTACTACGGAGTAATAGGGGTCGGTAAAGGGGGTCGCACCTCGGAGCCGTATCTTGGTTCACACAACCTACCAACACATTGTTATACATATATTAGGGACCCATGCAAGTTTTGGTGTGATTCCGACGCTCCGCACCCCGCTATGGCGAAACCCTACGCCCGCTGGAAAAAAGTCAAACCTGTCGATCTACCCCTTTGACCGGCGCCGAGAGGGGTAGACGCGTGAACTTTTTTGCTTGGTAGTGTTAGGTTGGTACATAGGACCATGGGGAACCAACATTTCATGTGGTATGTCGCATGATTCCGTGCCCGGCACCCGACACGGGAGTTTTCACCTCTAAGTGCCGGAACTTACTACGGAGTAATAGGGTCGGTGAAGGGGGTCGCACCTCGGAGCCGTATCTTGGTTCCCACAACCTACCAACACATTGTTATACATATATTAGGGACCCATGCAAGTTTTGGTGTGATTCCGACGCTCCGGACCCCGCTACGGCGAAACCCTACGCCCGCTGGAAAAAAGTCAAACCTGTCGATCTACCCCTTTGACCGGCGCCGAGAGGGGGTAGACGCGTGAACTTTTTTGCTTGGTAGTGTTAGGTTGGTACATGGGACCATGGGGAACCAACATTTCATGTGGTCCGTCGCATGATTCCGTGCCCGGCACCCGACACGGGAGTTTTCACCTCTAAGTGCCGGAACTTAGTACGGAGTAATAGGGGTCGGTGAAGGGGGTCGCACCTCGGAGCCGTATCTTGGTTCCCACAACCTACCAACACATTGTTATACATATATTAGGGACCCATGCAAGTTTTGGTGTGATTCCGACGCTCCGGACCCCGCTACGGCGAAACCCTACGCCCGCTGGAAAAAAGTCAAACCTGTCGATCTACCCCTTTGACCGGCGCCGAGAGGGGGTAGACGCGTGAACTTTTTTGCTTGGTTGTGTTAGGTTGGTACATGGGGCCATGGGGAACCAACATTTCATGTGGTATGTCGCATGATTCCGTGCCTGGCACCCGACACGGGAGTTTTCACCTGTCGATCTACCCCTTTGACCGGCGCCGAGAGGGGGTACACTTTTTCGGGGTGTCGACGCATGCGGCCCGCACCGGAGGGTTTATATATATAGTATAAACAAATATGATTAAGTGAAGTAAATTAATATGCTAGAAGCCTTAACGAAGAAAATAAACAAGGAAAGCATATAAAAAAAGGTGTGATAAATGATTTGCCGTGCATATGACAGAAAGGCACACGGCAAACATGTTCTGTGCCGTGTGCTTCCTCACAAGGCGCACGGCAAAGACTGAATTTCAGAGCGCGGGCAAAATATGTGAATTCTTTGCCGTGTGGAGTTTCTTTTCGTACACGGCAAAGAGTCGATCACGGCAAAGACAGGAGATAAGGTCACGGTCCGAACTTCCCCAAATCGACCGGTCTCTGTTTCCACAAATCGACTCGCCGCGCTAGCGCCGCCACCCGCCCATCCTCGCCGCCATCCCCAGCGCCTCCACCCACCCTCGCCGCCGTCACCAGCGCCGCCACCAGCCCTTGGCCCCACCGCCGACGCTCCGAAACCCGCCGCCTCCACCCGAACTCGCTCCGGTGAGGAGCTGTTGACGAAGAACACGCCGGTGAGGAGCTTGGGGGCGCCGCGCCGGTGAGGAGCTTGGGGCGCCGCGCCGGTGAGGAGCTTTGGCGGCGCCGCGCCGGTGAGGAGCTTTGGCGGCGCCGCGCCGGTGAGGAGCTTGGGGGCGCCACCTGCTCCTCCGTACCTCCTAGCTCCGCAACCCCCCTTCCGCTCGTCGCCGTCCGCCGCCGCCGCTCGCCTCTCGCTGCCCACGTCGTCCGGCCCTCGCGAGCGCTCGCCCAGGCCTCGCCAGCAGAAGCAGCGCACGGAGCAGCGGCCCGGCCGCGGCAGCAGCGGCAGTGCCGTGGCAGCGGCCCGGCCGCGGCAGCAGTGGCAGTCCCCTGCCGCACCTCCTCCACGCCGGCGTCCCCTGCCGCGCCTCCTCCTCCGCACCTCCTCCACGCCGGCCTGCCGCCGCGCCTCACTCCCCCACCCCGCACCTCCTCCACGCCGGCACCTCCTCCACGCCCTCCCTGCTCTGTCTCCGGCCATCACCGCCTCGCGCGCCCTCCCTGCTCCGTCTCCGGCTATAACAGGTTAGTGTTAATTCGTATTAGTTAGGTTAGTTCTAGTGATACTGTTAGTTAGGTTAGTTCTACTGTTAGTTAGGTTAGTTCTAGTGATACTGTTAGTTAGGGTCAATTAGTGGTACTGTTAGTAGATTTTAGTAGATTTAGTGTTAGTGGTACTGTTAGTAGATGTTAGTGGTAGTTTTAGTGTTAGTGGTACTGTTAGTAGATGTTAGTGGTAGTGGTAGGGTTAGAATTAGTAGATTTAATCGTAAACTCGTAAAGTCGTAGATGTTAGTGGTAGTCGTAAAGTCGTAAACTCGTAAAGTCGTAAACTCGTAAAGTCGTAAACTCGTAAAGTCGTAGAGTCGTAAACTCGTAAAGTCGTAAACTCGTAAAGTCGTAAAGTCGTAAAGCCGTAAAGCCGTAAAGTCGTAAAGTCGTAAAGTCGTAAACTCGTAAAGTCGTAAACTCGTAAAGTCGTAAACTCGTAAAGTCGTAGAGTCGTAAACTCGTAAAGTCGTAAAGTCGTAAACTCGTAAAGTCGTAAAGCCGTAAAGTCGTAAAGCCGTAAAGTCGTAAAGTCGTAAAGTCGTAAACTCGTAAAGTCGTAAACTCGTAAAGTCGTAGAGTCGTAAACTCGTAAAGTCGTAAAGTCGTAAACTCGTAAAGTCGTAAAGCCGTAAAGTCGTAAAGTCGTAAAGTCGTAAAGCCGTAAAGTCGTAAACTCGTAAAGTCGTAAAGTCGTAAAGTCGTAAACTCGTAAAGTCGTAAACTCGTAAACTCGTAAAGTCGTAAAGCCGTAAAGTCGTAAACTTGGTTTCTTATTTATACTCCGTCTCTTATTTAGGAGCTGATATTTATGTTGTACATCTGTTCTTATATATATGTTCTTTTTGTGGTTTTCAGATGTCGTAGTTTACGGGGCTTCTTCTCCAGCTGAGGAGGGCCGCCTCGGTGCCCCTGTTCCGTCCCCGACCTTCTGCGGTGATCGACCACGCTTCTAGGGTATACATCTTTCGCCTCTCTTGCTGCATAGGTTTATTTTGGTCTAGATCACCAAGTCAGTCGAGTCGCGTAACCCGAGTCAGATCCCATCCGGAAGGGTTACAAATTTATAAATATGCAGGATTGTCCATCTTTGCATATTTATAACCGTAACACTTCCGGGTTGTCCTGTTGGACAGTCCGAGTACGTGTAGATCGGGTCGTGTTCCATGTTCTACCCCTTCCTGAGACGGAATTTCGGCAGCACCTCCCCGTTGTTCTTCGGATGCACACCCTCTCGGCTTGACAAGCTCGAGACGTGTATTCTGAAGAACAGCGGGGAGGTGCTGTCGAAATTCCGTCTCGGGTCGGGGTAGAACATGGGACACGACTCGATCTACACGTACTCGGGCGGGATAGGCCCCTACCCATTAGAAGTGTAGGTGAACCCTTGCATGTTGTAAAAGATAAAATTTGGCCGTAAAAAATGGTTTTGTTAAAATTCAGTGACATGTTGAACTGAAAGCATTGTGTATGTCTTTTTTGGTACCGATTAAAGGATGGATCCGAGACAGAACCGTGAGTGGATGTATGCTGGCAGAAAGAGTCAGTGGGAGTACATGAATGGAGAGATAAGGCCGAGGAGTTTGTGAACAAGGCGTTTGACATCAGCAGACCCATGAAAGTGTTTTGCCCCTGTTCAAAATGCGATAACCGAAGGCGACAGTCGAAGGTAGATGTTAGTACGCACCTGATCAAGAATGGGTTCACACCATTCTACCATGTTTGGAATTACCATGGTGAACAGTTAGCAAAACGTCCTAGAACCGAGCCACGTCAGATTCAGCCAGCGGGAGAATTTGACACTGGGTTCAACAACTGCTTAGACGCCTTTGTCAATGCTAATGCGCCTGAAAGCCGTCGTGTAGAGGCGGAGACACCTCAGGAGGCGGAGACAAGTGAGCAGCCGGATGAAGACACGAAGAAGTACTACGAGACTATGTTTGGCTCGCAGAAACCCCTTCATGAACATACAGATGTTACCCTTCTAGATGCCATCGCTCGCCTTATGGCCGTGAAGTGCCAGAGGAAGATATGCAGGGATGGTTTCGATGATATTCTGGCCGTCGTTGGCAGCCTTCTACCGAAAGGGCATATCTTGGCGAAGAGCTTCTACGAGGCGACTAAACTCCTCCGTGACCTTAAGATGTCATATGAGAAGATAGACGCCTGTCCAAAGGGATGCATGCTATTCAGGAAAGAACATGCTGGAACAAATTATTGCATCCATTGCAATTCCTCTAGGTACTTCGAGGTCGACCTCGGTGGTGGACAGAAGAGGCAGACCGGGATTCCCCAAAAGATTCTCCGGTACCTTCCATTTATACCGAGGATCCAGCGGCTTTACATGAACAAAGACACTGCCCAGCAGATGCGATGGGCCGCGTTAGGGAAGAGATACACGGACAAGATGATACATCCGTCGGATGGTGACGCATGGAAGAACTTTGTAGCGAAGTATCCACTGAAAGCGGGCGACCCGAGGAGCGTAGCTGTTGCTATATCAACCGATGGGTTCAATCCGTATGGCATGTCGGCGGCAACATACAGCTGTTGGCCTGTGTTTGTCATACCCCAGAACCTCCCCCCCGGCGAGTCCATGAGATCACATAACATGTTATTGTCGATGATAATCCCAGGACCGAAATACCCGGGTAAGAACATGAACGTGTACCTGGAACCGCTGGTTGAAGACTTGGCTGTTGGCTGGAACGGTCGCGGGGTCCGAACATATGACGCCTCAACAAATGATCACTTCGATATGTATGTCTGGTACCACACATCCCTGCATGACTTACCAGCGCGTGCTTTGTTCTGCGGCTGGTGTACACATGGGAAGTGGCCTTGCCCACAGTGCAGACAGGCTGTGACTTTCTCATGGCTTACGAAGGGAGGCAAGTATTCATGCTTTGATCAACATCGACAGTTCCTTGAGCCAGGTCATAGATACAGGAGTGACGTAAAGCGGTTCGAGAAAGGAGTCGAGATCCATGCTCCGAAACCACGTCTGATGACCGGAAGAGAAATCAGGGCTGAGCTAGAAGCTCTCGTGCCTAACCCCGATGGGAATGGTTTCGTGGGTTATGGGGAGACGCACCAGTGGACTCACATTCCGTGCTTCTGGAAGCTGCTCCCTTACATGGAGGATGTCGAGCTTCCACACAACATTGATGTAATGCACACCGAAAAGAATATCGCCGAGGCTCTTTATAGCACCATCATGGACACTGAGAAGACGAAGGATAACGTCAAGGCTCGAATGGACCAAAAGAACTTTGTGACAGGCCAGATCTTGAAATGAAGCCTCCTGGAGTCAACGGCACTAGGTGGTCTAAGCCAAAGGCTCGGTTCTGCCCTACAAGGCCGGAAAAAAGGGAAATATTACAGTGGCTCGTGGAGTGTTTGTACTTCCCTGATGGGTATGCAGCTAACTGGGCGAGGTGTGTGAACCTGGACACGCAGCGAGTAGGAGGGCTGAAGAGTCATGACTACCACGTGTGGCTTGAGCGCATAATGCCGGTGATGATTCGAGGCTATGTCGATGAGGAGACTTGGCGAGTACTGGCGGAGTTGAGCTTTTTCTTCCGGCAGATTTGTGCAAGGGAGTTAGATCGTGAGGTGGTTCTGAAGCTGCATGAACAGGCACCCGAGTTGCTTTGCAAGCTAGAGACGATACTTCCGCCAGGGTTTTTTAATCCGATGCAACATATGATCTTGCATCTCGCGCACGAGGCTTTGATGGGGGGGCCTGTGTCGACCCGTTGGCAGTTTGGGCCTGAGAGAAAAATGAAAGACCTACGCCAGAATTGCGGGAATAAATGCAAGATCGAGGCATCCATGGCCGAGGCATGCCTTAACGAGGAGGTGTCAAGCTTCACGACAGGTTTCTATGATGCCAACATTCCCACAATCCACAATCCAGTCGTTCGCTACAATGCAGCCAACCCTGAAGATGTACCCAAGCTTAGCATCTTCATAGGGCTCGGTGGCAAATCGAGTGGCACGAAGAAGTTCATCATGAAAAGCTCGAGCGGGATCTGATCTCCTCGTATATCTTGATGAGTATGGAGGAAGTGAAGCCGTACCGCGAGTAAGTCTTTCACCATTTAGTATTTCACAAACATTCACTCCTATATTCGTGGCTAACTCCTCTTTTCTCATTGGAGTAGACGATTCACTCGTGAATTCTGGAAGCTGAGAAGGGACCCTACCCCGAAAGAGTCGAAGGATCTTTTTGACAACGGTGGTGGTTTTGGCAAGGGTGGTGGTTTCATTAGCTGGTTCGCGGGTTTGGTACTGTTCTATCTAACTTTTCTAGTACCGTGGACATTCATCGATCATTCCTCGTTCTAAACTTCTCGTGCTAACTTGTAGGCAAAAAAGGACAAAGAGATGAAGCCAGAGCTTAGAAACATTGCCCATGGCTTTAGCCATTCCGTCAACTCATTCCATGCTTATGACGTGAATGGATATCGCTTCCATACCCATGACACACAACAAACCGGGGCAACCGGAAGACAATAAATAGTGGGGTGTTATGTGAAGGCTCAGATAAACTCCATTACTATGGAAGAGTTGAGGCTATATACGAGTTGAATTATGGTTTTGGTAAAGGGCTAGATCCCGTTGTATTCAAATGCAATTGGTTAGACCCGCGTCGGGTTAGACGGGATCCTAATTGGATTGGTCGAAGTTGAACGAAGCTCCAAGTATTCGGGAGACGACGTCTACATTTTGGCTACCCAGGCCTTCCAAGTATTCTATCTCCCGTACCCGTGCAAGAAGACAGCAAAAGCATATCAAAAGCGTCTACAGGGGTGGGATGTTGTGGTGACGGTACCGTCGCACAGTAGGCCGGCTATGCCTAACGGTCAAGATTACCGCCGCCTAGACCCCTCAACATCTGACGGCGAGTTCTATCAGGATGGAGGGCTCCCTGGGAATTCACTATCAACTTGCCGACCGATGATGACATGGAATACGGCGAAGAACGAAGATGCGGAATGGAGGAAGACACCGCGCATGACGAAGTCGAGGAGGTTCATAACCAAGCCGACGTGACTTTGCTAGAGCGTTCCACGCAGGACTTATCGTCGACGAGCCACAGGGACCACCTCCAGGTTCCGTGGATGGTTGGTGGTGTGGCGACCCTGACAGTGATGACGACACGGGTGGTCCAATAGTTGGTCCCGATGATCTCGACACAGGCTACTGATAGCGATGAGGACACATGTATTAGTAATTGCCAGTCTAGCTTATATGTAATAGGTCAATGCTACTCTATGTAATAGTGATTGTCCTAGCTTATTTTGTGAGAACTCATTGTCGATACTCCATTTACCTTAATTGTCGCTACTTCATCTAATTGTATTCATTTTCGCTTTACTCATTGTTGCTTCATCTATTTACCTTAATTTTGGATCATGTATACTGATGAAACCTATTTTTTTGTCAATGCAGGAAACATGGGGGGAAACAATTGAAGAAGGCCTTGTCAAAAAGGTGGGCAGCGTGAAGGCACTCATTGTGGGATCGAGTTCGGCACCTCCACCTCCTCCCTCACCTCCACGTGCGAGGGGTACGAGGACGAGAGGAGGCCTACCAAGACTCCTAGTCCTCCCCTGCCGAGCAGCCCGACGAGGACGACCGGAGTACGATCAGGAGGTGCAGTCGGACTCTGAGAGCGAGTCGCTGCCGGATTCTGAGAGCTGCTGCGGAGGCGAGACGAGGAGGATGGCAGCGAGGAGGAGGACGAGGGGCGCAGGAGGAGGAGGGACCTGGGGAGGACGGGTTTCAGCTTGACCCGACGCTGCAGTGGGACCCACCGGGGAGTGGGTTGAGACTGAGGAGGATATCCCTGAGCCACGGACCAGGCCGGTGTATCAGCGGGGGGCGGCGGGACTCCCCGATCCCCGATATTACGCCTACAAGAACACTCTTCTCGTGCCTGTTGGAAAAAGGTACTTATTATTGTTTTTGTTCAATTTTAGCTTCTCATTGTGTTTTGACCCGCTAACTATACTAATTTTGGTTTTCTCATTGTGTAGGACATTTGAGTACCAGCCTCCTAAAGTGAAGGAACAGCGTACCTACGCGAGCATCCTTGGATGTTGTCTCCGGAAGTTCTTCCCAGGGATTGTCACCGAACCAGAGGGTCGCAGGAGTGTAGCTTGGACTTTCAGGCACTACTGTTTCGCGGAGGATCCCGATGGCGAGTACCCAACATGGCGCTTAAGACACTCGGCTATTTCTGGGTAAGTTTGTTTGACTTCTCATCATTCTATAAATCCGAGATTGCACTAATGGCTTTGACCCTATTTTACCTATGTGTGCATGCTTGTAGAACTTCTTCACCTGTCGGGAGGAGGACAAGGCCAAGTGCGAGGCCATCCTTTTGACGATGGCCTCTAAGATGGTGACGGACATGCACTACGAGGCTCGCGTGAACTCTGTCCGCACTTGGTACGCCGAAAAGACATTGCGCTGGACAAGAAGCGTGCTCGGGACATCTTGATGCAGCCATGGCAGTACCTGCAGGTAGCGTCATTTCTATATTATCGATTTTGTTGACCGCCGTGTAATATCATTAATATGTGTGTTCTGTGCACGTAGGTGCCTCCTCCGTACGTCGGTAACAACAAGGACTGCCACGTCGCGATGGTAGCGTGGTGGACTAGCCGGAGTATCTCAAGATACACGCGGAGGGAAAGGCAAAGCGGGCGGAGAACAAGGGTGGAACACACCGCCAAGGCAACCTCAGCCTCTCCCAATGCATACAAAATGAGGTGAGCAAATGCATTCTTTAATCCACCTATGTTCGTGCTCTCTTTTGCAATATCGTCTCCTTTTCACCTATGTTCGTGCCATCTTTGCAGAAATTGAAGACCGGCGTAGACCCCTCGCCCTTCGCCGTTTGGGAAAAGATGCGTACCAGGGATACGCCGGATCCTGAGACAGGGTCGATGTGGATCAGCCAGACCGCCGAGCTCCGGAGCAAGGGGTACAGGGAGAAGTTCAAGGAGCGCAACGGTGAGGAAGCTGACCCTCTCACCAGTCCACTTGACGTCGAGGCTGTCGTGCTTGCGGGGCAAGGCGCGGCGAATGGCCGCTTGTGGATAGGTGACGGCTCCATCGACCCTCGCACCGTCCCGTCTCTACGCCAGGTCCGCCGTGGGAGGGCGTCCGGTGCGCCTGCTGTGGAGACCCGCCCACGAGTTTCGAGTCTAGCTGTCGACGAGCTCCGGCAGAAGCAGGTGCTCTATGAGCAGCAGCTGGAGCGGCAGCAGGAGCAGATCCGGCAGCAGGAGGAGCTGATGCGGCAGCAGCAGGAGCAGATGCGGCAGCAGCAGGAGCATCAGAGGCAGATGATGGAGTGGATGTATGGCACGATGCAGCGCCTTGCTCCTGGGACGGGGCTGTTGCCATGGGAATGTTCCCTCCACCGCCTCCACCGATGTTCCCATGGGTATGTTCTCAAACTTGTCATTCTATCCATCTTATTGTTGTAACTAAATTACTTGTGTAATGCGAGACTTTTTTCATGTTGTAGGTGAATCCTGGATCGGCGGGTGGATCTCACTCGATGGCGCCACCGCTTGGTGGCCAGGACAATCCGGAGGGGCAGCCCCAATTCTCCAACCCTAGCGTTGTCCGGAGGCTCCCGTGGGTATGCTCGCATGACTTGTCAAAATGCCATGACTATGCCATTTCCACCTAGTTGTCGAACTCATCATTTTTCTGCAAACATGTAGGACGATCCTACTCCGCCGCCGGAAGGCCAGTAGAGGTTAGTTACCATTTCAACTTGCTACCACTCTCGTTCAAAACTTACTTCATGTCTCACTTAGATCGACATAGCCAATCAAACTTGTCATTTCCACTTAGTTAGTTGAAATATGCTTATGCCATTGACACTTAGGTATTTTAGTTGTCAAACTTGCCATTTCCACTTAGTTAGTTGAACTATGCTTATGCCATTGACACTTAGGTATTTTAGTTGTCAAACTTGCCATTTCCACCTTGTTAGTTTAATGATGCACATGACGTTGACATCCAATGTTTGATAGTAGTGATAAGAGTAGAAGTGCTACACTTGGTTTAGTAGCATCTGAACTTGCTTAGAGGGATTCTCAAGTTCAAAGTGTTTACTAACATCTTAACTTGCTTAGTACTGATAAGAGTAGAAGTGCTACACTTGGTTTAGTACCATTTGATCTCCAATGTTTGAATTCTCATGTTCAAATTGTTGGCATTCTCTTGCAATGCTTGGCTCACTAAATTTTACTTTGCCGGCATGTGCAGCTCAAGCAACATGTATGGATGGAGCTGGACCTTGGACTATGGATCTTGTGCTTGTATATGCATGGACTTATGTACCTCGTGCATGTTTATGTGGCTTTGTGAATTTCTATGTGGTTTTGTGAACTTTTATATGGTTGTGGATGTGAATTATGTGGTTATATGCATATATATGTGCTGAAATGAGTTCTGGGAATTATGTGGCTATATATATGTGTTTAAATTGCAGGAATGGAATCAAAAACAGAAACTAAACTGGACCATATTGTTAGTTTGCCGTGTACATACACACGGCAAAGGGCTTTGCCGTGATGGGGCGCACGGCAAAGAGGACACGCGGCGCACACCTGTGCAACCTGGGAGCTGAGTGATGACCAAATGGTCACTTTGCCGTGCTGCCCAGGCCAATGCACACGGTAAAGGGCTTTGCATCGTTCCTGGCATCGGCTCTGTGCCGTGCGTTTTTTCAGAAGAAGCACACGGCAAAGGACAGGAGTGTGCCGTGCGGTGCTGAGGAAGGAACACAGGAAAGGACTGGAGTTTGCCGTGCTTGGCTGGGCAGGGTACACGGCAAAGAAGAAGTGTTTGCCGTGCTTGGCTGGGAAGGGTACACGGCAAAGAAGAAGTGTTTGTCGTGCTTGGCTGGGCAGGGTACACGGCAAAGACTGCCGTGCGTTGTCAGGGAGAGCACACGGCAAAGATTAGTTGACCCGGGGTTAGTGTTGACCCTCTCTGACAGATGTTTGCCGTGCATTGTTCGAGAAAGAACACGGCAAAGGCTTTGCCGTGCCTATTTTGGAAAGGAGCACGGCAAATATTCTTTGCCGACGGCTATTAGGCCGTGTGATGTTTGCCGTGCTGTTCGGCACGGCAAAGTCTTTGCCGTGTTCCGAGAGTCCTTTGCCGTGTATTTTGGCCACACGGCAAAGGCGGCGATTCCGGTAGTGCATGCTGTCTAGATCAGAGTCAGAGGGAGAGGAGCTACACTACTAGGAATGCAAAAGTCAGAAGTATCACGAATACAAAGTCAGAGGGAGGAGCTATTGCTCTCTATGACCGATCATTCGTTACGAACGGAGAAGATCTTCAGCTACAGTACGGGTTGCCGCGCTAAAAAAAATGAAAGCTACAAATTCTCTATGAAGTCACAAAAGAAGTCAACTGTGACGACTTTGCTCTGCCTCTATGATATGCGGATAGAAAACGTCATGCTATGGATAAATGAGAAACCGGGCTTCTCGCTGTTGTGTTTGTGTCAAATATTGTGTACGTGTTGGGTTAGGTTTGAACTTGGAGTTGTATTAGGTGTGCATAGAATACGAGTAGTGTTCGAGTCGAACTCTTGTAGCCTGGGCCTCCCATCTAATGAGGGGAGCACCACACGTGTAACCCATGACGACTTGATAGCAACAGGCACGCAGGGGGAGCCGGCGGCTTGTGCCGGCGCCTAGGGCGGCCAGGGTTGCGGTATCAGAGGGGAGGAGCGCCCGTAGTCATGCCCCGCAGATGTAGGCGAGTTCGCCGAACTGCATTACCAAATCTCGGTGTCGTCATCGTGCTGTGATTGCTTGGTTCTCGGTAGATCAATTATGCGCCTACGACGGTAACAATTGGTATCAGAGCAAGGTTGAAGGCTGGAGTTTGTTGATCTAGAGGAAGCTTGATCTTTCGCCGGATGATGGATGGAAGTTGCTGGCGGTGGCGGGGCTGTCTCGGATCCGTTCGGGTAAAGACCGTATACACCGGCGACGGAGGCAGATCGATCAGGGCGGCGTAGATAATTCCGTGGGGGCCGTGCTGTGCGTCCTCCGGAGGATCGGAAGCCCCGATCCGCCGCCTCCAGGGACAGACACGTGTCCACTTGGGGCCACTAATGCGCACAGAAAAAAAAACATATGTTCCCCAAAAAGACAAAAGCGCCTATCCCGTGACTTCGCTCACGCGCCGCACCCGCTTGCTCCTCCTTTAAGGCCCGCACGTCGCCGGAGAAATGTCGCCCGAGAAAGACGCCGCCGCAGTTCCACCGGTATCCGTCGGTTGCAACGCCACACGCCGTCGGCAGCAACGCGGCGCACCGTTGGGAGCATCGCCGGCTATGGTCGGCAGCAATGCCCTGCTCCGTTAGCAGCACCGCCGGGCGCCGTCGGCAGCAACGCCCGCTCCATCGGCAGCAACGCTGGCTACCGTCGGTAGCAACGCCCCGCTCCATCGGCAGCACCGCCGGCTACCGTCGGCAGCAACGCCCCGCTCCGTCGGCAGCACCGCCGGGCGTCGTTGGCAGCAACGCCGGCTACTGTCGGCAGCAACGCCCCGCTCCGTCGGTAGCACCGCCGGGCGCCGTCGACAGCAATGCCGCGCGCCGGTAGCAACGCCGGCATCTCCTTGCAGCAGCGGAGCCCGAGATTGGTAGCAACGATGCCCGCCATTGGTAGCACCCTTGGCTACTCACGACAGCATCTCCGGCTGCCGGTTCGTAGCAAAAAAGGCACAACGCCGAAGCACCAGTCCTCGCCGGAAGTAGGAGAGCCTGCACGTGGTAGCACCGGCGCTCACCTTGGTAGCATCGACGCCTTTCTGATGCAGCACTTGCGCCCGCCCGATGCAGCACCTCCAGCCACCGCCACCAGCGACTTGCCCCACCGCTGGGAGTCGCCTGCGGTCTGCTTTGAAGCACCGGAGACTTCCCTCCTGTAGCTGCACCCACAAAGGTGTGGTGCGGAGCTCGCTTTTCGTCGGGTGTAGGGGAGAAGAGGGCAGACGTCGTGGTGTTTGGATGGGGATGAACCCGGCGACATTATTGCCGGCGAGGAGCGGCAAACGGTGCAGGTTGTGGGGGCAGATTTGTGGTGGATTTCGGTCTTCAGCAGAACAGGGGAGCGATGGGGGAGAGGAACACGTGAGAGTGGAGGGGACGGATCCGAAAGAGATAAGAGATAAGGCAGTGCTTGTGGGCCCATCATCCCCTCGTGTCTCTCGCAGGATGGTACGCGTGGCGCGATGGCAAACCGGAGGACGCGCGAGCGTAATCCTCCGGATGTTGGGAAGCGTTTTCCATTCCGTGGGGGAGATCGGAAAGCAATCGGGAAAGCAGCGAGTCCAGCAGTGCATGTGCGACAGATCTGATCGTGGCGGCGTGACGGAAGTCTCGACGAGATCGGATCGAGACCGGATCGTTCCAGGCGGTACAGCGTTATGTGGATAGCGTGCAGCATCAGGGCAGCAGCAGTCACGCACAGGAGGCCTTAGGTGGAGGCTCGTTACAGGCCTAGCTGGGGCACGTGGCCCAAGATCTTGCTCACGAAGGTCTGGTTTAGCTGGTGCATGTGGACGGGTTTGTCTGGCAGTGGTCGCATGCGGGGGTCGCTCAGGTGAAGGCTACGCGGGGCATACGAACGTACCGAGGAGATGGATGCTGGTCACAAGCAGCCAAGCAGGTCAAGGTTTGGTGATGTCTAGTGCTACTGTTTGGAATTAGAGATTTGTTACGTGAAAAAAAAAGAGGAACAATCCCTATGTGTACCTATTTGTACAGGAGCATGCGTGGATTGACTAATGGATCTTTGGTGCATGGAGGGCTACTGGGAAGAGGGACAGGTTCCAAGTCGCAGGTTCACGGGAAGATTGACAGGTTTTGGTCAATGTTATTTAATCCGAACATTGTATGAAATAGCATGGGACCAAGTTGATCAAGATGGACTGGATGCGGCGAGTGACGACTGATGCATGTAAAATGCATACATGAACTTTGAATTGTTTTATTCATATTCCCATCATATTTGCATCATATAAGGGTTATATTATTGATTTATAATGATTTTGGGAATAATTCACAAGTTCCCCTATTTTTATGGAATTAACCCTGCGCAGGCAGAAAACCCTATTTCTTTCTTTTTATTTTTCAGGGACCCAAATGACGTCCAAAAATTATGGAAAAATACAGGCGTCAATATTTTGGAAGGAGGAAGACCTAGGAGCGAAGGAAGCAAGCAAACGGAGTCCAGAAGACAGAAAGGGGGTGGCCCACGCGGCCAGGTACTGTGGCCACGTGGGACCCACCATCTCAGCCCTCGAGGCTCCGTTGCCGTCGATCTTTTCTCCAGAAGCTTCGTCTTGACCTAAAACCGACTATAAAAGTAGTCCCCGAGGCTCTTCGGAGAGGAGCGCCGCAGAAACACAGAAACACCTAAACAGAGATCAGAAGCTGCAGATTGGAGGGGGAAAACTCCGGCGGGGCGCTGCCGGAGAGGTCTCCACCTCCTCCAACGACGTCTCCATCAACTCAATGATGAAGAGGGAGTAGTCCACCCCTGGACTATGGGTTTGTGGAAGTAACTTATGTATCTCTCTCTCTTGTGCTTCACTAATTAGCACCGTATGAGCTGCCGAACATGATTACGGTCATCTATGTAATACCTTTGTGGTGGATCTTTATGAGTTAATATATGTGTGAGATTGCAATTGTTTTACTTCAGTTATGAAAGTAGATGCATATTATGTACCCCGTTCTTGTTTACTTGTTATGATCAAGCAGGTTTATGAGAGCGTGTGAGGGGGAACGTGTGCATTAGATGGAGTAACGAGGGGTGGCTAGTGCGGTGAATGTGACAGTTGTTCCGCGATCCACTTGGGTGTTTTACCTTACTTTGTTGCCTCACTAGGGATAAAAAGAAATACCTTGCTACCGGAGATGTGGATGTGACCATTGCCACTTCTCCATGACTAGATCTAGCATGTTCTTATTTCAACTTCATGTCATGAAACTTATTGCTATGCTCTGATTTATCTTAATACTAAGGTGTCATGATTTAGTTCGCATCTTAGTGGAGTATAAGAGAGGTTAATAACCAAAAGATCTCTATGTTAGGACGTGATGCCCATATGATTAATAACTTATCATGAAACTTTGTTTGCAATCTCATATGTTAACTTTTGTGTTCCATTGTCCACCACATCATTAAAGAGAGAGTGCATTTGTGAAACCATGAACCCCGGTCCATTTTTAATCATAAGAAACAACTTTCCAACAAGTTTCATTCACTTTTCATTTTTAGCCATAATTAAATCCGAAAATACAAAAATACTTTTGCATATTTCATTCATCATATAAAACCCAAAAATATCATTTATCATTGTTTCCATCCTCCTTGCATATTTATTTATCATCATTGCATTTTTATTTATTGTTTTGTATTCATAACTTATTCACACCTTGTGCTTGACAACCACTTGGTGAGGTTGAGGGCACAAAACAATTTATCTTTGTTTGCAGGTTTCCATGGGAAGGATAAGGAGGTAAAGCTTCCACTACTGATTCCCCGAGAGTTCGATATAAACCCTCGAGTCACCTTCGTGGGGAAGATTGTCTTGCCCGTACCACACACTCTGCTATTGGGGTCTCAACCTACGCCTTGAGGGGCTATCAAGGGGCTTTCTGACGCCGTTGTCGAGAAGCAAAGAAGCAACACCACATCAAGATTTCCTCGTCAACTTAGCGCTCAGCAAGACATATTTTCTGGCGCCGTTGCCGGGGAATCATTGCTGAAAGTTTTATCCAAGGGTATCTCACAACAAGTCAACTTCATCACCAAGTTGTTCAAACACCTAAGCTTGGGGAGGTTGCACCTACGTGAGCACCATCTTATCCATCTTTACTTGCAAACCATTTTATTTTGTTTTGTTATTGTCTTGCATTTTGTGTTGCATATTTTATTTTCAGTTTTGCATAAAAAAATTAAAAATCCATAAAAACTAGCGTTGCTTTTAATATGTGTGATAAACTATTGAGAAACTTTCTGGAATGCCTAATGATTATGTCAAAACTATGGGAGCTTACCATGAATATCGATCAACCAAAGAAGGAAATAGAATGCTTGAATTACTTGAACATCTCAATGATATGGCTATTGAGTTTTGTGAATTACATAATGTAACTTGCTGCTTTAGAAAAGACTATAAACACTCTCCCTATCAATGTAAGCACAACAGTGATCCTATTATTGCTTCTTATCAAGAGTGTAAATTTGAATGCTATGATATAGAACAAGTTGAGAAATATATTGCTTATGTTGCAGCCCATGAGATAGACTTTCTTATTGATAATTTTTTTGCAACTAGTCATGAAGCTTGTGTAATGAAAGGACACATTTCTATTCTTCTCCAACTTTGCAAAAAGGAATTTAGTGATAATGTTTATGTTAAAGAAAGGATTCTTGCTTCCATGGAAAGTACTAATATTTTGCAGGAAGAGGATGATGAAAACATAAGCTTGGAAGAGGAAGAATGTGAAGAGGAGATTGAAATGGGTATGTTCCAACCTAAGCTTGGGGAAGATAACCCATGCTATTATGATGAAACTAAAAATGCTCCTTTACTTCCTATTATGCAAGTAGTGAATTTATTGATGATAATGAGGAGTATTGCTTAAATATGCTATATTATAATGCTTTAGATGATGGTCCTATGCTTATTGATAAACCTCTATGTTTAGTTGTTGCTAAATTATGTGAGGATAAAAATGATATACTTGCTGTTTGTGATAGTGCTCTTACTCATGAGAGTCCTTCTGTGTTCTTGAATTCTCCTAACTACACCATAGAGGAGAAATTTGCTTATGTTGAGAAATACTTATGTGGTTTGCAATTATCTTTAGTTCCAAATATTTGTTGCAACCATGATATTAAACTTGATATTGATCTTAATAATTATTTTGAAAGAGGGAAGCATGCTAATGAATTCCATAATAAATTTAATAATCCTCTTTATGTGCCTAAATTATCTAAGTTGAATGATTCTTGTGGTTATATGGTTGAATTTATTTCTACTACTTGCAACTATTATGAAAGAGGAGGTGATAAGAACCCTCTTTATGTTACTAATAATTATATGCTGCAAGTAAATATTGTTAATATGCATTGGAAACTTCTATTTATGGTGATTCATTCATATACAAAATGCCAATGCATAGAAAGAAAGTTAGACTTCGTTGTTATTACTTTTGTGTTTTGTTTTTCTCTCAACTAGGGTTCAACTTGACTATTATTTTGATTGGTTTGAGAACACCATGGGATCCTGGTATTACGCATAACACTTTCCAAGGAAGAGGGACACACTAAAGTTCAAGCTCCCTCATGAGCTTCGTCCACAATAACTATCAAGTAAGAAGCCTAGCTATATGGCTATAAAGAAAGCGCTTTACGGGAGGCAACCCGGTTGTTTTTATTTTTGATTTTCTTTGTGTCCTCTTGCTGTCACAAGAGATTTGTTTATAGTTTAGTTTCTGGAATTTTTAATAAAGTGCCAAGTTTTACCCATTTTGGTTTGAAAAAGTTGCTTATAGCATTCGGAGATATTATTCCAGCACGAGTCTGTGCACGGTTTGATTTTTAATTCCTATTCTGTAACTCCGAATGAGCTGATATTTAAACTGTAGAAGCAACTTTTCATCCTCTGTATGCATGAATTTTTAGAATTTTTTGACAAAGTTAAGTGGGGTAGAAAAATACGTTTTGCTACTGCTGTTTTTCTGGACAGATTCTGTCCCATTTTGTTTGATGCATGCTTAGAACTTTTAGCTTGAATCTTTCAGATCCAAATGAGTTTATGAGTAGGCATACAACATAATACACTTACTGGACATTCATATAAATTTTTGTCTAAGGATTATATGCAGCAAGAAGCCTATTTGTTTATCACTACTAATGTCACCCCACAGAAAAGAAATGGGAGAAACGGTGTTTTGAAGTTTTTTCACAGGGATTAGAGGAGATGCACCAAGAGTTATCTAAGGATGGTGAAAACCATAAGCTTGGGGATGTGAAGACAACCCACTGGACCAACACACTCTCGGTTTGCACACGTCTAACTTCTGTTTTTCGATCAATGCACTTTATCGTATAAACTTGGAGCGTTTTTTTTTTTGTTTGTTTTTATTTTTTTTTTGAGAGACCACCACATTATCATTTATATATGAGAGAGCTACTGGAAATATGGGTTGAAATATGTTGGATGCCATTATAAGATTGGGAAAAGGGATGTTTGAGTTGATTTTAAAAGATACATATAGTTGCATGATTCATGAGCTTGTTAATGAGTAATAATTTGTTAGTGTTTTATCAAGAGCTATCTTTTATTCATGTTTTGATGCTGAATGTTACTTTACTTTGTTTAACATGAATTAGTTAGTTCTATGGACACTCATGCATGCTTTTAGACGGTCAACTTTCTCCCTCTTGCTAGCCCAAAAATTCCAACAAGTAAAAACTTGTTTCCAACACCTTCAACCAAAGTTTTTCCAGTGAGTCCACCATATCTACCTATTAGCTTTATGCTATTCCGAGTATGTTTACCATGTTATTTTGTATCATTTATACCTCTGAATTAAAATGCTTATGTTGTTGATTGTTATGGGAAAAGTTGGTTATATAGCTCTCACGAACTTGATGCACACTTTACTTTTATTGCACTTAATGAACATGACCCATTGTGATTAAAATTATGATGTTATGAGCTTGACAAATGTCTTTGGTTGAGAGTTAGCAGAAATGTGTATCACATGGAACGCTTTCAACATTGCACTTCATTATATCTAGTTGATGTCATGTACTTTTGTTTATGGATGCTTATCATGGTGAAATAAATGTGGAAATGGAGTAGGTTTAAATGAGTTTGTATAATGGTTAGAGAGACGCCTGGGCCGCTAATCTAAGCCATGCAATCATGGTGGAAATTTACAGCGTACCATAGTGAACATTCAGTGAACACATCACAATAAAAAGCTACACAATGGTAAATAAAAAGAGTGCTGAGATTGTTCATTGTTTGTTTGTCTTGTTGTTTGGATATGGGCTTGTTCCATATCCTGGGACAAGAGGTACCCCAGTTGACGCTCTTGATGATACTATTTTACTTACAATGATATTTAAATTGAACTTGCTTTGTTTCCCAAGTTGAGTAGCACATGGTGTAGGTACTCGTATTCAAGGGGCATGAGATTTTCAACCCATACTTTGTCAAGCACATTACTCATATTTGCTTTCACTTTAAACTTAATCATTCAAGATGCTATGATAGGGGCAATGAGAGCTTGACACCAAGGAGTACCATATTACAATCATTAACTTAAGTAGAAACATTTGAAGTTAGATGAACTTATTGCATGCTTTACCTCTACTCAAATATCTTTCCAAAGTGTCCACCTTATTCAGATTTCCATCTACACTCTATGACCATTATAGGATGTTCTTACTTATCATTATGCATACTTGAAGTCCATAGTACTTTTTCATTTATGTTACACTTTGTGAATTATCATTGAACATCCTTATTGAATATTTGATATCACTTCATAAACTATCTTGCATATTGTTACATCTTATTAAGAATGAACCATTTGACTCTATGTAGCAATAGTAATCATCTTTGATATCCATTGATAGTATTGAAATGCAAAGTCCATGTTAGTTTTATCACCTTCATACTCGAGGACGAGCATGGGTTAAGCTTGGGGATGCTGATGCATGTAAAATGCATACATGAACTTTGCATTATTTTATTCATATTCCCATCATATTTGCATCATATAAGGGTTATATTATTGATTTTGGAATAATTCACAAGTTCCCCTATTTTTATGGAATTAACCCTGCGCAGGCAGAAAACCCTATTTCTTTCTTTTATGTTTCAGGGACCCAAACGACGTCCAAAAATTATGGAAAAATACAGGCGTCAATATTTGGAAGGAGAAGACCTGGAGCGAAGGAAGCAACAAACGGAGGTCCGAGGACCAAAAGGGGGTGGCCCACGCGGCCAGTACTGTGGCCGCGTGGGACCCACCATCTGGCCCTCGAGGCTCCGTTGCCGTCGATCTTTTCTCCAGAAGCTTCGTCTTGACCTAAAACCGACTATAAAAATAGTCCCCGAGGCTCTTCGGAGAGGAGCGCCACAGAAACACAGAAACACGAAACAGAGATCAGGAGCTGCAGATTGGAGGGGGAAAACTCCGGCGGGGCGCTGCCGGAGAGGTCTCCACCTCCTCCAACGACATCTCCATCAACTCCATGATGAAGAGGGAGTAGTCCACCCCTGGACTATGGGTTTGTGGAAGTAACTTATGTATCTCTCTCTCTTGTGCTTCACTAATTAGCACCGTATGAGCTGCCGAACATGATTACGGTCATCTATGTAATACCTTTGTGGTGGATCTTTATGAGTTAATATATGTGTGAGATTGCAATTGTTTTACTTCAGTTATGAAAGTAGATGCATATTATGTACCCCGTTCTTGTTTACTTGTTATGATCAAGCATGTTTATGAGAGCGTGTGAGGGGGAACGTGTGCATTAGATGGAGTAACGGGGGGTGGCTAGTGCGGTGAACGTGAGAGTTGTTCCGCGATCCACTTGGGTGTTTTACCTTACTTTGTTGCCTCACTAGGGATAAAAAGAAATACCTTGCTACCGGAGATGTGGGTGTGACCATTGCCACTTCTCCATGACTAGATCTAGCATGTTCTTATTTCAACTTCATGTCATGAAACTTATTGCTATGCTCTGATTTATCTTAATACTAAGGTGTTATGATTTAGTTCGCATCTTAGTGGAGTATAAGAGAGGTTAATAACCAAAAGATCTCTATGTTAGGACGTGATGCCCATATGATTAATAACTTGTCATGAAACTTTGTTGCAATCTCATATGTTAACTTTTGTGTTCCATTGTCCACCACATCATTAAAGAGAGAGTGCATTTGTGAAACCATGAACCCCGGTCCATTTTTAATCATAAGAAACAACTTTCCAACAACTTTCATCCACTTTTCATTTTCAGCCATAATTAAATCCGAAAATACAAAAATACTTTTGCATCTTTCATTCATCATATAAAACCCAAAAATATCATTTATCATTGTTTCCATCATCCTTGCATATTTATTTATCATCATTGCATTTTTATTTATTGTTTTGTATTCATAACTTACTCACACCTTGTGCTTGACAACCACTTGGTGAGGTTGAGGGCACAAAACAATTTATCTTTGTTTGCAGGTTTCCAAGGGAAGGATAAGGAGGTAAAGCTTCCACTACTGATTCCCCGAGAGTTCGATATAAACCCTCGAGTCACCTTCGTGGGGAAAATTGTCTTGCCCGTACCACACTCTGCTATTGGGGTCTCAACCTACGCCTTGAGGGGCTATCAAGGGGCTTTCTGACGCCGTTGTCGAGAAGCAAAGAAGCAACACCACATCAAGATTTCCTCGTCAACTTAACGCTCAGCAACGACGTGCTGGAGCGTGTCGTGAGGATCATGCATACACAGGGTGCCGGACAGTGCGCGGAAGGTGGACTGGCATAGGGTGGAGCATGGGTGCAGTCGGATACGTTCGGCTGGGTCGGACTGGACAGTCTGGCAGATCGACAGGAGGTCGGTCGGACAGAAGACGGTGAAGATCGGCGACAACGACGTAGGAGCGTGACGGCTGATGGTGTCCGTACTCTGTGGCATGGAAACACGTGGCGCATGGTTATGCGTGTTTCGACATGCGATAACGCGGGGCCGATTCAAGATGGAGCGCTTATGGGATCTTGAGGTAGGCAGGGCATGGGGTAGATTGATCATCTACCAAGGAGTCATGTTGAAGGTGGAGCTGGAGTCTCTGGCAGATATTTCACTCAGCTGATGGAGGGGCTACGGCGTAAGCTAGCGGAGAGTCGAAGCCTAGTCAGCGGGAAGGCGAGAGGCACGTGGTCCGGACTGGAGCTCAGGGTCTGGAGAGATGCGTGGAACTCGGCATCGGTCAGTTATGACTGATGGTTGTCTGCAGTGGGGACTGAGATGGTATGGGTGCGCGACCCAGTAGATCTTGGCCAAGATTGCGGATGCTCGACGCGGTACTAGCGGCGAGGCGTGCGGTAAGCACGGGACACAGCGACAAACCAGGGCACAAACGGTCAGACATGTGGTCAGATGGGTGTGCAGGGGTGCTGAAGCAGTGTTGGCGAGTATCGGATTCAAGTTGGTGACTGGGTCTATGGAGATTGACGTCAGGTGATAGACAGGAGTCAGCCATGGGGAATCTGAGAAAGTGTTGGAGAGTCTGAAATGTCGGAAGCGTGGAGAGTACATGGCCGTATATTCTGTGATGTTCAGTGCACATGGCAAAGTGCAGGTGACTAGATGCAGAAGGAGGCGGAGTGCTGTAGCTGTGGGACATGTAGAAGACTATCCAAGATGAGACGACTGTGAATTTTGACTCAGGGTGACTAAAAGGTGACGGTGAAGTTTCTTCAAGTTGAAAGCATTTTTTACGCAGACCACTGGTCGGTGTGTGATGGTGTTGAACGGGGAGAAGGGACTACAGTTGCAGGTGGAGTCACATGGAGTCTGGGAGTAGCAGCGGAGCTCATGGAGACAACCAAGTCCGGAGTACATGAAGGTTTGACGCTTGGACGGACTCAAGGTGGCGGACAATATTCGCCAAGGTGGAGTTTGTTGTGTTTGTGTCAAATATTGTGTACGTGTTGGGTTAGGTTTGGACTTGGAGTTGTATTAGGTGTGGATAGGATACGAGTACTGTTCGAGTCGAACTCTTGTAGCCTGGGCCTCCCATCTAATGAGGGGAGCACCACACGTGTAACCCATGACGACTTGATAGCAACAGGCACGCAGGAGGAGCCGGCGGCTTGTGCGGCGCCTAGGGCGGTCAGGGTTGCGGTATCAGAGGGGAGGAGCGCCCGTAGTCATGCCCCGCAGATGTAGGCGAGTTCGCCGAACTGCGTTACCAAATCTCGGTGTCGTCATCGTGCTGTGATTGCTTGGTTCTAGGTAGATCAATTATGCGCCTACGACGGTAACACTCGCACTAGCAAGTAACTATGGGCGCCCGCTCACACTGCCCACGTGGCATTATTTTACTGTACCACTAGTGGAAAATAGCCCTATGGTCCCGGTTCCGATTGGCTATCAGTCCCGGTTCGGCAACCGGGACTGGCCAATCGGGACTAATGTTGGTCCTGGTTGGGCCTCGAACCGGGACCAATGGGTGTCCACGTGGCGTGTTCTGGCTGCTCGTGGGGGGAGACTCATTGGTCCCGGTTCGTAATACGAACCGGGACTGATGTTTTGATTTTTTTTTGAACAATGGTTTTTGTATTTAGGGTTTAGGGTTTATTTGGGCCACCTCTTTGTCCCGTCGCCCGGCGCCTCCATCCACCCCCTCTCCCTCTCGCCGGTGCCTCCATCGTCTCCCCTTCTTCGCATCGCCGACGTGCTCTCCATCTCTCACTCGCCGGCTCATCGAGGCCAAGCTTCGATATTTCTGTGCAGGTACTACTCGCCGGCTCATCTCTCACTCGCCGGCTCTCCATCTCGCGCTCAATTCGATGGTACTACATACAACAATGAATGAACCACGATTACACATCATCGTCATGAATATATTACACACATCTCATTCGTCGTGCTTGGTCGAACAAATTACATGTACACACGAGTTTCATGCATATATACATCTCTTTTACACTCGCATTTTAACCGGCCCATAGTATTCTCCCTTCGGATCTAGGACCTCTGCATCTAAGAATCCCGCAATTTCCTCTTGGATTGCTCGTACGCGATCTTGTGCTAGAAGACCGTCCCGCAACCGTTCGATCTAATTTAAAGAAGGGGTCAATATATATGAATGAAACTAAACACAATTGATGGCAATAAACTAAAATTGTGAATATTGTTTACGTACTTCAAGTTGTTCTAAGAACCGGCTACCCATCTCTTGGGTCGTCTGGCGAATGAACACGCAAACGTAGTGTCCACATAAATTATTTCCATGTTCCTGCCTCAAGCACTTTACGAGAACAGAGTTCAATCAAAATAATAATCAAGCATGATAATGGTATTGAAACTAAAATCAAAGAGATGCGCGGAATAATAATCAAGCATGATAACTTACATTTATTTGTTGAAATGTAAGCTGCGGCGCCCAAATACCCCTAACCTTGGCGGTGAACCGTTTCCAAGCCCTGTCCGGCAAAGAAAATGAATAAAGGAGTTATATATTAATTGCTTGCTACCAGGGAATAACGGAAAGTTGCCGATATAGTGCCATAATGATTGAAATTACCCTTGGAGGCATTCCTGCATGTCCGCCCACTCCTCAAGGGGTTTACGTTTCGAGACCATGACTTGTACTATTCCTTTGTCAGGTTTAATGATTAGCAGAATAAAGTGGAAGCTGCGCACGCATAAGTCATCAATTATACACTTAACATCGAGTAAGCAAAATAGAATGTGTACAAGACAGTAACACTCACCCGTAGTTGTAAGGAAATAGTATTTCCCTTTTGGTTTCGTTAAACCTTAACGCCCTTACCAAGTTATCCTCTGTGTCGTTGTAATGACGTTGGAGAGTTTTTTGATGAATGTAATATGGGTCAATGAACCCAATGTCATAGATTTGTCCTCTTTTGCATTGGAGAATCTTCATTCTGCATAATTAATATAGTGATGAGTAAGATTATACATGCAATGAACGAGCTGAGCTAGCTAGATACTTAATTACAGAAATAATACTTACAGACAATAGGCACTGAGGATAGATTTGTAGATGGCGTCTTGTTGGTATAACTGAAATAATTCAGGAAATTCAATCATTACCACGCCATTTCCATGCCCGTAATGCTTGTTTCTATAGGCCACGTAGATCTAGTTTTCCCTTCCTCATAGGCTCGCATGTACCACTTATGCAATCTTCGCATTTTTGTTGGTAGACCGTTGACTAGCTTAGGTTTGATGAGAGTATGCCCGTGCCGGTATTGTTATGCTACTTCCTGAAACTCTTGTAATTGCGCTAAGTACTCCGGAATAGACATGCCCTGTGCAGCAGCCGCTTCTCCGTACATTGCAACAAACTCAGGATCGATAGCGACAGCACCTGTGCTCGACCCCTCCTCGGTATTGGAAAACACTTTGAGCGGGGGGCACAACTGGTTTTTCTGTTCTCCGAGCTGGGGAACTGATTTCCCGCTTGCACTACTACTCTTCGACCGCTCCTTATTTGCCTGAACCGACTTGCGAATAGAGCGGTCATAGTGTGGTGTCAGCCTTGGCGGGGGTTGTTCAAGGGTCTTCAGCATTTTGAAGACGGCGGCTTTTTCTTCTGGGGTGGAGGGAACTCTGCCGCTTTCGGCTTCTTCAGGCTAGCCAACCACTCTTTATGTTGGGCATTTGCGATCGTGACATTTTCCTCCACCGTATAGTCATAAGGTCTCATGGGAAGATTCTTATGAGGTACTTTTGGGAGGGGCGACCTTTTACGTTTCGGTGATCGCTTACCCCTCATAGTACCAGTGGTGGGCGGAGACGGCTGACGCGGCGGCGGAGACGGCTGCGCTGGAGACTGGTGAGGCGGCGGAGACGGCGCCTGAGGCGGCGGTGGTGAAGAGGACTGTTGCGCTGGAGACTGGTGAGGAGTCGATGGCCTTGGCTGCCAGTTTGGAAGCACGATGAATTCCTTTGGCCATAGAATGGTCCCTTTTTTGGCTTCTCGAAGTTCAAGCACCTCCCATCTTCACCTGAAGGGTGTTCCAGCTTTAGCTCCTCAAATTCTTTCATCACTTCATCCACCCCGACAACAGCGTAGCCATGTTGAACCGGAGAGAAATGGAAAGCTGGATTAGGTCCAATTGGTACGGCATAGGCGACCGCCACCTTCATGGTTAAGTTAAAAACTTTCACATGTAGCTCACAAGGTGTGCTCTCCGTGATATCATCCACTGGGTAGCGACGAAGAGGAGCCACCGTCAGTGCGTCATCATTACCATCCTGGAGCTCCGTGGAAGCCACACTGCTTTTCCGATTCGATGGGCCGCCGGTACCATCCCATGCAGCTTCTACCATGTGCCGCTGAGATTGGCCGCTAGTACCTTGCTGGCTAAGTGCGGCAATTTGATCCTTCTGCTGCTTTAATTCTTCTTCTATATTACGTAGCCGGTCTGCAGCAGCGCGTGCTTCCATTGCCTTCCTTTCCTTTCTCCTCTGATGGCTTCTATCAGGAAATTTCTTCCTGTCCTCAGGAATCGCAATTTTCTTGGGCTTGGAGCCTGGTATGCCTCATGTTCGTCCGTCGTGTTCCTTATTCCCAAGGGCACGTGTGAGCTCGTCATCCTCTCTATCGGGACAGAACCGTCCTTCTTCAACATCCTTTACTGCATTTCTAATGCCTTCGATGGGTAGTAGGGGCTTATCTTTGTGTGTTCTGTTATATATGCACTTCCCTTCTGCGTCCAACGTGCCCCCATGCCCGTAAAACCAATTTCTTGCCCGTTCGATCCATGTGAGTGGCTCTGGAGTGATCCCTTTAGCCAGCAGGTCAGCCTCAAGTTTTTCCCACTTAGGCATGCTAAAGGCGTAGCCACCAGGCCCCATAGTATGGTGGTAGATCTTTTTAGCAGCATTTACCTTATTTTTTGCAGACTTTTCCTGAGCTTCCTCCGATTTCCTGTACAGCACAAATTCTTCCCAGTCATCCCTTATCTTCTCATACCCTTTATCGAAGTCCGGAGTCTTATCTTTCTTGACAAACTCGTTGTACAATCTTTTCTTCCAGTTCTTGAATAGCTCGGCCATCTTCTTAAGAGCCCACTCCTTGACTTTTTGCTCTATGTTTTGCTGGGCAATCTTTTCTGTCTCATTTGGATCCTCCTCATCTGGATCCACCTCTGGCGCCGGCAGGGTGAAATTAACCATGAGCTTTTTCCAAAGGTTTTCTTTGCCCACGTCGTCGATATATCTTATTCCTCCCACCTTTGGCTTATGCCATTCTCGAACGGTGATCGGGATGTAGTTTCCTCACAATAACTCCCACACTCGGTGCAGAGGGAGCCGGCCCCCGAGGAGGTGGTACGTCGCCGTATCACCGAGGAGAACGAACACGTCAATCGCTATGTGTTTATGTTGGATACGCCAGCGGTGTATGACAGTACATGGATGGTTCTTCATAGGGATCCTTCTCACGTGAGTATTGACCCTGTGATGGTTCCTGCTCTTTGAGTGCGCAGCGCCGGCCGCTCAGCAGCCCGTTGCTTAGGACCCGGCAAAAGTTAGTGATATTATTCGCGATGTATTATGGTTAAATAAAAATGGACCCGAGCTATGTAACTGGATTAAATAAAAATGGACTCGGGAACCATGCATTACATATGGTCAATTGTTTTCTAAAAGGTTTAATACATTAATAAACATCACATAAAGGTTTAATACATTACATTGATTTACATAAAAGCCATGAACCCTTCTTCGCGTATGTCCCTGCCTATGATCGCTTCGGCCGTAACCATGGAGCATCTTCATTATTTAACGGGATGCTTGGGTCAGTTTTCACTGTGAAGGGCGGAATTTCATCAAACTTATCATAATCTGCTGACATGTCTGTCTTGTCCTCGACTCCCACGATGTTTCTTTTCCCTGAAAGAACTATGTGACGCTTTGGCTCATCGTCTGATGTATTCGTTTGCTTATTTTTTCTTTTTTTCGGTCTGGAGGACATGTCCTTCACATAGAAAACCTGAGCCACATCATTGGCTAGGACGAATGGTTCGTTCTGTAACCCAAGATTCTTGAGATCCACTGTTGTCATTCCGTACAGCTGGTCTACCTTTATCCCTTCTCCATTCATGTTGACCCAACTGCACCGAAACAAAGGGACCTTAAAAGTAGGTCCATAGTCAAGTTCCCATATCTCCTCTATGTAACCATAGTATGTGTCCTTTTGCCCATTCTCGTCTGTTGCATCAAAGCGGACACCACTTTTGGTTGGTGCTCTTTTTATCTTGGGCGATCGTGTAAAATGTATTCCCATTTATCTCGTACCCTTGGAAATTCAATACAGTCGAAGATGGTGACGCGGCCAACAAGTAGAGCTGATCTCCGACAGTGGTGTCATTCATGAGCTGTAATCGCAACCAACTGCCGAAAGTCTCCATGTGTTTTTCTTTAATCCAGGAGTCAGCCTTCCCCGGGTTCTTGGAGCGTACATAATTCTTGTGTTCCTCGATATACGGAGCCACGAAGGTGGAACTTTGTAGAACTGTGTAGTGTGCTTGAGTTAAAGAATGCCCGTCCCTACATATCAGTGCTTTCTTTCCTAGCGTGCCTTTTCCACTCAGTCTCCCCTCATGCCGCGATTCAGGAACACCAATCGGCTTAAGGTCAGGAATAAAGTCAACACAGAACTCAATGACCTCCTCTGTTCCATAGCCCTTGAGATGCTTCCTTCTGGCCTAGCACGGTTATGAACATATTTCTTCAAGACTCCCATGAACCTCTCGAAGGGGAACATATTGTGTAGAAATACAGGACCGAGAATGGCAATCTCGTCGACTAGGTGAACCAGGAGATGCGTCATAATATTGAAGAATGATGGGGGGAACACCAACTCGAAGCTGACAAGACATTGGACCACAGCCTTCTGTAAACTTGGTAGAGTTACTGGATCGATGACCTTCTGAGATATTGCATTGAGGAATGCACATAGCTTCACAATGGGTACTCGAACATTTTCCGGTAGAAGCCCCCTCAATGCAACCGGAAGCAACTGCGTCATAATCACGTGGCAATCATGAGACTTCAGGTTCTGGAATTTTTTCTCTGCCATATTTATTATTCCCTTTATATTTGACGAGAAGCCAGCCGGGACCTTGATACTGCTCAGGCATTCAAAAAAGATTTCCTTCTCTGCTTTGGTAAGAGCGTAGCTGCTTAAGTATTGACGCCCTTTATCCGTCTGCTTGTTGTATGGGTCTTTCATACGTTGCTGGTCCTCCCGTGCTTCTGGTGTATCTTTTGTCTTCCCATACACGCCCAGGAAGCCTAGCAGGTTCACGCAAAGATTCTTCGTCACGTGCATCACGTCGATTGAAGACCGGACCTCTAGGACTTTCCAATAGGGTAGCTCCCAAAATATAGATTTCTTCTTCCATATGGGTGTGGTTGTCAGCGTCATTCGGAACAGATAGACTGCCAGGACCCTTTCCAAAGATTACTTCTAAATCCTTGACCATGTCATATATAACATCACCATCAGGGAGGTTAGGCTTCTTCCGGCGATCTGCCTCACCGTTGAAATGCTTGCCTTTCTTTCTTACGGCATGACTGTTCGGAAGAAATCGACGACCCCAGGTACACATTCTTGTTTCCCAAATGTATACTTTCAGTCTTATCTAAACAGTGCGTGCATGCATTGTATCCCTTGTTTGACTGTCCTGAAATGTTACTAAGAGCAGGCCAATCATTGATGGTTACGAACAGCAACGCTCGTAGGTCAAATTCCTGTTGTTTGTGCTCATCCCACACACGTACACCTGGTTCGGACCACAACTGCAAAAGTTCATCAACTAATGGCCTTAGGTACACATCAATGTCGTTGCCGGGTTGCTTCGGGCCTTGGATGAGCACTGGCATCATAATGAACTTCCGCTTCATGCACAACCAAGGAGGAAGGTTGTAGATACATAGAGTCACGGGCCAAGTGCTATGACTGGAGCTCTGCTCCCCAAAAGGATTAAAGCCATCTGTACTTAGACCAAATCTTAAGTTCCTTGCGTCATCTGAAAATGTCGGGAACTCTCTGTCGATTTTTCTCCACTGGGACCCATCGGCGGGGTGTCTCAACTTCCCGTCTTTCTTACGCTCTTCTTTGTGCCATCGCAACAACCTGGCATGCTCTTTGTTTCTGAACAGACGTTTCAACCGTGGTATTATAGGAGCATACCACATCACCTTAGCAGGAACCCTCTTCCGGGGGGCTCGTCATCGCCTCAACATCACCAGGGTCATCTTGTCTGATCTTGTACCGCAGTGCATTGCATACCGGGCATTTATCCATATTCTCGTACTCCTCACCGCGGTACAGGATGCAGTCATTAATGCATGCATGTATCTTCTGCACATCTAATCCTAGAGGGCAGATAGCCTTCTTTGCTTCGTATGTAGTCTCGGGCAATTCGTTATCCTTTGGAAGCTTCGGCTTCATTATTTTCAGTAACTTCTCAAATCCCTTGTCAGAAAACCAGTCTCTGCCTTCCATTTCAGCAGTTCCAGTGTGGTACCGAGCTTTGTGCTGCCATCTTCGCAATTTGGGTACAGCAACTTTTTGTGATCCTCTAGCATGGCCTCCAACTTTAGCTTCTCCTTTTCTGTATCGCATTCTCGCTTTGCATCAGAAATGACCCCACCAAGACCATCAGCGGGCTCATCTGATGCCCGATGTTCACCTCTTCTTCTTCAACGTCTTCCATTACAGTATCACCGCATTCCTCAGGGAACATAGGATAGTTGTCATCATCCTCCTCTTCTTCATTGTCTTCCATCCTAACCCCTCTTTCTCCGTGCTTGGTCCAACAATTATAGCTGGGCATGAAACCTCTCCGAAGCACGTGGTCTTGAATGGTTTTCGAGTTAGAGTACTCCCTGACGTTCCGACAGTCTCACATGGACAAGGCATAAAATTATCCACTTTGTTTGCCTCAGCCACATCGAGAAATTTATGCAGGCCTGCAATAAACTCGGAACTGCGTCGTTCGCCGTACATCCATCGCATCCGTGCATCCATCTGCATCATATAATTAAGTTTATCAAATACCATTACAATAACATCTTGAATAGTGAAATGACCACCGTACATCGACACATGCAATATTTCTGTATCAATTACAGATGAAAAGGATAAAGTTGCTAACCTCGGCGAGGATATCATTTTGTGTGAACTTAAGTGTGGCTCGGGCATTTCATCGAACACATCTTGTGCGTGGCAAAGGAAAAAAAACTAGCACCCACTTCCCACCAATCCAAGCAGAAAAAAAACAGAGGAGAAAGAGGGGGTGGGTTACTTATAGGCAGGGGAGGGGTATTAGTCCCGGTTCGAGACACGAACCGGGACCAAAGCTCCGCGGCACGCCACGTGTCCGGCTCAGGAGCTTTGGTCCCGGTTCGTGCCACGAACCGGGACTAATGTCCCCAACCGAACCGGGACCAATGCTCCACGGGGCCCTGGCAGCTTGAACCGGGACCAGTGCCAGGCATTGGTCCCGGTTTTTCTCTGAACCGGGATTAAAGCCTGGTTCGGCTCTGGACGAAAGACAGGTTTTCTACTAGTGTACCAAGTTGGAAAATGCTGAGAGAAAAAATCTCGAGCGTCACGGAATGTTTTTTCGAGAGCAACACCCATACTTTATTGATTAATGACAATGTTAGGAGGAATGCAAAGACAAATTTACACCTGTCAGTGGCCCCCACCTGTCAGAATCACGGTTAAAATGAGCTAATAGACACAATCAGTATTTTCTATCACGTTGTCAACGAATAGTGGTGGTGATTTGCAAAAGAAGTGAAAACCGGTGGTTTTTTTTAAGCTTAACCACCAATTGTGGTGGTTTTTTTTGTCAATTTTCTCTCAGCAGGGTGAGGATCTAAGCCCACATGAACTCCCATGTTTCATCTCTGCAAACGGCTACTATGGAACCTCCTGTACCGGTTTTTGACGTTGCAGCATCAATATTGATCTTTGCTTGTCCATGGGAGGAGGCATCCATCTTGGTACCACCCTCCCAGATGGTTGCCTGTGTTGACCGCCTACCTGTTTGGGAGCCATAGCTAGATCCTTAATGAAACTCTTCACAAACACGAAGGTAGATACTGGGGTCTGCTGCATGCGCCATTATGTATGAGCGTAGGCGTGCATACCTGATCGCCATAAGGTGACAGCCATCTCAATGAACTTGTCGTGACTGAGGGGTCCATCATCCTCAATAACCATTGTTTCGCCGAAAAATCCTCGATTAGACTCATAGGTCGGTTAAGAAGAGGCATGCCACAACATCGAATACAATCAGCCACAACTACAAAGATTCGACCTTACTTGATACCAGTCATCTGGTTGTCCTCTCCCTGATCTTGACTTACCACAGCTTCATGTCCCGTCTTGATCATCATGCCAGAACACTAGCTAAGTATGACCACGCAGAAAACATGCAGTGCACCTCTTTTGCTTTGCAATGTTTTGCCATGGCTATTGGTTGCCCCCTACGTTGCACTCGGTTCGCAACTTCGCTCCACCACCATTTCTTGGCATTCTTGCACTTGGTTCATACCATACTCCTCTTGTACTTGCTTGCACTAGCTTGTCCTTCTACCGGTCGCACACATCCACACTTTACGATAGTTTTGCCTACCACTCTCCCAGTTGGGCATTGCATTGAATCCACACTGGTCGCAACCAGGTAGCTCCACGAGGAAATGAACACAACTAAAGTAACATCGTGCACACTTTAATCGTGATGCAGTTTAACTATAACAGATCCTCACAGAGACGAGCACTTGGAGTAAACGAACTAGAAGACTTCCATTGATGATGCTCCACCACTTTATGATGACAATATGCTCGTCATATCCTTCATGTTGCTTAGACAAGGGACGATTGCCTACCTTGAGACGCTAGTACGGGTCGCCTCCCCAGGACGAGCGTGGTTTCAAATATTCAACGTTTACTCTCATACCAATTGTTATGTTTCAAAACATGAGGAAGACAAACGGCTCCGCAATCTTATGGCTAGAGGCACTCGTATCATGCCCACTGTTTTTTTTCTTTATTTATTTTTGCAACCCATGATACATCAAAACACCACGGTTTACATGAATACCGACTATCTAGCTATCCACCAAGGACAAGGTGGCCATTTTTTATCGGTCTCACCTACGCGTATACGACCTGGACTAGTTGGCTAGTGAATCCAATACGACCTAAGACTCGACATGACATAGCTGTACCTACAACGCTTGTACATTAACTCTAAAAATACAAAACTGATTAAGTCGATCAAGATTAGCTCTGACACCCGAAACGACAGCGCCCAAAGAGCAAGAAGTATGGCCAGCATTCCGGCGAGGTAGCCAGCGGGGCCAGGGAGTGTGTTCAGGGGGAAGTTACAGAGAAACTGAGAGGTAAAAGAAGGCTTCTGAACCAGTGCTGCAACGCCCTGCAGACCATTGACCACCATGCTGCAGTAGCTCATGAACATATCCATGGCCACGAAGGTGACACAGCCGATGATCGCGTGTCTATAACCGGCCGACTCCTCGGCGCGGCGGTGCTTCTGCCAGCTCCGCGGTGGAGCGCCGAAGAAGAAGCCTCCTGCACTGAGCACCACAGCCCTACCAGGGTGCAGACTAGGTAGCAAGTGAGGCAAAGGAGTACGGCTATCACTTGGGAGACAATGGAACTTTCAGAGGTGAGAACAACCCACGGCAGATTCTTCAGCGCCAAGGGGAAGATAAAGGCGACCGGGATCATGATCGAGGAGCGTCTACCCATCAACGACGGAAAGACCGCAACTAATACCAGAAACCACAGCGCGATCATGCACGCGATGTAGACGAGGTAGCCAGCAAGGAAGACTAGTGTGGCCATCGTGTTGGAGATGTGGGTGAGAACTGAGTGAGAAATGCAAGATTACTACTCAGACTACGTACTGGTATACTCCTATATATGCTCCCAGCTCCCTATGTATGTATTGTATGCAGAGTACTATATAACAAGGGCACGGTATGTAGACTAGGTCCTTCATCGTTAACGCCTAGGGCAATAGTTCACTCTACTGGAGGTAACACTGATAATTTACATGTTGCTTAGTATTCGATACCAGCCATGGTATGCATATAGTGTACAGTACCAGTTAACTAGCTAAGCCAAGACTTGGTAGTTGGCGAATAACTAAACTGTGTTGTATTTTATTTTTTCAATAATATAAAGGTATTTTTTGAACTATAATTAATTCGTTCTTGTATGTGTCATGTTCCAATTCAGTTCGTGTCGATGAAGCTTGAACCCAGTGATGCGGTATGAGCTCGGGCTGCACATTGCCACTAGTAACTAAACAAGAGTTGGCAACTCGCTGGTCGGTTGGGCCGGGCCCGTCCTTGATATCCCGTGACAACGGCCCAACTTGGGGTACGCAGTACATCTGTCTCTGAGTGCTAAATCAGCCATGTGAAGCGATTGACATGAGTATGCTAGTTGTCTCTGCAAATCAATTATAGCTAACTAAGTTCCTCTCCCAGATCAAATCGATCGATGAGAATGGTGTGGTGATGAATAACAAATTAATTATAGCTTAACAAATGGATGAAACTGCCAAAGAAACAGGGAGGGCTAGCAATGTCCAAAGAAATTCATCTCAAGATTCATCCGTATTCAACCCAGCTGATGAAATCGTAGAACATGTGCAACAAGGCGTGGAGTCACGCACGGAAACCAGCTCAACGCTTTACCACCGCTTATATTATTCCAACACAAATGCAGAAAACCAGGATGGTGGGATTTACAGTCCTCTTCTAATTAAAAGCCACCAACAAACAAGATATTTCCCATCGTTCAACAAACGAATCGTAGTGGTATATACTGTATATGAGAAGAAAAAAGAGATACAGACAGTGCCAACCATTTACATCAAGAATCAATCCTACTACGCCACAGTTTTGTTCATATATATCGTTAGTTTCAGGTGCGGATCGATGCATGCGGCACGGTCGGCAGTCCCAGTTCGTCCTCCTGTGCCGCCAGACAAAAAAACAATCAGCAAACTGTCCCGACCAATATCAAAGCTAATTAGAATGTGTGCTGTTGTCTGAGATGCCTAACAGATATCTGAAACTACAAATTAAAATCCATGGTATCAAAATTAATAGATGCTGGATGAAGGTAACTGTTTCATATGATCTCGTGAGAAAAGCTCAGGGTCGAATCCATCGCCACCATATGTTCAGCATTAAAAAAACGTTTGTATGCTTCCTTCTAACATGTTTCTTCTACTACTAATAAGATCAAGCTAGGATAAATAAGCTCAGTTGCTCACACCACCAACTTAGGTAGACACAGGCTTGAGAAGTAAGAAATACATTTCTGTGGGTCTCTAGCATCTAGCTTGTCCATTAGATCATATATGACATGTGAAAGTACAAAGAAATCCATTCATAGCATCAAGAACCGTGATTGGATGCTAAATGATTTCTTCCTATGGGGCATTCTCGCAAACGACGTACCTGCTGCCGGTTTGGAGCTGCTGCATGACCACTCGGCGCAGCCGGCAAGTTGAGCTCGGAATCCAGATCCGACTCCGGTTGAAGGTAAGATGGGACTGAATTGGACTCAAAGTCCATGTCGGCTTCCAACGCGTCAAGCTCTGCATTTTTCAACACACAAACAAATGAGAACAGCAAAGAGAAAATCGTCTGAGTGTGAAATCAACATATGCATACCGCAAGACCATTTATGGGCCTACAGCCAGCCAAAGTGACAAACAAAAAGTTCCGGAAAAAATCATGGACCTAGGAGGGCTGCTATACGCTCAAATTCGGATCCCAATCTAAATCTAACAGTGGTTCCAGGCTGGTTACCACTACAAGGCAAATTGGGTGTCGCAGTAACTTTAAGGCACGCGTCTTGTCATAACACGTGGCGTTTGAATTACTGAAGAATAACCCAACAACCAAACAGCCTCACCTCCCATAAGTTCTTCCTCGTCGATGTCATCTGGGACATTGTAGCTCCTACCAAGAGTTTCTTGTATCTCATTGCTCACGTCCATAAGATCCATCATCTCATCTTGCATGCTCTGCAGATTACAAAACCGGGTTCAGAGTCAGATGCTAGTGAAATAATATCAAACAGGAGAAATAAGCAACCAGACTAGAATGCATATATATAGATGAGCGAAATATCCAGGGGACATGAAGAATTCGGATAACAACAGGATGCTGCATACATCTATATCTTCAATCTTGACAGTCTTCATCATCCCCTTCAGCTCTTTATTGGCAGCCTTCATCGCAGTCATCTGTCAAACAAGAAAACACCTCAACATAAGTCTGGGAGCCAGAACCAGAATCTATCTGTCACGAACTTGATAGGGAAACCGAGGCAACATACAGTCTGTTGGGCATCTTTAATCCCCTCTGATGCGAAAGCTACTTGGTCGAGATTATATGTTTGGTTGTACAGCATGTCACGCTGTCCCTCATACCTGCAACAAAACCATGTGGAGTGCAAAGATTAGAGCACTAGATTCATTAATAAAGTACTGACACAAAAAGGATAACTAAATGCTACAGGATCATCAGCTCCATTAGCAAAGGCCTGGAGCGTTGGAGGAACAAAAGCATACTACTTTTGTCCTGCCTGCATTACTACATTAGCTTCCATGCGACTAACGAACTTCCTGGCCTTCCAAATCGGTAAATCCTAGTCTACAACAAGTAACCTAAGAAGATAAGAGCACAACCTTTATCTAGAAAGGAAATTTGATTATGTACAGAAATGACCAATATTAATTAAAATAGGAAAAATCGAAGGCATGCAGCATGTCAACTAGATTCAGGATGCAGCTATACCTTACCAAATAGCAAGAAGCTTTTAGATGATGGTAAACCCTATATTTAATTGACAATATTTTTGCATTATTGTTCCACTATTAATGTAATTCTCTATCAGTTGTTCCTAAAGCAGAAAGCCAACATCATAGTGCAAAATATCCACAGCTGAGCTTATAGCTTTTACAAGATATAATAAGAGTGGGTGAAATATATCCTAGAATTGCTTTAGATAACTATTTCAGGGTATCATTAGGTGCGGGCTGTTATCTATAAAAGATATCCTACCTGTTTGGCAAATGCGGATAACTTTCATTCAGGAGATCCCGGCTAGTTCAGGGTACTAAATCCCCACCAGTCAACTACTATTTGTATATAATCTACGTAGTTGGTAAGATGGGGGTATTCTAATTCTGATCCTACTAACTGCAGAGAAAAGAAGAAATCAAGCGGAGAAAACACGGTTTGGTAGAAGCTAAATTACATCTTGCGCTGCTTGAGTACCCTCATGGCCCGGGCCTTGACGGCCTCCTGCGCGGGGCCGGGGCGCGTCTTCTTGATCTGCTCCTTGTAGCGCGCCAGCTCCGCGTCCAGCTTCTTGACCTTCTCGTCCACCGTGTCGCCCCGCTTGTATATCTGCCGTCATCCATGGGGATGAGATGAGGAATCGAGTGAGGGAGGAGGAGAGACAGGGAAGGGTAGGAGGCGCGCGTGTGTTACCCGGTCGGTGGCGTCCTGGATGGACGGCGGCGGGTCCTGGCTCTTCTTCGCGCCGAAGATCTTCTTCATCTCGTCCGACGAATCGCTGCTTCTCGGCGGATTGAATCGAGTTCCTTCTCGGGTGGTCGGGGTGGTGGGTCGCCCTGGATCGGTGTTCCGAGGTCGAATTCGCCGGCGTCGAAGCAAGGATCGGAGGTGGGATTTGGGAGGGGATCGGGGACGAAAAGATCGAGTCTTTTCTTGTTCAATATCCAGGAAGTTTCTTTTCCGCCATCGTTGGTTGACTGGTTGTTCCGTTAAGTTGCCTAGTCACGCTCTTACTCGGTTTCTTTGCTTCGCGTTTAAGTTTGACATCAATAAACGCTCTTCTTTTATTTTTCAGAAAGAAGATAGTTTACCTGCAATTTATCTCAAGAGGAGCTGACAAAAGTAGCTATGGTTAGATATAACATCACATAATTGATAGAGCCACACATGGAGGTGGGAGATTAATTAGCACATTACAAATTACTCAATATTTATTTATACTTCTTGTAAACAAAACCCACTACAAGTCATTTATGATTTTTCTATTTAATAACATTCAAGTTATCCACATCACCCACTATTTTATCAAACCAATTGTCTATGTCATTCCACTAACATTCGTATTTCTTATAGAGATTTTAGCCGCAACACGAGTGCTATGTTTCTAGTATCAGCAATGTTTTGTCGCATAAACTATTTCTCCTTTTTGTTTTGGTACCAGCTTGCCACCAACAAATAGATGGTGTTTACAAAAAAAAAAAGGGAAAACTGTATTTTAATTATTATTTTTTAGATACCTTACTTGTAATTTATCTCAAGAGTTGACAAATCTTTTTGCTTTATAAATATAAATGACATAATTTTGCAACCAAAACGATATTAACCAATGTCTACTTGGTAGCAAGTTTCCATACGCCTACAACCATTTTTCAAAAGACAAGCGTACTCCCTCTATATTTATTTATTTCACGTTTTGGGTTTTTTCAAAATAAATAATTATATGTTTGGTCAAGTATGTACAAAAAAAAAAGCCAACATATATACTATCAACTGTATATAACATGAAAAACATATTTTCTAATGTTCTAGTAATATTGAATTTATTTCATAGATGTTTGATATTTTTCTTCTATATTTCGTCAAATTTTACAAAATTTGACTTTTACTAAATCTAGAACACGATGTAATTTTGAATGGATGGAGTATCTTCTGCCCTCTTATGAAAGTACATCACACGATTTTGACTTTGAAAATTACTCAATATATAGCAAAAATGTTTTGTGGCATAACCCATTTCTCATCTTTGTCTTGCAATCAGCTGGCCATATAACAAAATAGACGGAGTTTACCAAAAAGGGAGAACTATATTGTTTATTACTACTCCCTCCGATCGGAAATGTTTGACACAAATTTGTTTACTAGTTTACCTGTAATTTATCGCAAGTGTTGACAGATCTTTTCGCTTCAGAAATAAATAAATGACTTAATTTGCAACCATGCTCGATATAATTCGATGCAGCACAATGCTAACGGGCCTCGCGTGGGTAACACTTTTTTTTACGGAATGCTCGAGAAGATCTCGACTGTGAATTAGCGAAGCCATCGACTGGCCAGGATTATAACGACAACCAGGTAACATGCTTTTTCGTGCATCTACAAGCGTTTTGTAAGAAAGATAAGCATATATCTTTTTTCCTCTTCTGAAAGTGCATAAGGTGTCGATAAGTCTTATGAAAGAGGGAAAACCATGAATTAGCATCCGATTTTTTGTTTTGTGTTTCTCATAGTTGACAAAGTTTGCAGATTATACGGAAATTATATTGATCAAACGTTCACTCCACGGCACAACTTGTCTCCACGCCATCGTCCGATGGTGTGTGCGGACACAAAAACGCATTAAATGCAAACACTGTCATTGGCCACAAGTTTCTTTCACCTACGGTACTATGTGATCATAGATGAAAAGTACCCATGGTTAGATATAACATTACATGATTGAAGGCGAAAAAAGAGATGAAGTTGCTAAACGAGATGTTGCCATGCCTTGCATCTCATTTTGAATGACTAGGAGATGTTAATTGGTACAGTTCGTGGGTGCAAGCCATTCTGTCTCAAGACCTTCGCCATAGTTGCGACGTTTTGATATGCATCCAGAAAATCCCATTGTAAATAAACGATATGAAAAAAAAGGGCGAAAACCAGATAACAACAAAGTTTTCGTACAACAAAATATCCAAAATACAGTATTTTACAAGTTCTCAAGTCTATTAGTAGTAGTGGCATATATTTGTTACAAATTGGACAGAGAAAAGATGTATCGATGACTAGTCCAACCATGTGACCTTCACCTCCACCGAAGCAACCCCGGCAGCCGGGCGACGCTGCACGTCCTCGCTGCCGAGCTTGGGCCTGCACTCCACGGACTCGTTCACGGCCTCCTCGCGATCGCCGTTGCCGACCACCAGGTCCACCACGACTTTCAGCGACGACGTCAGCGGCACGGCGACGACCGACCTGGTCAGCGGGACGACGCCGGCGGGCTCCTCCTCCGTGCCGGTGCCGACGCTCGCGCTGTCGAAGAGCACCACCTCGCCTAGATCAGTCCGGGCGACGACCGTCCCGCCGGCGGGCTCCTCCTCCGTGCCGGTGCCGACCTCGCGCCGTCGAAGAGCTCCACCTCGCCTAGATCAGTCCGGGCGACGACCGTCCCGCCGACTGCGCGGCCGGCGCGTTGGCCGAGGACCCTCACCTCGACGGTGGCCTCCGCCCCGTCGCTCAGCAGAGCGTATGTGACCTCCGCGCGGCCGTCAGAGCAAGTGAGCCGTTCGTCGTACTCCGTGGCCTCGTCGTAGACGTCCAGGAGTATCTCGGTTGGTGATGATGGTGCGTCGTCCTGCCGACAGCTGAGGTCGAGCACGAAGGCGACGGAGCCGTCGGCGGAGATGGCGCGGTGCGGGCCCGTCAGCGGTAGCCGGTCGCCGGATCTCTGTTTCATAGTGATGGAACTGTATCAATGAATGAAGGCAAATCAATGGTCGCTTACACGACGTCCGGACCTGATTTTGGGAACAAGGTTTGTCCACGGGGCTGCCGTTGTAGATGATCTGGCCTCGTTTGCCGTCGAAGACGCTGACGGTACCGGCCGGAGCTTCGCCGCCGGGTAGGAAGCGAACGCCGAACACCTCAACCAGCGGCCGGCCTTCAGAACTTGCGTACATCACCGCATACGACCATATGGGGAGCTGGGGACTCGGTTGTTTCTGCTTCCTTGGCTAGAATCATGTCGCACCAATAATCCGCCTACTTTTCCCTTAAAAAAACCCGCCTACTTTCCCCTTTACCAATGGACTAGCACGACTTAGAGCATCTCCACTGGCTCCACACGACGCACCACAAAGCGCGGCGCCCGAAGCACCCAAAGGCCCTTTCGGTGCCGGACAAGATATTTTGTCCACCGGCACCCTCATCGGTCTGGCCTGATCCAAAATCTGTCTGGCACCTCTGACCAGGCCCTCAACTTTAGAGCCCATCTTGGAGGTGTCGGACAATGGCCAGTCAGGCGCTCCGACAGCGGGAGACCTCTTAGCAGTGACACATACCGACGCAGGTTAGTTTAATTTGCACCACCTCTTTCTCTAATTTTCCTCCAGCCTGGCGATTCGCGATACTGGAAAATGAATGTTTTCACGGGCATATCAATGTTTCAACCCTAGCTACTACCAAATAATAGAGCAGCGCAGTACTTCTTCTTCTTCTTCTTCTTCTTCTTCTTCTTCTTCTTCTTCAGATCATGTAGGGGCCTATGTTTGCCCACATAGAGTTGGCACACTCCTCCCATAGCACCTTCCAAGGTTCTTGACGAGGGGTAGACTCATCAAGACCCATAATCGAGGTCCCTAGGTTGTGAATATGGGGAAGAGAACGTGGTAGAGCTGGAAGTATCGTCGGCTGACAAGCAGGGCAAAGATTTTACCCAGGTTCAGGGCCCTCGTGTGGAGGTAACACCCTACGTCCTGCCTGTCTGTTATTGCTTTGTGAATATGGTGATTACAAGGGTCCCGGCGAGATGTTGATCTCGCTAGGGTTTTGGTGGTTCTGAAAGTACGTGGTCTGGTCCGACGGCCCTCCCAGTCCTTAAATAATAGGCTAGGTCTCGGGTGTTCGTAACCGACTCGATTTACACATATGGTAAGTCTAAACCGACTATGTCTTCGCCAAACTTGGAGGATACTCCATCTTTCTTGGGCCTTCTTTCATGGGCTTCGAGTAGGCTCTGATAGTTGGGCCTAGTCAATACGTGCACCAGGTACCCTCATGGTAGGGTACCCGATAGGCATTCCCATGTCAGTAGCCCCTGAGTACTTGTCTGATTCGAAGAGTCGGGCATGGACTCATACATCATGCACGTTACGTTCTTTTGTATTTGTGTCGCGTGATTTGGAATGTCTGTATGAAATAGCACATGTTGTCTATGTCGAGTATCTCATCGACTATGAATTTTTGCTTATGATAGTCAAGGGATATTAGCTTAGTAGGCCCGGCACACACGACGGATCGGGGCCGGTTAACTACCATTTGTGGCAAAACCATACTAGCTTTCAATCAAACTCGAGTCCCCGGACTCGAATCTGGAACAAACTGGACAGACTCGAAACGGCCGTTGAGGTCTTACTGAATCGAACTGCAGTATAATTTTGAATCTACCCAACGCGTCCGTCGGGGATTATTTATCATGTCTGCTGACACGGAACATTTAAGGATAACGCTGCTGGAGCGGTCCTTAGCCCAACCCGACTGATCGGTGGGTCTTACCTTTGCACTATGCATGCAGCATCCAAGGATCGTCGGATCAACTCGGGAATATTTCGAGTGCGATTTTGCTTATGAACTGAGTCGAGTATGTTGTCGACTGATACTTTTGCCATTATTCTATCGGGTGCGCGACAGCGCTCCCGATGGGAGTAGCCCCCGAGATTGTGCTTTATTGCTTGCAGTGGAGGATAATCTCAAAATCTCTTACCTTGCACATTTTTAGTCAAAGCAATTTTTGATATGCTCCCGATGGGAGTATGATGTTGCAGTCGAAAGTCTTTTGACTGGCTTCTATGACCTCTGCTGAAAACCAACTGAGACTCTTGCGAGAGACCACCCGAAGATATCATCGAGTGACCTTTACTCCAGTTGTGAAAGATGAAACTACGTCAGCAATGACGCATTTTTGCGACTGCCATCTCTGAGAAGCGGTGGCGTGCCCGGTGATGTTTGATAAGACGTGACCCTGCTTTGTGGGCCTGTTTCTGCAGAGCTGACCAGGGATGACGCCGCGTGGACTTGATTTGACCGTTCTGGCGCGATTTTCACGGGGCGTGATGATGGTTTCCTGGATTCCCGTGCGTAGTGGGCGAAGTGGCCGGCGACGATTGCTCTCCATGGCCGCCACGTGTATGGCCAGATTTCGCGCGGAGCGTATGGATTTGTTTTGACGGCTGCGATCGTTTTGTGATCTGTGGTAAATAGGGAAGACGGCGCGGTCTGTGTTTTTTACTTGCTATTTGCTCCTTGCGCCGCCCCTCGTCTCATCTTCTTCCCCGCGCTGCCCTGCCATTGTTTCTGCGCTCAAGCTCTTTGCCTCACACATCCTCCACTGTAGCAATGGCGAAAGGTGGAGGTGCCAAGCGTGGTGCTGCTGCTGCTGCCGCGACTGATGCGGCCAAGGGCAAGAAGACCATGGCGGGTACATCTGCGTCCGCCGCTGCTCTGAAGAAGAAGAGTGGGGATTGGGCGAGGTCCACCATCAAGGACGCCCATTTGCTCAAGCTCCACGAGCAGGGATTCCTGCCACCCGCGGAGCAGCTCACCGTCCGCGCTCCGTCGCCCAAGGAGGTATGCCCCGAACCACGCGCCAACGAGCGCGTTTGCTTTGTGGAGTTTGCGTCCAGGGGCTTTGCGCTTCCCCTCCACGACTTCGTACGTGGTCTGCTTTTTGCCTACGGGGTGCAGATCCATGATCTCACCCCGAACTGTGTTATGCATATCGCGTGTTTCATCACGCTGTGCGAGTGCTTCCTCAGCGTCGCACCCAGCTGGGCGCTGTGGAAGACAATACTCATGGTGCGACCCAACAGAGGAGGGGGTCGCACCTACCCCGTGGGTGGCTGCGGCATCCAGGTGCGCAGCGACACGCGCTATTTCCGCCTGAAGACCGTCGACTCCGCCCAAGGCTGGAGGAAAGGGTGGTTTTACGCGAGCGTCGAGCAAGACGGAGTCGCCGCCTACTCGACTGCAGCTTTTGCCCGGACCAAGGCGTGGGACCACCAGCTCTCAGTCCAAGAAATGGAGGAAGTAAGCCCTTTGCTGACTCGAATCGGAGAGATGCTGGACAAGGTCACATGAATCCACTTGATCGCCACCTTTGTGAAGAAGCGAGTGTGGCCGCTCCGTGCCCGGGCGCACCCCATGTGGGAGTATGAGGGCGCAGGTGACTCCACTCGGATGAGCCCAGAGGAGCTGTCGAGGAACGAGCTTGTGACACGCGTGCGGCACATCACCAACTTGTCGGCTGGCGACAAATGTGAGGTCGACTGTCCCATTGAGCCGTATGGGGCGGAAAACCCTTTGCCTGAGGTATGTCTGCAGTTTAAGAGTTTGCCACTCGTATGCTATGCGTTTGTTCGATTTTGCTTCTGACTTTGCAATTTGCGATGTATGCGATGCAGGATCACTCGACTGCCACTTTTCTTCCCCCTCTGCCAGAAAATGGTGAGACTGAAGAAACTCAGGTGCAGGTGGTGGACCCGAAAAGGGATCAGTCACCCATCCCTTCGGCCACCACCTCGCATGCGGAGGAGGTCGAGGAAGAAGCAGCAGAAGAGGTCCAAACTGAAGAAAAGGCCACCTCTGGTCAGGAAGTCGACATCGCGCCACCGAAGCGACGTCGACTGGCCAAGAAAACGCCCTCTGCTGTGAGTTCACCCGCAAGGGGGCAGGGCCTGGAGGACGACGAGGAATCAGGCTCACCACCTGTTTTCCAAGCTGCTCCCTTGCGTGTGTGCTCAACAAGCTCAACTCCCCTTCTTCAGTCGAGTGGCACCCCAGCCTTTGGAGGCCCAATTTTTGGCGACTCCGAAGATGAGGAAGATGAGGAGCACAGGTATGCGTTTTTTGAGTATGATATGAGAATTTTGTGCTGTCACATATTTGCGCTGACCGTCTTTTTGCTTTTTTGTGTTGCTCGCAGTGCTGAAAACGATCAGCCTGGGACTCCTCCAGTCGAGAGTGTTCCGACCCTGGGGCACTCGAATTCTGCACCGACTGGAAACGAGGCTGCCCAGCCAATAGCTACCGATACTGTCGTTGAGGCAGCTAAGGCGGTGACGTGGGCCTACCCTTCGGGTGACCCACTATGAGGATACCTGGTGCACGTGTATGAGGCCCATCAAGATAACAAGACCAAGCCCCATGAGGGTACCCGCAGGGAAGGATTGCTCTCCAAGTTAGGCGTACGTAGTTTGAGTCGGTTTAGACTTGCCAAATCTGTAATCCTAGTCGGTTACCCGAGACCCAGCCTCCTATATAAGTGCTGGGAGGGTCCCCGATCAAGGAGACAATCCATAGCATACGCAGCTCTAGCCTCAAAACCCTTGGCAAGATCGACATCTCGCCGAGATCCTTGTAACACTTGTGACCACCCCATCAATAATCAGACAAGCAGGACATAGGGGTGTTACCTCCACACAAGGGCCCTGAACCTGGGTAAATCCTTGCATGTCAGCCGCAGATAATCGCCAGTGCTACCAACTTCGTTCCTATTCTCAACCCTAGGTACGTAACCATGGGATTTGCCGAGCTAACCCCTCGTCAATTGGCGCCGTCTGTGGGAACAAGTGGCACTGGATCCACGGTTTCGCCGGCTTCATCATCACCCGCAAACGGCAGCGCGCCGATCATCATAACGGGACCAGTCCGCTTCGGTTCCTTCGACTACAATCCGCACTCGCCTGGATCGCAATCTGCGAACTCGAATCTGCAATCAGGTGAGAACGTACCTATTTTCTCTTCAAGCATTATTGCTAACCAGACAGGGACGCTTGTCGCGGCACGACCTTCCACACCCGCATCTCCATCGACTGGATCCGCTCCTGTGGCTCCATCATCACCCGCAAAATCGGCAACTTCGCCTGCATCAACTCCGCCGAGATCGCCGACACTCTCGGAGATGATGTCACTAATGGGCACACCTGCATCGACTCCGGTGCCTTCACCAACACCCTCAGAGATGGAATCTCTGATGGATCTGCTACCCGCTGAGCCTCCAGCGGCACCCGCGTCTCCTTCGACTGAGGACTACGCGCACTCATCAGCAAAAGAAGCAGCGTCAAACGACGCGATGGATGTCGAGTCCGTCCACAGCGACGATGGCTGCGGACGTCAGGCCGTGATCGATTTCTACTTCAACACCGCCGCGGCCTTCATCAACAACCGCAGCAATGGCGAAAATAGCAAAATTTCGCGTGACGCCCCAAATCAAATCTGCATGGTGCAGCTAGAGAACCGAGATGACGGAGCACCCGAATCTTCGGCGACTGGAGCAAGCCGTCCTGATATCAGGACCTACCCAATGAACGCAACCATGCCAGACGGCAGCACGATCGTCATCACCAGGGAACAGGCGATCAAAGCAATCAAGGCTATAGACGAGTGCACCATGATGCCCGAGGATTCGACACCCGACGAACTCGCGGCACACAAGTACATCTTCTGGCAGGAGACCTTAAGGTTGAAGAAACTTCAAGCAACTCTCGACGAACGCAAAAAGGCCGCAAGTGCATCGAGTGCACGACGCGCCCAGCTATCATCACTCTATTCTTCGGGCAGAACTTCCTCGCATAATCGCTCCCGATCTAGGCTGGCGCACCTAACAGCAAGCGAGCGGGCGGCGCTAACTCGTGACCTCGATGTGTCATTCATGACACACGATGAAGATGGAATCCCCATCCCCAAAATGGCTCAGGGAGCCCTCATGTCGGTGGCCACATACCTGAAGGCAACACAACCTCCAGACAATGATCCAAGAGCGGCACTGCATCGCCAGCAGATCAAATCGCTCCACATGGCAGGCGGAGCCCTAGCCACAGTCGAAGAGCACCTGGAGGAAGCAGAACTCGCCACGAGGCCACCCCGTGACGCGAAGTACAGCCAAGGGAGAACCGCGACCACGCAGTCGCAAACCAAGACAACCGAGACCGGTCAGGGCGCGATCGACGCGACACTCAGCATCGTGAGGCGAGTGGCGATCACCGCGATGTCATGACACAACATCGGGTGGATGGCAGAAGCACAAGGTCCACCCGATCTCGGAGTAGCGACTCAGATTCCGGTGTCGAGTGGGAGCCTTGTGGAGCACTTTGCTTTACTCGACGCATCCGCCAGGCGAAGATGCCAAAAAGGTTCAGACTCACATCTGAAACACCAAAGTTCGATGGCAGACAGGAACCATCGTCCTAGCTGGAGGATTACAGGACAACAGTTTCCTGCCAACGGGGATCTACCACAACTGCGATGCAGTACATACAGCTCATGCTATCTGGGACTGCACGGGATTGGCTGAAAGCTTACCCGAGAACTCATACGACTCCTGGGACCGCTTCCAGGAGGACTTCATCAAAAACTTACTCGCAACATGCGATCGACCCGCGACATTCGCGGAACTGCAGTCATGCAGGCAGCGTTCAGACGAACCGCTGCGTGATTACATCAGAAAGTGGACTACGATGCGCAACTGCGTAGGAGTGGTGTCGGAGGACAGGGCAATCGATGCCTTTATCGCAGGAGTTGCCAGGCACGATTTTCGAGAGGCGCTATGCCGCCAGAAGCCAACATCTATCGCAAATCTCATGAAGGTGGCAAACGAGTGGGCAGACGGAGAAGACCTGGTGCGAGAGCATCAGGGGTCACCACGTGGCAACAACAACAACGGAAGCTGGGATAGAAGAGATGGCCGTGGGAGACGCAAACGCAAATCCAACCGCTACGACGACCAAGACGGAGTCGAATTTGTGGCGGCTGGCTACCCCGATAGTCGCAATGACAACAGTCGAAGCACGGGTCGCCAAGATGATCGCGGCAGAAGTCGCCAGGACGACCGCCGCGACTACGGAGCACGCAAGGATGGATATCGCAAACAGGAGTGGCGCAAACGCCGATCACCATCACCCGAAGGTTTGGGTGATCAGGAGCTCGATGAAGAGTGCAGGTTCCACATGTTCAAAGGCCAAGACGGCAAGCTACACTCGAGTCATCTGGTGAAACATTGCAGAAAATTCACCAGGATGACAGACGCATACATAAAACGCCTACAAGCAGCTCAGGCTGCGGCGGCAGCAGGCGCTCTTGCACCACCTCCTCCTGCTCCACCCGCAGGGCAAAACGCACATATGGCAGGCGCAGCTCAAAATCAAGGTCGCATAGAAGCTCCACCAGAACAGGTAGAACGTACCCCGAAGCCCGCAGACAGATGAACATGATCCAGAAAGGGCGTCCAACCAACAGGGAGCAAAAGTTGATCACTCGACAGGTCAACATGGCAGCCATGGCACCCCCAGCAGTACCCGAGTATCTGAAGGGGTCAGAAACAAGCATAACGTTCTCACGTGCGGATCATCCCCCAGCTGTGGTGCGGCCAGGGCACGCGCCCCTGGTACTCGATGCTCAAATTGGTGGCTACGCCATGTCCAAGGTCTTCATGGATGGTGGAAGTGGAATCAACATCATCTTCGCCGATACGCTTCGCAAAATGAATCGCTCAGTCGAAAATCTTCCTGAGTCTGATACAACCTTCCACGGCATAGTCCTAGGCAAAGCAGTCCTGCCACTCGGGAGACTGCAGCTCCCTGTTGTTTTTGGTGAGCCGGCAACTTCCGGTCGGAGAAGGTCGACTTTGAAGTTGTCGACTGGAAATCGCAATACCACGCGATCTTGGGGCGCCCGACGTTCGCTCGGTTCATGGCGGTCCCACACTACGCATACCTGATGATCAAGATGCCAGGACCCAAGGGAATCATCACTGTCAAAGGCAACTTCCAGCGATCTGATCTTTGCGTCAGAGAATTCAGCAAAATATCCGAGACATTCGGGATGCAGGAACAGCTCAAGGAGATCTCCCTCACCAACGATCGCACAGTGTTTCCTCAAACGAAGAAGCAGGCACCCGACGCTGCCTTCAATACAAAAAACGACACAACGTCGCATCAGGTCCACCCGACGGACCCGGCCAAGACGGTCAACGTGTCGTCCAGCTTATCACCCGCATAGGAAGGCGCGCTCGTCGAATTCCTCCGTGAGAACTGGGAAATTTTCGCCTGGTGTCCAGCCGACTGATACGTCTCAAACGTATCCATAATTTTTGATGTTCCATGCTTGTTTTATACTAATTGCTACATGTTTTGTATCTACTTTATGTCACTTTTATACATTTTCCGGGACTAACCTATTAAAAGATGCCGAAGCGCCAGTTCCTGTTTTCTGCTGTTTTTGTATTCCAGAAAAGCTAGTCTGGAAATATTCTCGGAATTGGACGAAACTTCACGGAGGGTCCTATTTTATCAGAACACACCTGAAGGACCAAAGAAGCAACGAAGGAGGGCCACGTGGGCCCCACACGTGGCCAGGGCGCGGCCAAGGTGCCAGGCGCGCCCTGGGTGCGTGTGGGCCCCACGGGGGTCGCCAGCCGCCGCCCTTTCGCCTACTTATTCCCCCCGATGCAAAAACCCTAAGTACCCGAGCCATTATCCACGAAAAGTTCGAGAGACGCCGCCGCCGTCAACCCTAGCTCGGGAGGGTCCAGAACCTCTTCCCGGCACCCTGCCGGAGAGGGGAATCGTCACCGGAGGCTTCTACATCGCCATGCCTGCCTCCGAGGTGATGCATGAGTAGTTCATCCTTGGACTACGGGTCCATAGCAGTAGCTAGATGGTTGTCTCTCCTATTTGTGCCGTCATGTTTAGATCTTGTGAGCTGCCCTACATGATCAAGATCATATTATTGTAATGCTGCATGTTGTGTTTGCTGGGATCCGATGAATATTGAATATTATGTCAAGTTGATTATCAATCTATGCCCTATGTTATTTATGATCTTGCATGCTCTCCGTTGCTAGTAGATGATTTGGCCAAGTAGATGCTTGTGACTCCAAGAGGGAGTATTTATGCTAGATAGTGGGTTCATGCCTCCGTTAAATCTGGGACAGTGACAGAAAGTTCTAAGGTTATGGATGTGCTGTTGCCACTAGGGACAACCTAACGATGCTATGTCCACGGGCATATGTGTTTGTTTACATTACGCGCTTTACTTAATGCGATTATCCGTTGCTCGCAACTTAATACCAACGGGGAACTCGGATGACAACCCGGCGGTGGATTATTAGTCATAGACGCTGTTGGATAACGGTCTATGTATCTTGTCGTAATGCCCAATTAAATATCATAGTAATCATCATGCCATGTATATGCATTGTCATGCGCTCACTATTTGTCAATTGCCCAGCTGTAATTTGTTTACCCAACATGTTAGATATCTTTATGGAGAGACACCACTAGTGAACTGTGGACCCCGGTCCAATTCTTTTACATTGATTAAACCACAAACTGCAAACTGTTCCTTTTCATTCACTGCAACTTAATACTCATTTTCCACACGAGACGTTTAATCCTTTGTTTTCAGCAAGCCGGTGAGATTGACAACCTCACTGTTTCGTTGGGGCAAAGTATTGTGATTGTGTTGTGTGCAGGTCCACGTTGGTGATCGTGTTGCGCCGTGCGAGCCGCCAACAACCTTCTGAAGAATCGTTACTCCTACTGGTTCGATAAACCTTGGTTTCATACTGAGGGAAAACTTGCTGCTAGGCTACATCATACCTTCCTCTTGGGGTCTCCCAACGAGCAAGTACGTCTTGCATCAAGCCTTTTTCTGGCGCCGTTGCCGGGGAGTAGCTGTTCTTCTGCAAGGGGAGTTTCACACTTCCAATCTCTTTACTTTGTTTTTGTCTTGCTTAGTTTATTTTATTTTATCTTGTTTGCTTTCAATTATCAAAAACACAAAAAAATTAGTTACTTGCAATTAGTTTATTTTCAGTCTTGCTTTCTGTTAGTTATCATGTCTGGTTCAGCTTATTATGTTTCGGTTCCTGAAGTTGAAGTTCGATCTTTTAAGCAACAAAGTGGAGAAAGTTTGAAAGATGCTTGGTATAGGATCAGCGATGCTCATCATAGGTGCACTAAGAAATATTCTACAATGATCCTGCTTAGGAATTTCTATGTTGGCATAACTAGCTGGTATAGGTATGTCTTGGACACTTTGACGGGAGGTAACTTCCTTGGTACTCCTGCGTTGGAAGCTAGTCATATTATTGAAAGTCTAGTAGGAATACCACCTATTAGGAACACTAAGAGTGAGATTACCTTGGAAGATGTTATGAAGAAGTTGGAATCTATAGAGAAAAATTTGCCCAATCTCCTTGATAGTACTATTAAGGTCGATGAATCACTAGTAACAATTAATGAAAGAATTGCTATTTTAGAAACTAGTACTACTCGTGAAAATCAAGATCTTAGGATTGGCGAATTAGAGGCGGCTATGGATATGATAGTTCTACTTTTTCCTCTATTAAAACAAAAAGGCAAAAAGCTTTTGTGGGAAGAGAGCAAAAATTCATTTATGTGCCAAAGGCTTCTAAACCAAAACCCACGGGTGTGCTTAAAACCAACAACGTGTTCAATGAGCTCGAGGGTGAGTCACATAGTGGTCTATTTAAATTTTCTTCCCAAGACTACATAAACCGACAAACCCTGTTCTTGAGGAAGCTTTTGATGAATTAGACCTTTCTTCACTTGGTAATACTTGATGCATGCTTTGTGCCTAGCTAAAAGGCGTTAAAGAAAAGCGCTTATGGGAGGCAACCCATTTTATTTTTCTGCAATTTTTCTTTTATTGAGTCAAGGTGTTGTTTACTTCTGTAGCAACTCCTTTGTATCTTTATTTTCTCGCATTGTTGTGCCAAGAGTAGCCTCTAGTGTTAAGGTTTTGCTTGATTTTGATTGCTGCGCAGAAACAGATTTTTGCTGTCCACTGTACGAAAATTAGAAAATCACCAGATTGTTAAAAAATCTGAAATTTTTTGTGCGTAATCTTTATGAATGTCTGAATCTTTCATTAGTTTGAGTTTCTCGATTTGAGTGCTGTAAGTGCCTCGAAAAAATTCGTCTTTGCGGACTGTTCTGTTTTAGACAGATTATGCCTTTTTATTTTGCATTCTCTCTTTTACTAGTGTTGAGTGAAATTCTTTTTTGGGTGGAAGAGCTTCACATAACATCAGTGGCTGTAGCTAATGTTTAAAGTAAAAATCATATTGTGTCTTTATAGAACATGTGAGTTTTTGATTATGCACTAACCCTCTAATGAGATTACTTTGAGTTTGGTGTGACGGAAGTTTTCAAGGGTCAAGAGAGAAGGATGATATATAGGATCAAGAAGAGTGAAGAGCTTAAGCTTGGGGAGGCTCCCATGGATCTCCCCAATATTTCAAGAAGACTCAAGCGTCTAAGCTTGGGGATGCCCAAGGCATCCCTTCTTCATCGCCAAATTATCAGGTCATCTCTAGTGAAACTATATTTTAATTCTTTCACATCATATGTGCTTTTCTTGGAGCGTCTGTGTGCTTTTATTTTCAGTATTGTCTTTTATTTTCAATAAAGCTTGACTGGACCCTAGCATTCTTGATTGGGAGAGAGACACGCTCCGCTTTTTCATGAGAATACTCCTATTCTTCACTTATATTTGTTGAGTATTCATATCTAGCGCTGTTCAGCTTTTAGCTCTTGTTTTCATGTATCTCTTGTCAGAGCTATTAGCTTTCTTTTATAGAAAGTACTCTCTTGCTTCACTTATATTTGTTTGGAGAGTTGATTAAATAAATTGATTGGTGTTTGGTTGGTTCAGAAATGTTGCATGTGGTAATTGGTATAAGGAAAAACTTGCTTAATCTTGTAGATCACTATTATGGATAACTTGATGCTTGTCAATTGTTTTGAGTTAACAAGTAGATCATGATTAAATTGTGCATCATGAGTTAAGCCTATTAGTGAAGAACTACCGTAAAGCTTGTTGAAAATTTGGTTTGCATCGGTGGTATCTCTAAGGTCTAGATATTTTCTAATAACGGGTTTGGTTAACAAGGAAGACGGTATGAAGTTTTATAACGTTTGCAATATGTTTGTCATATAAAACTTGGTGTACGGGTTGATATTCTTGTTTGCTTATATAACCTTGCTAGCCTAAACTCTGTACTGAGAGGGAATGCTTCTCGTGCATCCAAATCCTTGAGCCAAAATCCATGCCATTTGTGTCCACCATAACTACCTATATGTGGTATTTCCTTGCCACTCCAAGTAAATTTTTCATGTGCTACCTTTAAATTATTCAAAATGTTATTATTCCCTTTTTGTGTCAATGTTTACTAGCTCATGAGGAATTAGTGTGGTTATTCTTTATTCTGGTTGTCAAATGGACTTTTACACCTGGACTAGCGGCATATACATCCGCTTATCCTCTAATTTTGCAAAAAGAGCTGGCAACGGGGTGCCCAGTCCCAATTAATTACAACTTTAACCAATTAATTCTCTTCACACTTTTGCCCTGATTCATCAGTAAGCAATGACAAACAGTGAAATACCTGCATGTGTGTAAACCAAAGAGAAAAGGGATGATCTGCCTTGCTGGTAGAAATAACGTCCTTCATGGGAGCCGCTCTTAAAAGTCCGTTTGACAGGTAGAATACTGTTATCACCCACTACCATTCGTTGACAATTAACAAACACCTCTCAAAAATAGATACTCCTCCATGGTATGTGATTGATGGAAGGCACCCGAGGATTCGGTTAGCCATGGCTTGTGTTAGCAAGGTTGGGAGGAGTGTCAAATATTTTATGCAATCTCTATATGCTTTCAAAAACCTAAAAGCTCTAGCACATGATTTAATCCCTGCTTCCCTCTGCGAAGGGCCTTTCTTTTACTTTTATGTTGAGTCAGTTTTCCTATTCTTCTGTCTTCCACAAGCAAACATTAGTGTCAATTTTGTGCAACATGGTTATATGCAACGTATTGACTTGTTATACTACTTTGTGTTGACAATATCCATGAGATAAATATGTTGAAAGTTGAAGCAAATGCTGAAACTTAATTCTTCCTTTGTGTTGATTGAATACCTTTTGCTAGAAACTATTGCTTTATGAGTTAACACTTATGCAAAACTTTGATGCTTGTCTTGAAAGTATATCATGAAAACGTTTGGCTTGTGTGATTCATTGTTTACTCATTATCTATTTGATAGCAAATTATAGACCATTGACTTGGATCACTTCATTCATTCACATGTGCCTTGCAATATTATTTGATCAAGATTATGATAGTAGCATGTCACCTCAAAAATTATTTTGTTTTTATCGTTTACCTACTCGAGGACGAGCAGGAACTAAGCTTGGGGATGCTGATACGTCTCAAACGTATCTATAATTTTTGATGTTCCATGCTTGTTTTATACCAATTGCTACATGTTTTGCATCTACTTTATGTCACTTTTATACATTTTTTGGGACTAACCTATTAACAAGATGCCGAAGCGCCAGTTCCTGTTTTCTGCTGTTTTTGTATTCCAGAAAAGCTAGTCTGGAAATATTCTCGGAATTGGACGAAACTTCACGGGGGTCCTATTTTATCAGAACACACCTGAAGGACCAAAGAAGCAACGAGGAGGGCCACGTGGGCCCCACACGTGACCAGGGCGCGGCCAAGTGCCAGCGCGCCCTGGGTGGTGTGGGCCCCACGGGGGTCGCCAGCCGCCGCCCTTTCGCCTACTTATTCCCCCCGATGCAAAAACCCTAAGTACCCGAGCCATTATCCACGAAAAGTTCCAGAGACGCCGCCGCCGTCAACCCTAGCTCGGGAGGGTCCAGAACCTCTTCCCGGCACCCTGCCGGAGAGGGGAATCGTCACCGGAGGCTTCTACATCGCCATGCCTGCCTCCGAGTGATGCGTGAGTAGTTCATCCTTGGACTACGGGTCCATAGCAGTAGCTAGATGGTTGTCTCTCCATTTGTGCCATCATGTTTAGATCTTGTGAGCTGCCCTACATGATCAAGATCATATTATTGTAATGCTACATGTTGTGTTTGCTGGGATCCGATGAATATTGAATATTATGTCAAGTTGATTATCAATCTATGCCCTATGTTATTTATGATCTTGCATGCTCTCCGTTGCTAGTAGATGCTTTGGCCAAGTAGATGCTTGTGACTCCAAGAGGAGTATTTATGCTAGATAGTGGGTTCATGCCTCCGTTAAATCTGGGACAGTGACAGAAAGTTCTAAGGTTATGGATGTGCTGTTGCCACTAGGGACAACCTAACGATGCTATGTCCACGGGCATATGTGTTTGTTTACATTACGCGCTTTACTTAATGCGATTATCCGTTGCTTGCAACTTAATACCAACGGGGAACTCGGATGACAACCCGGCGGTGGATTATTAGTCATAGACGCTGTTGGATAACGGTCTATGTATCTTGTCGTAATGCCCAATTAAATATCATAGTAATCATCATGCCATGTATATGCATTGTCATGCGCTCACTATTTGTCAATTGCCCAGCTGTAATTTGTTTACCCAACATGTTAGATATCTTTATGGAGAGACACCACTAGTGAACTGTGGACCCCGGTCCATTCTTTTACATTGATTAAACCACAAACTGCAAACTGTTCCTTTTCATTCTCTGCAATTTAATACTCATTTTCCACACGAGACGTTTAATCCTTTGTTTTCAGCAAGCCGGTGAGATTGACAACCTCACTGTTTCGTTGGGGCAAAGTATTGTGATTGTGTTGTGTGCAGGTCCACGTTGGTGATCGTGTTGCGCCGTGCGAGCCGCCAACAACCTTCTGAAGAATCGTTACTCCTACTGGTTCGATAAACCTTGGTTTCATACTGAGGGAAAACTTGCTGCTAGGCTACATCAACCTTCCTCTTGGGGTCTCCCAACGAGCAAGTACGTCTTGCATCAAGCCTTTTTCTGGCGCCGTTGCCGGGGAGTAGCAGTTCTTCTGCAAGGGGAGTTTCACACTTCCAATCTCTTTACTTTGTTTTTGTCTTGCTTAGTTTATTTTATTTTATCTTGTTTGCTTTCAATTATCAAAAACACAAAAAAATTAGTTACTTGCATTTAGTTTATTTTCAGTTTTGTTTCTGTTAGTTATCATGTCTGGTTCAGCTTATTATGTTTCGGTTCCTGAAGTTGAAGTTCGATCTTTTAAGCAACAAAGTGGAGAAAGTTTGAAAGATGCTTGGTATAGATCAGCGATGCTCATCATAGGTGCACTAAGAAATATTCTACAATGATCCTGCTTAGAATTTCTATGTTGGCATAACTAGCTGGTATAGGTATGTCTTGGACACTTTGACGGGAGGTAACTTCTTGGTACTCCTGCGTTGGAAGCTAGTCATATTATTGAAAGTCTAGTAGGAATACCACCTATTAGGAACACTAAAAGTGAGATTACCTTGGAAGATGTTATGAAGAAGTTGGAATCTATAGAGAAAAATTTGCCAATCTCCTTGATAGTACTATTAAGGTGATGAATCACTAGTAACAATTAATGAAAGAATTGCTGTTTTAGAAACTAGTACTATTCGTGAAAATCAAGATCTTAGGATTGGCGAATTAGAGGCGGCTATGGATATGATAGGTTCTACTTTTTCCTCTATTAAAACAAAAAGGCAAAAAGCTTTTGTGGGAAGAGAGCAAAAATTCATGTATGTGCCAAAGGCTTCTAAACCAAAACCCACGGGTGTGCTTAAAAAACAACGTGTTCAATGAGCTTGAGGGTGAGTCAAGTGGTCTATTTAAATTTTCTTCCCAAGAACTACATAAACCGACAAACCCTGTTCTTGAGGAAGCTTTTGATGAATTAGACCTTTCTTCACTTGGTAATACTTGATGCATGCTTTGTGCCTAGCTAAAAGGCGTTAAAGAAAAGCGCTTATGGGAGGCAACCCATTTTATTTTTCTGCAATTTTTCTTTTATTGAGTCAAGGTGTTGTTTACTTCTGTAGCAACTCCTTTGTATCTTTATTTTCTCGCATTGTTGTGCCAAGAGTAGCCTCTAGTGTTAAGGTTTTGCTTAATTTTGATTGCTGCGCAGAAACAGATTTTTGCTGTTCACTGTACGAAATTAGAAAATCACCAGATTGTTAAAAAATCTGAAATTTTTTGTGCGTAATCTTTATGAATGTCTGAATCTTTCATTAGTTTGAGTTTCTCGATTTGAGTGCTGTAAGTGCCTCGAAAAAATTCGTCTTTGCGGACTGTTCTGTTTTAGACAGATTATGCCTTTTTATTTTGCATTCTCTCTTTTACTAGTGTTGAGTGAAATTCTTTTTTGGGTGGAAGAGCTTCACATAACATCAGTGGCTGTAGCTAATGTTTAAAGTAAAATCATATTGCGTCTTTATAGAACATGTGAGTTTTTGATTGTGCACTAACCCTCTAATGAGATTACTTTGAGTTTGGTGTGACGGAAGTTTTCAAGGGTCAAGAGAGAAGGGTGATGATAGGATCAAGAAGAGTGAAGAGCTTAAGCTTGGGGAGGCTCCCATGGATCTCCCCAATATATTTCAAGAAGACTCAAGCGTCTAAGCTTGGGGATGCCCAAGGCATCCCCTTCTTCATCGCAAAATTATCAGGTCATCTCTAGTGAAACTATATTTTAATTCTTTCACATCATATGTGCTTTTCTTGGAGCGTCTGTGTGCTTTTATTTTCAGTATTGTCTTTTATTTTCAATAAAGCTTGACTGGACCCTAGCATTCTTGATTGGGAGAGAGACACGCTCCGCTTTTTCATGAGAATACTCCTATTCTTCACTTATATTTGTTGAGTATTCATATCTAGCGCTGTTCAGCTTTTAGCTCTTGTTTTCATGTATCTCTTGTCAGAGCTATTAGCTTTCTTTTATAGAAAGTACTCTCTTGCTTCACTTATATTTGTTTGGAGAGTTGATTAAATAAATTGATTGGTGTTTGGTTGGTTCAGAAAATGTTGCATGTGGTAATTGGTATAAGGAAAAACTTGCTTAATCTTGTAGATCACTATTATGGATAACTTGATGCTTGTCAATTGTTTTGAGTTAACAAGTAGGTCATGATTAAATTGTGCATCATGAGTTAAGCCTATTAGTGAAGAACTACCGTTAAGCTTGTTGAAAATTTGGTTTGCATCGGTGGTATCTCTAAGGTCTAGATATTTTCTAATAAGCGGGTTTGGTTAACAAGGAAGACGGTATGAGGTTTATAACGTTTGCACTATGTTTGTCATGTAAAACTTGGTGTATGGGTTGATACTCTGTTTGCTTATAAACCTTGCTAGCCTAAACTCTGTACTGAGAGGGAATGCTTCTCGTGCATCCAAATCCTTGAGCCAAAATCCATGCCATTTGTGTCCACCATAACTACCTATATGTGGTATTTCCTTGCCACTCCAAGTAAATTTTTCATGTGCTACCTTTAAATTATTCAAAATGTTATTATTCCCTTTTTGTGTCAATGTTTACCAGCTCATGAGGAATTAGTGTGGTTATTCTTTATTCTGGTTGTCAAATGGACTTTCACACCTGGACTAGCGGCATATACATCCGCTTATCCTCTAATTTTGCAAAAAGAGCTGGCAACGGGGTGCCCAGTCCCAATTAATTACAACTTTAACCAATAATTCTCTTCACACTTTTGCCCTGATTCATCAGTAAGCAATGACAAACAGTGAAATATCTGCATGTGTGTAAACCAAAGAGAAAAGGGATGATCTGCCTTGCTGGTAGAAATAACGTCCTTCATGGGAGCCGCTCTTAAAAGTCCGTTTGACAGGTAGAATATGTTATCACCCACTACCATTCGTTGACAATTAACATACACCTCTCAAAAATAGATACTCCTCCATGGTATGTGATTGATGGAAGGCACCCGAGGATTCGGTTAGCCATGGCTTGTGTTAGCAAGGTTGGGAGGAGTGTCAAATATTTTATGCAATCTCTATATGCTTTCAAAAACCTAAAAGCTCTAGCACATGATTTAATCCCTGCTTCCCTCTGCGAAGGGCCTTTCTTTTACTTTTATGTTGAGTCAGTTTTCCTATTCTTTCTGTCTTCCACAAGCAAACATTAGTGTCAATTTTGTGCAACATGGGTTATATGCAACGTATTGAACTTGTTATACTACTTTGTGTTGACATATCCATGAGATAAATATGTTGAAAGTTGAAGCAAATGCTGAAGCTTAATTCTTCCTTTGTGTTGATTGAATACCTTTTGCTAGAAATTATTGCTTTATGAGTTAACACTTATGCAAACACTTTGATGCTTGTCTTGAAGGTACTATCCATGAAAACGTTTGGCTTGTGTGATTCATTGTTTACTTATCTACTTGATAGCAAATTATAGACCATTGACTTGGATCACTTCATTCATTCACATGTGCCTTGCAATATTATTTGATCAAGATTATGATAGTAGCATGTCACCTCAAAAATTATTTTTGTTTTTATCGTTTACCTACTCGAGGACGAGCAGGAACTAAGCTTGGGGATGCTGATACGTCTCAAACGTATCTATAATTTTTGATGTTCCATGCTTGTTTTATACCAATTGCTACATGTTTTGCATCTACTTTATGTCACTTTTATACATTTTCCGGGACTAACCTATTAACAAGATGCCGAAGCGCCAGTTCCTGTTTTCTGCTGTTTTTGTATTCCAGAAAAGCTAGTCTGGAAATATTCTCGGAATTGGACGAAACTTCACGGAGGGTCCTATTTTATCAGAACACACCTGAAGGACCAAAGAAGCAACGAAGGAGGGCCACGTGGGCCCCACACGTGGCCAGGGCGCGGCCAAGGTGCCAGCGCCCTGGGTGGTGTGGGCCCCACGGGGGTCGCCAGCCGCCGCCCTTTCGCCTACTTATTCCCCCCGATGCAAAAACCCTAAGTACCCGAGCCATTATCCACGAAAAGTTCCAGAGACGCCGCCGCCGTCAACCCTAGCTCGGGAGGGTCCAGAACCTCTTCCCGGCACCCTGCCGGAGAGGGGAATCGTCACCGGAGGCTTCTACATCGCCATGCCTGCCTCCGAGGTGATGCGTGAGTAGTTCATCCTTGGACTACGGGTCCATAGCAGTAGCTAGATGGTTGTCTCTCCTATTTGTGCCATCATGTTTAGATCTTGTGAGCTGCCCTACATGATCAAGATCATATTATTGTAATGCTGCATGTTGTGTTTGCTGGGATCCGATGAATATTGAATATTATGTCAAGTTGATTATCAATCTATGCCCTATGTTATTTATGATCTTGCATGCTCTCCGTTGCTAGTAGATGCTTTGGCCAAGTAGATGCTTGTGACTCCAAGAGGGAGTATTTATGCTAGATAGTGGGTTCATGCCTCCGTTAAATCTGGGACAGTGACAGAAAGTTCTAAGGTTATGGATGTGCTGTTGCCACTAGGGACAACCTAACGATGCTATGTCCACGGGCATATGTGTTTGTTTACATTACGCGCTTTACTTAATGCGATTATCCGTTGCTTGCAACTTAATACCAACGGGGAACTCGGATGACAACCCGGCGGTGGATTATTAGTCATAGACGCTGTTGGATAACGGTCTATGTATCTTGTCGTAATGCCCAATTAAATATCATAGTAATCATCATGCCATGTATATGCATTGTCATGCGCTCACTATTTGTCAATTGCCCAGCTGTAATTTGTTTACCCAACATGTTAGATATCTTTATGGAGAGACACCACTAGTGAACTGTGGACCCCGGTCCAATTCTTTTACATTGATTAAACCACAAACTGCAAACTGTTCCTTTTTCATTCGCTGCAACTTAATACTCATTTTCCACACGAGACGTTTAATCCTTTGTTTTCAGCAAGCCGGTGAGATTGACAACCTCACTGTTTCGTTGGGGCAAAGTATTGTGATTGTGTTGTGTGCAGGTCCACGTTGGTGATCGTGTTGCGCCGTGCGAGCCGCCAACAACATTCTGAAGAATCGTTACTCCTACTGGTTCGATAAACCTTGGTTTCATACTGAGGGAAAATTTGCTGCTAGGCTACATCAAACCTTCCTCTTGGGGTCTCCCAACGAGCAAGTACGTCTTGCATCACCGACATGCCAGGTATTCCCAGGGAATTCGCCGAGCACTCTCTTCAGCTCTTTCCAGATGCAAAACCTGTGAAGCAATCAATGCGAAGGTTCTCCGAGCCAAAACGAATAGCTATTGAAGAAGAAGTCGACAGATTACTCGATGCAAAATTCATAAGGGAGATCAAGAAATCTGACTGGGTTGCCAATCCAGTCCTGGTGCCAAAGAAAAATTCGACTGTTCTTCACATGTGTGTCGATTTTACCTCCCTCAACAAATGCTGTCCCAAGGGCCACTTCCCCTTGCCGCGGATCGACCAGATTGTCGACTCAACGGCGGGATGCGACACTAGTACAGAAAAGCTATTCTGTGGCGCACCATTTTGCTATTCTGTGGCGCATGGGTGGTGCGCCACAGAATAGTCGCCACTAAATAAGCTATTCTGTGGCGCACCACCATGCGCCACAGAATAGTGGCTATTCTGTGGCGCACCGAGCCTGGTGCGCCACAGAATAACTATTCTGTGACGCACCCGTGTAACCATGCGCCACCGAATAGGGTGCGCCACAGAATAGTCCTGGGTGCGCCACAGAATTACTGCGCAGTATTGTACCCGTATATTCATACAAATACCAGTATAATACCAGTATAATACCAGAATACATGTATATTTCATATTTACACAGATATAACAGAAACAGAGATATATTTTCACAGATATATCAAAACAAACACATTACTAATATATGTCATCACAAGTTGATACAAAAGTGCGGAAGTTTTACACAATTGTTGAGATATACAAAAGTTCATCGAATCGTTGCCCACGTTACAAAATGAAGTGTTCACCGCCTACACTAGGATCGAATAGATTACATCTCGGCGTTGACGGTGAGCAATAGCGGGAACACGACGATCTCATGTAGCCTTCTTCGCGAGCGCTACGAGCGGAGCGGCGCCGGGAACGGTTTGCCGAGAGGCCCTTGAGTTTGTCTCCGCGTACCACTTCGTCATCTATCTGTACACAAGACAAAGATGAAAGTGTTAGTCAAATAAAAGCAAGAATTCTGATTAAAGAGAATACAAAACTATAAATAAGACTAGAGCTAGGTAATTAAAGTAACATAACTAAAAGTATATCGCATCGTCTGAAAAACTAGAGGTAGCCAAAGACAAAACAAGATTCAAAAAAGTTAATGCCTCATATATACGTAGAATATTATCGAGAACACACAAGGAATTCTGATAACCTTGTGGAACCAAGTAGAAGGCACACAGGTCTCACTCACGTCGCCCCTGAATCACATATATAGTGTCACAACGTTTTAATCATCGGCATTCTAGAGGATACAAAACTATAAACAAGAATGAATTGGAACATAATTAAAATAAGATTCAAAAGACTAGATTTAGTCAAAGACAAAACAAGATTGAAAAAAATTAATGCCTCATACTTAGAAGTGGCACACATAGGTTACAGGGACGGGGTGAGTGAGCCAAGTAGGATGCACGAGATGTGTCTTCTCGTGCATATCAACTTACCACAAAAAGATCAAATAGAGAAAAACCCGTATGATGGATCCTTCTTCCTGATTCGCTCCGGAAACGGATAAATGCCGTCTTTCGTCATCCACATCCTCCTGTCATTCTGCTTATCTAGGCGTTCTTCGATCTCCCACTTAGACAACGCTGAAAATCGGTTGGGATATATATTTGATTAATGCATGATATAACTAGAGTATGATTTATTCATCTAATATAGAAAAGAAAGAAGCAAGGTTTCTACCTCTGGCGTTGTGTAAGGACCCCCTGCTGTCTTGACATCTTCCATGATGATTTTCGATAACTGTAGCTGGATGCGATGGAAGTCTGCTCTAAGGTCATCATCGGTGAGATCCTCATCATATGTGGCCCATTCTTGGAGACGATATGGCAAATTCGTTATCACTGCATCCCGGACATACGATTTCATGTGTAAGAGGACGTAGAAGGCATCCACGTTGCCAGACTTTTGCTTGATGCAATGAAACCCAGTCCCATGGTGAAACTTGTGTGTGTTGTCAATTACATGTTTCCCTTTCTTCTCGAAGGAACCTCCGTTTTTGGCGTAGCCCTCGAGAGCCTCATTGAGAACAGCCTTAATTCTAGTGTAGTCTTTCGGCGTCGTCCTGAGTCTAAATATGTGGCAGTTGACCACTTCGGGTACACGACAATGAGTACTGAGTACTTGTCACTGCTCAACACAATTGAAATGGAATATTGGAAAGGATCAACACAACAGAAGAAATCTATAAGAAAGCATAAGATACGACAGCGGCGACTAGATGCGGACTTACTTGAAAAAGAAAGGCAGAAGAAGGCTGGTCTTTGTGCTCATGTTCAGCATGATTCTCTGGAGGTACTCCATGGCCTTGGCCCGTGTCGGTGATCCTTCCTCCAGCTGGCTGTCCCGCATGTAGTAGGGATCCACTACCATGACGTACGGGGTTTGTTCTCTCCTGATCATCATCGCATGGCTGAGCGCGTATAGGCGGACCAAGTTATAGTCCAGCCGTTTAAAGTGAAACAAGTTGAAGACGTCCTCGCACGATATGAAGAACAGATCCGCTGGAGATTCATCAACGAAGTCAACAAAGTCTGGCACCTTGACAGTGAACACCGGGTAGTTTGGATTCTCGTCTTTAAGAAGGTTGTCCTCTAGCTTCAAGATAGCAAGTTGCAAAGGGGCCATGCATCCATCTGCGAGGTGGAGCAGCTCCGAAGGCAGTATCGGTTGACCAGCTTCATGCAACCGGGACGACAAGTCACCCGCACGGGGTGGTATCATGGGATCACTCCGGACATACCCCGGGGTGCTACGTTTCGTCTTCGGAGCTGGCTTACTCCTCTTCCTGTGCTTCTTCTTCTTCTCTGCTGTATCTGCTGTATCTTCTGGAGGCAGTATTGGGTACTGTCTGGAGCCGAAGCTGATCACTGGGGCAGGCCCTTTTTTCCCTCCCTCAGTCCAAACCCTGACAGACTCACATATAGTTGTAAAGAGCGACATGAACGTCTTTGTCACCGCCTCTGAGATGAAACTCGGAATCATAATATTTTGCTCCATCGGTTCCTCGCCCCTTGTTCCAGAAACCCCAGCCTCGTCATTGTCGGCCATGTTTGCACTGCATTAAAAAGAGGCAAAAAGTTAGTATAACAAATTTAAGATAAAAAAATCACCTAACTAATAAGTACTAAGATACCCCGGCCCATGCACTAGTCGCAATACCCCATATGTCCTATTTTTAGCAAAGTCATGCCAAATTTCACGAAAAAATCCGGCATGACCTTTGCTAAAAAAGGGACATATGGAGTACCCGAAATTGCCGGAACGGAAGTTAATCGACGTTCCGGCAATCTCAAGGGCCTCTCGGGGTACCTGCAAGCATTTCCAACAAAAAAAAACACATCTACGGCCGGCACCTCCGGCCGGCATCTCAACGACACGATGGTCGGAGCACAAGCACAATACCCCATATGTCCTATTTTTAGCAAAGTCATGCCAAATTTCACGAAAAAATCCGGCATGACCTTTGCTAAAAAAGGGACATATGGAGTACCCGAAATTGCCGGAACGGAAGTTAATCGATGTTCCGGCAATCTCAAGGGCCTCATGGGGTACCTGCACAAGCATTTCACAAATAATGGCCGGCATCGCTGGCCGGCAACAGCATCACATCAACAACATCCACATTTCACAAATAATGTTTGCCGGCATAGCTGGCCGGCCAACAACATCACAAACAACCACGACACGATGGTCGTGGTATCACATAACACATGGTCACCGGAGCTCACCAAATCGATTCCACGGGTGTCTTCTTGCCTAGCACACACAAGCACCTATGCACCCTGAACAACCAAAAAAATGGATCATCAGTGGACAGCAAACACATATGCAGCAAGCATTAACACAAACAAGAATGCATCTTTTCATGTACTAACACTTCACAAAATCACTTCTTCTAGTTTCTTACAAACAAGCATTAACACGAGGCCGCCGCCTCATCCTACACTGAAACTGAAGAGTGTTAAGGGGGCACCAACTGAAACTGAAGAGCGTGCGTATCCTACCGCGAACCCCCAGGAACCCTACCCGAGAACTGCAGCAGCGGAGCACGAGTCGTGGAGCACGATTTCGGCCCACGGACTTGGTCACTCGTGGAAGGACGGACCGGCGGTCGTCGGATTCGGGCTAGGGTTTAGGGCGCGGCGCGGCGGGTGTTGGTGTTGGTGCGGGGGAGCGTGGGGAGGGGGGCCGCGCAAGGGCGGTGGCGGTCGCCGGCGAGGGGACGGGGCGGAGGTGGGAGGGAGTGAGGGAACCCTAGGACCTAGAACCTCGCGGTCAGGCCGAACCACGCCGGCGAGGGGACGGGGTGAGCGAGTGAATCAGGGACGAGATCGCGGGGTGGTGCTACCGGGTTGGAGAGGGGAGATTTACCTTGTGGCCGGAAATGGAGAGAGCTCGCGCTGGGCGGGAAGATGGGGAGTGGAACGGAGCGGCGGTGGAGCGAGGGAGGGAGAAGAAGGGTGCGAGTCCAAGAGGAGTCGTCGTGCTCGTGCCGTGCGTGTTGGCGAGAGGAGAAGAGGGTCAGCGTGAACCGCCCCGTGCTGCTCTGCTCTGGTGTGGTTCGACCACACCGACCCAGGGCAGGGGAGTCGCGCCGTGCTCTCTTTCCCGTGCTCGCTCGGTCGCTGAGATGCAAGGCACGAAACTGAAACATGGAAATTCACAAAATATGGTCCAAAACCTCAAAAAAAAAAATGGTAACACGAGAACTATGCTAACATGGTCTGCAAAATTTTGGTTAACAGTTTTCGCAACATTTCCTCATGTCATGTGTGCTGCGTCCTCCCCTTTGAATGACTTCATGAAAAGAGCTACAGTAGGTGCTATTAAATCTAAGAAGGTTTTTCCAATCAGTTTGATTGGGCATATTTCCAATTTTTAAATTTCGACTTATAGTCACCAAAAACATCCAAATGGTTTTGTCCTTTTGATTTTCACTGGACATTGATATACGATGGATGGAATAAGCCAAAAGCAAAAATCATAAACACATATGGTGCTGCTATGGACGACATTGATGGAGGCGACAAAGGGGGATGCACTCGCCATCAAGGCCAGCGAAAATAAAATCCCGCATTTCATAATTCTGTGGCGCACCCGATAAGGGGTGCGCCACAGAATAGTTGGTTTTTTTATTTAAATTTTCTGTTTTTACACACATGTTAATAAAAAAACAGTTAATAGTTGGTTTTTTTATTTAAATTTTCTGTTTTTACACACATGTTAATAAAAAACAGTTAATACAAATATTGAAACTGTGCCATATATATCAAATTACATAGACCATATGCTTGTCTCTCATACAAAACAAATTATATATAATACACAAAAAAGTTTTCGATCTTCGTCCCGGCCGGTTCCAAACTAGCATTTCTTCTTTCCCTTCTTGGCGGTTGAATAGCTTAGGCCGGTCACCTTGAGACTTCTTCGCGTGAACGGACAACCTTTGGTAGGTAGGGAGGTCTTCCTTTTTTCTTTAGAATTAGTAGTAGGCATGTCGAAGTAGTTGTCGAATTCCTCCTCGATCTTCGGATCGCCGTCCAGGTCCTCCTCATTGGCGTCTCCTTCCATTCCGATGATGCTCCTCTTGCCCCTCCTCACGACAACACGGTTAGGCTTTGACGGGTCGGTAATGAAGAAGCATTGATCGACTTGGCTAGCGAGTACCCATGGCTCATTTTTCGCGGAGGCTTTCTTCGAGTTGGCTTCGGGTATAACCATGGTGGTGAAATACCGGCCTTCTTTTTCGACGTTCTTGGCCCATCTCACACGGAACATTGGCACCGACTCTCCACAGTAGTTGAGCTCCCATATCTCCTCTATCCTTCCGAAGTATCTTTGTTTGACGGTAGCCTCGTCATCGGCGTAGGATAGCATAGTTACTCCTGAGTTTTGATATTCGCTACTCCTGTCCTTTTCCTCGGTGCAGAATCTGTAACCATTGATGTCGTACGTCTGATAGGTCTTCACGTTCTGCGCGGGGCCCTGTGATATGGAGAATATGAGTTTTTCATCTTCCGTACTTGGCTTTCTGACCCGTGATTCGGACAGTTGTTTTTCCCTGAACCAACGCGTGAAGCTGGAGTTGTGCTCTCTGGTTACGTCTCCGTTCTTCCTCGGCCGGCCCAGGTCGATGTAGTTCTTCTCGATTATGCTTCTGTGCTCTTCCACCCAAGGTTCGATCAATTCTAAGTGTTGTAGCGCGACCCGGTGAGCCCTATCGAAGTCGACGTGTCGACCATCAATCAAGACAGGGAGTGAGCGGTAGCCCTCACGGTGACCAAAACCAGCGAGCCTGCCGACGTGCGGCCTGGTGGCCAGACCAACATCCTCGTTCTCGGTGCTTAGATAACTCTGGCAGAAGGTGATGCACTCTTTGGTCAGAAAGCCCTTGGCCATGCTTGCGTCTGGACGGGCCCTGTTGCGAACGAATCCTTTGATGACACCGTTCTGCCTTTCGAACGGCATCATGTAGTGCAGGAACGTCGGACCGAGCTTCAGTATGTCATCAACGACGTGGAGAAGGAGATGCACGCAGATGTCAAAGAACGCGGGCGGGAAGTAAATCTCGAGCTCGCATAGTATCCCCACGATCTCATCCTGTATCTTCTGGAGCTGCCTCACGCCGATCGACTTACGGTTGATGACGTCAAAAAAGTTGCAAAGTGCAGACAGCGTATCACGGACGTGCTCGTCCATTATCCCTCGGATCGCAACGGGAATTATCTGCGTCATAAGCACATGACAATCGTGAGACTTCATCCCGCTGAACCTCTTCTTTGTTTCGTCCAGATATCTGCTTGTCTTCCCCGCGTAACCGTAAGGAAATTTGACTCCTAAGAGGCACTTGTAGAACTGCTTGAGCTCCTCCGGACTCATAGTGAAGCAGGTAGGTGGAAGCACAACCGCGCTCTTCTTCCTCCTTTTGCGGCGACCTTGAGTCCCTTCCGTCTGGTCATCATTATCATCATCATCATCACTATCGGGGCCGTGAATATCTTTCTTGATGCCAAGCCATTTCAGATCGTATCGTGCTTTCTTCCCATCCTTGGTCTTTTCCGGCATGTTTGAAAGAGTGCCAAGAACAGCCTCGGTAACATTCTTCGTAATGTGCATTACATCGAGGCTATGGGGCGTGTGGAGGACCTTCCAGTACTCCAAGTCATGGAAAGCACACCTCGCTTTCCATACACCCAGCAGCGGTTTTACCCTCGGTCGCTTCTTTCCCGGCGCAGGGCACTCCTCCCAATTTGTCAAAAGCTCATCAATTTCTATGCCGGTCCTCGGGATCGGTTTTGTTTCTCTTTCTTCTTGACCATCGAACAAATCCCCGCGTTTTCTCCACGGGTGGTCCATGCGAAGCCACCTTCGAGCCCCTGGGTACACGGTTTTCGAAGACCCTTGTATTCTTGGTAGCTGGATATGCGGGGTCTCATCCATGCACCTGATACATCCACAGAATCCGTGGCCCACCTGGGCCGATACAGACGACATTCCAGGATAGTCCTGCACCGTCGTGAGCAACGCGGCGCTCATATTGAAATATTCTTTAGTGTAGGCGTCCCACGTACGGACAGGCGTCTTCCATAACGTTTCTAACTCCTCTTTCAACAGCTCGAAATACAGATGTATGTCGACACCTGGTTGTTTCGGACCCTGAATAAGCATACTCATGTGTATGTACTTTGACTTCGTGCACAGCCACGGGGGAAGGTTGTAAGGCCATACAAACACGGGCCAGGTGCTATGTGTGCCATTGAAGAACGGATTCATTCCATCTGTGCACATACCCAGCCTGACGTTCCTTGCGTCGCGCCCAAAATCTTCGAAGGCGATGTCCAATGCTTGCCAATTGATAGCGTCTGCAGGGTGTGTCAGGATGGTGCCCTTCTCCGGATCTTCTGCGGGCTTCTCCCTTTCCGCGTGCCATTGCATGAGCTTTGCTTCCTTAGGATCCACGAACCACCGCTGAAGACGGGGAGTGATAGGAAAGTACCATACCACTTTTCGAGGATTTTTCTTCTTTCCACTCTTGTACCGTCCGTGACCGCACACCGGACATTTGGTCAAGTCCTCGTAATCGCCCCGATAAATTACGCAATCATTGATGCAGGCGTGGTATCTCTCGTGCGGTAGGTCAAGAGGGCACAGGACTTTCTTGGCCTCCTCGATAGTAGTTGGTAATGTGTTACCCTCGGGGAGAATATCGTGCCAGAATTTCAGGTTCTGGTTGAAGCTCTTGTCGGTCCAACTGTTTCCCGACTTCATCTCCATAGCATTAAGCGTTACTTGCAAGCGCGTATCCTGAGGCCGGCACCCAGGATACAACGGAGTGATCCCGTCTATCCCCATTTGCGCTAGCTTGGCTTTCTCTCTGTCGTTGCTCGTCTGACTGAGAAGCAGTTCTTGAAAATGAGCATCCTGCAAGCCCAAACTTAGCGGGGTCTGCTCGTCTCCTTCGTCATGATGATCATGTCCGCCGGCATCTCCTTCGTCATCATGATGATCTTGTCCGTCACCGGCATCTCCTTCGTCATCATCTTGTCCGCCGCGGGCATCTCCTTCGTCATGATCATCTTGTCCGCCGCGGGCATCTCCTTCGTCATGACGATGATCTTGTTTGGCTTGTTCCGGCATGAAACCGTGCCTGAGCAGGTGCTCCTCCAATAATCCAGAATCAGGGTGTATCCACCTCTCATGTTTGCATTTTCGACACGGACATCTTATCTGCCTCCCGTTGGACCGAATCATGTCCGCCTTCGCTTGGTCCTTGTATGTTCTGATTTGACTGGAGCTCATCATTATGACCATGGTTGACTACGCGCTATACATAGAGAAGAAACGAGAGTACATAACTTAATTAGAGCCGCAACATGCATGCACACACAAACACACACAACACATCTCAGTCCGGCATCTCAACGACACGATGGTCGGAAGCACAAGCACAATTAATACCCCACATGTCCTATTTTTAACAAAGTCATGCCAAATTTCACGAAAAAATCCGGCATGACCTTTGCTAAAAAAGGGACATATGGAGTACCCGAAGTTGCCGGAACGGAAGTTAATCGACGTTCCGGCAATCTCAAGGGTCTCTCAAGGTACCTCCAAACATTTCCAACAAGATGGTCAAAGCACAATAACCTTTCTCACCTTGTAGATTTGATCCAAAATAGAAGATGGGAGAAAGGAGACTATGTATGGAGGAGTCTATCAACCAAAATAAGTTTAACTAAAAAAAAAGGAGAAATATATGGTCAAAAATGGATGGGAAGGAGGAGCACCACGAGTTGGGAGGAGAGGAGGAAGAAGAGGAAATGAGAAATGGGTAGGGGAAAGTGGGTGGAGATGGCCTTATAAAATATCTGGTACAGTTATTCTGTGGCGCACCCCAGTGCGCCACAGAATAAGTTAGGGGTGCGCCACAGAATAGTTCCCCCCAATTATTTGTGGGGCCAGAGCACCTTATTCTGTGGCGCACCTGCATGGATGCGCCACAGAATAAACCTATTCTGTGGCGCACCTGACCCAGTGCGCCACAGAATAAGGTCAAAAGTGGCAGACCCGTGCGTTGGTGTGGGGCCCGCGCTTATTCTGTGGCGCACCTTATAGCCGTGCGCCACAGAATAAGGCTATTCTGTGGCGCACCATGGCTGGTGCGCCACAGAAGCTTATTCTGTGGCGCACGGCTATAAGGTGCGCCACAGAATAAGCTTCCATAGAATTGGGTTTTCCTACTAGTGCGAGCACCTATCCTTCCTGGATGCCTATTCAGGCTATAACCAGATTCGGATGAGAGAAGAGGATGAAGACAAGACTGCCTTCATCACCCCTTACGGCGTCTATTGCTACACAACTATGCCCTTCGGGCTCAAGAACGTGGGTGCTACGTACCAGCGTATGATGCAAAATTGCCTCAAAAAGCAAATCGGACGCAACGTCCAAGTATACGTCGATGACATCGTCATCAAAACAAAAAAGGAGTCGACACTCCTCGACGATCTACGCGAGACCTTCGCTAACCTGAAGCACTACAAGATCAAGCTCAATCCCAAAAAGTGTGTCTTTGGCGTTCCAGCCGGACAACTTTTGGGTTACCTTGTCTCCGCCAGAGGCATCGAGGCGGACCCGGAAAAGCTACAGGCTATTCTCACCATGCCACCACCAACAAAACTTCGGGAGATCCAAAAACTGGCCGGTCGAGTGGCGGCACTCAGCCGATTCATCAGCAAACTAGGCGAAAAGGCGCTCCCGTTCTATCAGCTAATGAAGAAAACAGACAAATTCGAGTGGACACTTGAAGCACAAGCAGCCTTTGAAGATCTCAAGCGGGTGCTGACAAACCCCCCGATATTGGTGGCGCCCAACGAGCGCGAGCCGTTGTTCCTATACGTCTCTGCGACCAATCGGGTGGTCAGCACCGTACTGGTGGTTGAGCGCATGGAAGAAGGACACTCGCATGGCGTACAGAGACCCGTTTACTACTTGAGCGAGGTCCTTTCAGTATCAAAACAGCGGTACCCGCATTATCAAAAGCTAGCCTACGCTGTCTTCATGTCTTCACGAAAGGTGGCACACTACTTTGCTGAGCACCCGATCATTGTGGTGAGTTCAGCAGGGCTGCGAGACATCCTCACAAACCCCGATGCAACAGGGCGGGTCGCCAAGAGGGTCATCGAGTTGGGGCCTCGAGACATCCGTTATGAGCACCCGAAGGCAATCAAGGCACAAGTTCTACCTGATTTCACCACCGAGTGGATTGAAACACAGCTACCCGACGTTCCGGACTTGTCCAATTCTTGGACAATGTACTTCGATGGGTCGAAGAAGCATGAAGGTGCAGGCGCAGGTGTCATACTCATATCACCAAAAGGCGACAAGCTCCGCTACGTCCTACAGATGGACTTCCCCACACCCTCAAATAACGAAGCAGAATACGAGGGACTCCTGCATGGCATGCGGATGGCAAAAGCATGTGGCTGCACTCGACTAATGATCTACGGAGACTCGAACCTAGTGGTGCAGCAAACTATGAAGGCCTGCAATGCTACAACAGATAACATGATTGCCTATCGCGACCTGTACAATATCATGGAAGGCAGCTTTGATGGGTGCGAGCTGCGCCATATTGGACGCGAAAGCAATGAAGAAGCAGAAAAACTCGCCAACATTGGCTCTACAAAGGCGCAAGTACCACCCGGGGTCTTCCTCGAGAAGATCGAGCATCGCTCCATCAAGACAAAGCAAAATGTGGAGCCAAAAACTTCGACTGTGCAAACTGCAGCCCAAAGCGCTGCGCCCAGCGTCAATGACCCACCAGTCGAAGTTTCCTGGTTGAGCCAACCTGGACGCATCGATTCCTGGCATACGTGAAGAACGGCGAGCTTCCAGAAGACGTCAGAAGCGAGGCGGGTGGCCAGACGCGCAAAAGCATACACCATCATCAACGGTGAACTCTACAAACGAAGCATCTCTAGGATACTCCAGAGGTGCATAGCACACGAAATGGCGAAGCCATCCTTCGAGACATACATGCAGGGACTGCGGACATCATGCAAGCAGTCGAGCTCTCGTTGCAAAAGCCTTTCGAGCGGGGTTCTACTGGCCCACTGCGCTCAGGGACGCGGAGGACATCGTCAAAAAGTGCATAGGCTGTAAAAAATTTGCGACTAAGCCACACGCACTTGCGTCAGAGCTGAAGACAATCCCGTTGGCATGGCCTTTCGCCCAATGGGGACTCGACATGGTCGGGCCACTCAAGAAATCCTCTCGGGGCGGACACACTCACCTCCTGGTGGCAGTCGACAAATTTACCAAGTGGATCGAAGCGGTCCCCATCACAAGTTCGACTGCCTCCACCGCGGTCAATTTCATCAAGTCCATCATATACCGCTTTGGGGTCCCTCATAGCATCATCACAGACAATGGTACCAACTTCACGGCAGAGGAGTTCAAGGACTTCTGCAAGGACCAAGGGATCAAGCTTAACTATGCATCGGTGGCGCATCCACAGTCGAACTGTCAGTGGAAAAGGCAAACGGACTCGTGTGCAGCGGGCTCAAGAAGCGACTCTTGGTTCCACTAAAGCGAGCAGCAGGTGCATGGGTCGAAGAACTACCATCTGTCCTATGGAGCCTCCGCACAACTCCAAACAGGTCGACACAGTACACGCCCTTCTTCATGGTGTACGGGGCAGAGGCAGTCCTGCCGTTCGATATTCGATTCGACGTGCCAAGGGTCACTGCGTATGACGAGGACGACGCAGACGAAGCACTCGAAGACGGCATCGACACACTGGACGAGGCCCGCGACATCGCCCTTGCCCGCACAGCTGTTTACCAGCAGAGCCTCCGTAACTATCATAGCCGTCGACTGCGCACTCGATCTTTTTCGGTGGGTGATCTGGTCCTTCGCCTGAAGCAGAAGAAGGTGCACAAGCTTGCCTCTCATGGGAGGGACCCTTCATCGTCACGGAGGTCATCGACGGTGGAGCTTATCGACTGAAGCACGCGAAGACGGGGGACTCTCCCACAACCCGTGGAACGTTGCGCAGCTGCGCCGTTTCTATGCGTAGACTGTTCAGTCATCAATGTAATAGGCCATATGTCGGATAGCCGTAGGTTTCAGATGCGCTCTTTTCCTTACCAGGGTACCTAAGGGGGCTGGAAGGTTTTTAATGAGGCGGCCTGCGGCTTACAAAAAGTGGAATAAAATCAATGTTCCTCCTATCTCTCTTTGCATATGCATACTCGCAAAATACTTATTCATACCCCAAACACTCGGGGGCTGCATCATACTATAAAATGCAAAAACAAATCACCTAAGCTACACTCGAAGACTCGGGGGCTAGGTCGCTAAAATCATGCACTTTGCTACCAGCACTCGAAGGCTCGGGGGCTGGTCCATATGCTGATCAGGCAAAAACAAAATTACCTCAGCGCACCCGAAGACTCGGGGCTGAGTTGCAAAGAACCAACGAACATAAAAATTCCGCAGCCACACTCGAATACTCGGGGGCTGTGAGGTCATTATTTCACAAAACCCACTCGATGGACTTGAGGCTGGGCTAAAGTTACAATACAATACACATTATATACGCAGTCAAAATTACACTCGGGGGCTGTCCCTGTACAACATTTACACTCGCAACTCTCTTTAATCCTCAGGTTCGTCCTTGACTGGCAGCAAAGGACCGCAAAGTTGATCGCGGGTGCGCTCAATCAGCAACTCTGCAGAACGAATAGTGCCATCCAGATCTCCTTGATCCAGAGTCGCCCCAATCGCGGGTGGCGGCAGCCGCAAAAATGGTCTGTGACTCCGCAGATACGCCATAGCCGCGTTGGCCCCAACCACAAGCTTCCGCGTCAGCAGCTCTCGAACGGGATCTGCGTGGTGAAAAATATTCAACAAGGGACGATGCCCTGTGGTTGCGGTCCCGTGGGAAACAGCGTCTCGTTAAGTCGAGTAAAAGCCATTCTGCATAGCTCGAGTAATTCAGCGCTCCTCCAAACACGATCCTTCAGTGTTTGGAGTATGCGAGCATGGTACTTATCAATCCAAAAGTGTTGGCGTCCAGTTGTGTGATTGTCAACGACGCTATCCAGGCGCTCCTCAATGCGAGTTTTCTTTGCTTGGAAGTCGTCCACAAAGCCTGCAAATCATCCGAGTGGTCACAAAACAAAAAGGAGAACACATAATTGTAAACAAGGCAAAGATCATACTCACATTCGAGTTGCCTGTTCACAATATCCATCTCGCCAAGTACATAACGTTCTCGCTGGCTAGGCAGCCCTGGCCTCGCTCTCATTCGATTTAGCTCGTCCTGGGCACTCTTCAGCTCCTGCTCCATTTTTACATATTTGACCTTCATATATTCCATCACCTTGGCATTATGGGCCACCTGCCCCTGTGATCGAGTGGGTTGAGGTTGCGAGGAGCCAGTCGAAGCGGCAGGTTCTCGCGACTGTCAAAAAACACAAGAGGCCTCCTTCAGCAGGGAATCGCAAAATATACTCGGGGGCTCGAACCCCACGAGCGCAATCGGAAACATCAAAGATCGCAAAAGATAGCTTCATATTCATTAAGCATGGGTTCTTTACAGGCATAACCAAAGGTAGTACTCAAAAGCTACACCCTAGGACGCTGACTCGGACCTAGCCCTAGAGTCACGAGCGGCGCGAGCGGTAGCTCGCTTCTCCATCATGGCGATCAAGTCCTTCCCCAGTTGGGCTGATCGCTCTCTGATTCTTCCAGGGGAGTCGAAGGCATTTCGGCTTTCTTAGGAAAGCCGGACACAATCTTCTCAAAATCAGCGACAACCCCATGCAGCTGCATCAGCATAAATGCAGACTCCGAGCCACATACCGTCTGGGCGCGCACGAAGTCCGCCAAGGTCGAGGAGCCTGGACCAAACAGCTGCGCTAGCTCCTCAGTCGACGAAGGAACATCTCCTTCGGGGAAGATGCCCCGGTAGACAGCAGCAAGCGCGCTCTTTGGCTGGTTCAGGCGGTCCTTGACTTGGGCGCACAGCAAATCAAAAGCGCCAACGGCACTTTCGAGTGAGTCGCCAGCCGTGTCTTCGGATGCAGGCTTCATGCCAAGAGCACCTGTCAAGTGACCATCGGGTTAGTCGCACAATAAGCAAACTTGGCATATGCAAAGTCGCACACGACATTACCTTCAATCACATCCGCAATAGTGCGCAGCCGCGCCGTTTGAAGGTCTTCAGACTCCTTCGCCTGTTGAGCTTTCCGCTCCTCATCTTCGCGTTGAGACTTGAGTGTGTCCTCAAGTTCTCGAACGCGGTCGAGTGCGGCCTTGTGCTCACCTACAAAAACAATTAGCTCGCCTCACACGCAAAAAGTAAAGAGCAAAATCTGGTAAAAACACTTACGGGTGGTCTCGTCCATCTTCAGGCGAAGCTGGTCGCGCTCCTCCTCCATTCGCACATATGTGGCGGCGTCTTCCATCATACGGAGGATGAAGGGCTGCCCAACAAAAACTTAGCATAACAGAAAAATGGGAAGTGTTCTTTGAGCCTATAGCCAACTATGCTAGTTGCCTATAGCCTCGGGGGCTACTCCCATCAGGAGCGCTGACGCGCACCCGACAGAAAATTCAGGCAAAAACACTTACGTGTTCACGGGGTAGCGGCGAAGCTGTGCCAGAGGTAGATGGCGTGAACTCCGAAGGATTCGGCGGCGCACTCGCCACAACTGGAGGTGGCTCGACCCGGGCCGCTTCTTCAGTCGCAGGACTCACTTCCGGTGCAACTGGAGGAGTGACGTCCTTTGGACCATCGTCCCTCATAGGGCTGAAACGCAACGTCACCCGAAAACAAAATCGGTTAGACAGAAAAGCATGATGCAAAGCACTTCGCGAGTCAAGTACAATAAGCAAAGAAAGGGTGTACCTCATGTCCTCGTCATCGCTATCCATAAGGCTGTGGACGTTGACGAGGCGAGTGAACCCGGGAGTGCTGGATGGAGGCGCCATGCGAATCGGTGCCACCGCAGCTGGCTCCTCCGCGATAGGGGATGACGAACTCGAGTCATCATCCTCCAGCTCAGGTTGCGGGTTGGTGGAGGTGGAAGCAGTCCTCTTCAGGCGACGCTTCTTGTGAGCTAGACCTTGCTCTTCCTCCTCCTCTTGCCCCGCGCCCTCGCCTTCTTCGGGTGTGTGGGCAGAAGCCAAAGAGACCTCCTCCTCCACATCTGCGTCCTCGTCCACCACCTCTAGTTCAGGATTTTCTCCACCTTTGGGCAGAGGAGGTAAACTAACAAAAGAGGGATGACCCTGCAAACACAAAATACAACTTCACTTTTCGAGTGACTGAGCATAACTACAGAGCAAATTCGGTCACAAGCAAAGTACATACCTCAGGTAGTGGGTGTAGGCTGTCATAGGGATTGACTGGGCGGTCGAGGGGACATGCGTCCTTCTTCGTCAGCTTGGTGATGGCGTGGACCTGGTCCTCCACTGCCTTCTTCATAGGCAATGGTTCAGTCGACAGGCGGGTCGGGTCATTCGCGCCCTGGAACTCCCACATCGGGTGTACCCGTGCCCGCTGTGGCTACACACCTCTCTCGACGAAGGTCGCAATCAGATGGAGACCGCTGACGACGCGGCCCGTGGTCTTGATCAGCTTTTCGAGCTTCTCCATCAATGGTTTGGCCTCCGCCTCCTCCGCCGCAGTGGTTTGGTGCAACCATGCTCGGGTCTTCACCAACGGCGTTTGCTCGACAAAAGGTGGCAGCCCCTCTTGTTGGGAGGTGAAGTAGAACCACCTCTTGCGCCAGTTCGGCGCAGAGTCGACGAGGCGAAGGTCGAAATACTCGACCTCTTTGCGGGCTTGGATGATGAGTCCGCCGACGGTGTAGACTCCACCAGCACCCGCATTCCTCCTCACATTGAAGATCTTCTTCCAAAGACCCCAATGCGGGTGAACGCCCAAAAAGCATTCACAGAGAACAACAAAAACGGCAACATGCATGATAGCATTGGGAGAGAAATCATGCAGCTGCACCTTGTAGGCGTACATCAGTGCACGCAGAAAATCGTGGATGGGGAAGGAGAGATTCCTGACCACGAAGTCATGGAAGCAGACGCGCTCGTGCTCCTTGGGCGTTGGGGTTACCTCGTCGCCGGGGATGCGCGTGGGCAGCACATCCTCTGATGGCAGCAGGCCGTCGCGGAGGTATCCATTGACCTTGGACACCGTGATGTCTGACCGCGACCAGTCGCCGGCCTTCTTGCTTAGAGGGGCCACAGCGCTTGCAGATGCGGCGGCCAGAGCGGTCTTGGTGGCAGCAGCCGCATCGGCGGCGCCCTTCTTGCGCTTGTCTCCCTTAGCCATGGCGCGCAAAAGCTTTGGAAAGGGTGCGAGGCAGAACAATGGCGCGAACGCAAGGAGGAAGGAGATGCAGAGGAAACGGCGGCAGAAGCAAATGGCAAGTGAGTAAATTTCTCTCACCGCGGCACTATTTACCAAAGGGGCCCTGAAATCGCAACCGTGCAAAACGGCCTTCACGCACACATGCATATCTGGCCGTACACGTGGAGGCAGGAGAGGGCAAGCGTCGCCGGCCACTTCGCCCACTACGCACGAGAATGGAGGGATCATCATCACGCACGGCAAAACAGGCATCGCCGTTTAGTCAACACTGTCAGGTGGGGCCCGTGTGTCACGTCCCATCTGTCACGCAGCGCGTGGCATTATCTGTCAGATGGCGCAGTCGCCAAATAACGTCATCCCTGATGTCACGGGGGAGAGTGGAAAACAAACAAAAGATTATTCGGGTTACATCACTTGGCACAAAACACTCCCATCGGGAGCGACTCGACGTTTAGTCGACTGTTTTAATTCTTTCGAGTGAGATTATCCTCAACTGCAAACAATTAAGCATAATCTCGGGGCTACTCCCATCGGGAGCGCTGACGCGCACCCAATAATCAAAGCAAAAAGTATCATGTTCAGTCGAATAAAAGTTCGACTCAGCTACTTAGCTGGACGCATAATGCAAATCAGATCACAATCTCCCCAAGATGTATCTTCGACCCTTGGAAGCTGCATGCATGGTGCATAGGTAAGACCCTTCGATCCTTCGAGTGGGCCGGGGCGCGCACATACTGCGTTAGCTCTGAAACTTTCCGTGCCAGACGGCACGAAGAAAATCCTGGCGGACGCGCTAGGTACCCTCAAAGAGTTATACCGCAGGTCGACTCTATAAGACCTCCGCGGCCTGAGTCGATCCTGACCAGTCGATTCCGGGTTCGAGTCTGGGGACTCGAATTTGATGTAGGCTAGTAAGGTTTTGCCCAAGAGCAGTTAACTGGTCCCGATTCGTCGAGTGTACCAGGCCTACTATGTCATATCCCCAATGCATTTCATAAAGGCAGTAAAAAGCTGCTCAGAGTATTGGTCGACCTGAAGGTTGGCTTCAGCACAACAGTCAGTGGTCAGTCGAAATATTTGTCGATCGAGTAAAGTTTGAGCAAGATAAGACGTGCATTTACGGAGGAGTCCCTGCCCGAATCTTCGAGTCAGCCAGGCACTCGGGGGCTACTGACGTGGGCCTACCCTTCGGGTGACCCACTATGCGGATGCCTGGTGCACGTGTATGAGGCCCATCAAGATAACAAGACCAAGGCCCATGAGGGTACCCGCAAGGAAGGATTGCTCTCCAAGTTAGGCGTAGTCTGGGTCGGTTTAGACTTGCCAAATCTGTAATCCTAGTCGGTTACCTGAGACCCAGCCTCCTATATAAGTGCTGGGAGGGTCCCCGATCAAGGAGACAATCCATAGCATACGCAGCTCTAGCCTCAAAACCCTTGGCGAGATCGACATCTCGCCGAGATCCTTGTAACACTTGTGACCACCCCATCAATAATCAGACAAGCAGGACGTATGGGTGTTACCTCCACACGAGGGCCCTGAACCTGGGTAAATCCTTGCTTGTCAGCCATAGATAATCGCCAGCGCTACCAACTTCATTCCTATTCTCAACCCTAGGTACGTAACCATGGGATTTGCCGAGCTAACCCCTCGTCAGGCGGCAACTCCAGATGTCGGGACATCAGTCGTGGCCTCCGAACCATGGATGAACCACGTAAGTACCTTTTTGCCTGACCCGTTTATCTTGGGACTGTAAAAGTTAGAAATTTTGCTAAATTCGTGTGCTTGCAGCCCTTCTACCACACCTTGGCAGATTCTGCCAAGGCTTATGTCCAGGTGGAGCAGGAGAGGGATACCATGCGCGCCGAGCTAGAGCGGCTCAGTCGTGAGTTCTACTGTTTGCTATTTGTTTGCTACAGTTCTTTTTGCAATGCCTGACTTTGTCGAGTATTGAATGTATTTGATTTTGCCGAACCAGGCGAGAAGAAGGAGCTGGACGATGCACTCGCCGCGCAGCGCGAAGAGTCGAAGAAGGAGCTGGCCGCCGCCACCAACTCAGCCGCTGCACGCGAGCGAGGATATGCTGACCAGCTCGCGGCACTCGCGCAGGCCATGGGAGGTGAGTAATCCTTTCTCCTTTTGATATTATGATATAACCGTCGAATGTCATGAAATGATTTTTGCCCTTTTTGAATTTTGCAGAAACCGTTGGCGCGCCGGCCTCCGTAGATATAACGAGTGATGACCTTTCGCTGGAACAGGCTGTGGGCGGCTTAAGCGCCATGTGCGACCAGGCGAAAGACGCACTTGCTAAATCGACGAGCACACTGGGCGCCGTGTACGGGGTAGTGTTCCCAACTGGCGTGGTGCCATCGACTGCAGATGGCTTCGTCGATGTGTTTGGTCCTGGGACGTCCACCATGGTGGATTTCGCTCGAGCCAACACGGTACGCAGATCCGAGTCCACCCTCAAGCTTCTTATGGGTCATGGGATAGCCTGTGACTACGAGGCAGCACTGTCTGAGTTCCCTCGGAAGCCAGATGGGAAGCCCGTGTCTCTGAAGGGGGTGAGCGGAGCCGCCGCGCGACTGGCCGAGGTTTTTATGAATACCATGGAGCGTCGGGCAGCCGAGACTGCCGCGCGTCTGCAGAAGAAATCGACTTCTTAGGTTTAGGGTAGCTGTACCCTTTTATTTTTTAGGCCTTGTAATGATACCCTCTGGACTGCGCGAGTATGCGTTTTGCTTGTGCTACCTTGTTTATGCAAATAGTCTTTTGCTAATGTGTCTTACGCTCGAAGAGCTATATGCTTATGATTTGAGTGTTTTGCTTCTGATACAAACTTTATGTTTGTGATTATGCTCTTTGAACAGTCGCGAGAAACTGCTGCTGCAACTGGTTCCTCACAGGCTCCAGCCACCACCCGATCACAGGGTCAGGTGACAAACGATGCCAAGGTGATGGAATTTATGAACGCCCGGGACGAGCCGAATCGACTAAGGATGAGACCCGCGTTGGCCACCCAACGCGAGGATTATGTGCTCGGAGAGATGGAACTTGTGAACAGGCAACTCGATTGTGAGTTCGAGTCTTGCTCTGTTGACGAACTTTTTTTGCATAGTTTTTGCTTTTTTGGTTTGACTGATATGCTTGCTTTGCAGGTTTTGTTGACGACTTCGAGGCGGAGAAAACTCGCGTGGAGGAGCGTTTGGATAGTGTGACTGACGACCCTACGACTGGGCGTCAACACTTTTGGCTTCATAGGTATCATGCCCGCATACTGGCCACCTTGAAAGATCGTGCCTGGCGAAATGCAGAACTGCTCGAGTTATGCCGGATGGCCTTTATTCGCCTGAACGAGACTCTTTTTCCTGCGGGGCCGCAACCACAAGGAATCCGTGCCTTGCTGAACATTTTCCGTCAAACAACTCCCATTCAAGAGTTGCTGACTCAGAGACTTGTGATTGGAGCCAACGCGGCGATGGCGTATGTACGCAGTCGAAGACCAAGGTTGGTGTTGCAGCCACCCGCAGCCGGAGAGGTTCTCGAACAAAGAGATCTGGATGACACGATCCGGGCTGCAGAGACACTAATCGAGTGCACCCGCGAACAGCTTTGTGGTCCCGAGCTGCCCATAAAAGGCGAGCCTGAGGATTAGAGTAGCTTGCGAGTGCAATTGTTGTACAGGGGGCAGCCCCCGAGTGTAAATTTTGACTCTTTGCATATAGTTTGTACATTCTAATTCGTGCCGAGCCCCCGAGTCGATCAAGTGGGGTTTATGAAGTACTCGTTGGTTGTGGAGTAATAACTCCGCAGCCCCCGAGCGTTCGAGTGCGGCTACGGAGTTTGTGTGTATTTGTTTGGATTTTTGCGACGCAGCCCCCGAGTGTTTCGGGTGCGGTTATGTTATGAGTTATGCGAGTGATAAACACAAGGAAGTAGGAGAAATATGAACTTTATTCCTCTTTTTGAATGTTAGACTGTAGGCCGCCTCATTAAAAACCTTCCAGTCCCCTTAGGTACCCTGGTAAGGAAAAGAGCGCGTCTGAAACCTGCAGCCATCCGACATATAGCCTATTACATTGTATGATTGCGAGCACGCTATGCATAGAAACGGCGCAAGTGCGCAACGTTCCAAGGATTATGAGAGAGTTCGCCTGTCTTGGCGTGCTTCAGTCGATAAGCGCCTCCACCAAGGACCTCAGTGATGATAAAGGGGCCTTCCCATGGGGAAGCGAGCTTGTGCACCTTCTTTTGCTTTAGTCGAAGAACTAGGTCACCAACTTCGAAGGACCTGGTGCGCAGTCGACGGCTATGGTAATTGCGGAGATCTTGCTGGTAAACAGCTGTGCGGGCCAGAGCCGTGTCGCGTGCTTCATCGAGCAAATCGACTGCATCTTCGAGTGCTTCTTGTGCATCTTCCTCGGTGTATGCTTCGACTCTTGGTGCATTGAATCGTACATCTGACGGTAGGATTGCTTCTGCACCGTAAACCATGAAGAATGGGGTGAACTGCGTAGAAGTGTTGGGGGTTGTGCGTAAGCTCCAGAGCACAGACGGTAGTTCTTCGACCCAAGCACCCGCAGCTCTTTTGTGTGGCACCAGAAGGCGCTTTTTGATTCCGCTTGTCACAAGTCCATTGGCTTTTTCGACTTGGCCATTGGATTGTGGATGCGCCACGGATGCATAGTAGAGCGTGATGTCTTGCTCTTTGCAGAAAGTTTTGAACTCCTCGGCCGTGAAGTTTGTGCCATTATCAGTGATGATACTGTTTGGGACACCGAAGCGGTAGATGATACTCTTTATGAAGTTTACTGCAATGGTAGCAGTCGAGTTTGTGATGGGGACCGCCTCGATCCACTTTGTGAACTTGTCGACTGCCACCAGTAGGTGAGTATGCCCGCCATGCGATGACTTTTTGAGTGGCCCAACCATATCGAGCCCCCATTGGGCGAAAGGCCAGGCCAGCGGTATGGTCTTCAATGCCGATGCGGGTGCGTGCGGCCTTGTTGCAAATTTCTGGCAGCCGACGCACCTTTTGACTATGTCCTCCGCGTCCTTGAGTGCTGTAAGCCAGTAAAACCCTGCTCGAAAGGCTTTGGCTACGAGTGATCGACTACTGGCATGATGCCCACAGGTACCTGCATGGATATCTCGAAGTATGGCTTGACCATCTTCGAATGCGATGCATCTTTGGAACATACCTGATATGCTGCACTTGTATAGCTCGCCGTTGATGACGGTGTATGATTTTGATCTTCGAGTCACGCGCCGGGACTCAGTTATGTCATCTGGTAGCTCGCCGCGGAGTATGTAAGCCAGGAAAGGTTGAGTCCAAGTTGGCTCGATGAGGAGCACCTCGACTGGAGGGTCCTCTGTGCTGGGCGCTTTGTTCTTGGCTGGCGTAGTCGATGGAGGAGGAGCCCGTTTCTCCTTAATTGATCTGTGCTCGATGCGTTCGAGGAAAACACCAGGTGGAACCTGTGCGCCAGTCGAGCCAAGGTTGGCTAGCATGTCTGCTTCTTCATTGCTTTCCCTTCCTCCAGTGTGTTGTACAGGTCGCGGTACGCGATCATGTTGTCTGCGATTGCGTCACAGGCCTTCATTGTTTGTTGCACCACAAGATTCGAGTCGCCATAGATCATCAATCGGGTGCACCCAAGTGCTTTTACCATTCGCATGCCATGGATCAAAGCTTCGTATTCAGCCTCGTTGTTGGAGGGTAGTTTGAATCCCATCTGCAGAACATAACGAAGCTTGTCTCCTTTTGGCGATATGAGTATGACACCTGCTCCTGCGCCTTCATGTTTCTTCGACCCGTCGAAGTACATGGTACATGAATTAGATAAATCTGGAACAGCAGGCAACTGGGCTTCAATCCACTCGGTTGTGATGTCAGGTAGAACTTGTGCCTTGATGGCCTTCGGGTGCTCGTACTTGATGTCCCTTGGTGCCAGCTCGATGAGCCATTTTGCGACTCGACCCGTTGCATTCAGGTTTGTGAGGATATCACCGATTGCTGAATTACCTATCACGGTGATCGGGTGCTCTGTGAAGTAGTGCGTCAACTTCCTTGAGAACATGAATACAACGTAGGCCAGCTTCTGATAATGCGGGTACCGCTGCTTTGATATGGAGAGAACCTCGCTCAGATAGTAGACAGGACGCTGTATGCTTTGCGAGTGCCCTTCCTCCATCCGTTCGACTACCAACACAGTGCTCACCACCCTGTTTGTAGCTGAGACATACAGGTATAGTGGCTCCCATTCCTTGGGTGCGACGAGGATTGGAGGGCTTGTGAGGATCCGCTTGAGATATGTGAAGGCTGCTTCAGCTTCTGACGTCCACTCGAACTTGTCAGCTTTCTTCATCAGTCGATAGAACGGCAGCGCCTTTTCGCCAAGCTTGCTGATGAATCGACTGAGCGCTGCCACTCGACCTGCTAGTTTCTGCACGTCGTGAAGTTTTGAAGGCCTTTGCATTGTGAGGATGGCCTGTATCTTCTCCGGGTCCGCTTCGATTCCACGGGCAGAGACTAGATACCCCAGAGCTGCCCGGCTGGGACGCCAAATGTGCACTTCTTGGATTAAGCTTGATATGAAAGCGTTTGAGGTTAGCGAACGTCTCCCTCAAGTCATCGAGTAGTGTATGCTCTTCCCTTGTAGTAATGACAATGTCATCCACGTAGACTTGGACATTGCGTCCAATTTGCTTTTTGAGGCAGTCTTGCATCATGCGCTGGTATGTTGCACCCGCATTTTTGAGCCCAAAGGGCATAGTTGTGTAGCAGTAGACCCCGAGTTGGGTTATGACCGCCGTTTTTTCTTCGTCTTCTTCTTTCATCCTTATCTGGTGATAGCCTGAGTAAGCATCCAGAAAGGACAGTCGTGCACATCCGGCGGTAGAGTCGACGATCTGGTCGATTCGAGGTAGTGGAAAGTGATCCTTTGGACATCACTTGTTGAGTGCTGTAAAATCCACGCACATCCGAAGGATGTCTGTATGCTTCTTCTCCACGAGTACGGGGTTGGCCACGCATTGTGACTTCTTGATTTCTCTATGAATCCTGCTGCGAGTAACCGGTCGACTTCTGATTCGACTGCGGTTCGCTTTGGGCCGGAAAGTCGGCGCATTGTTTGCTTGACTAGTTTTGCATTTGGAAATAGTTGAAGAGAGTGCTCGGTGAATTCCCTGGGATACCTGGCATGTCGGCTGGACACCAGGCAAATATTTCCCAGTTCTCACGGAGGAACTCAACGAGCATGCTTTCCTATGCGATAGGCAGACTCGAGGATACGTTGACAGTCTTGGACGGGTCGGTCGGGTGAACCTGATGTGACCTTGTGTCATTTGTGGAGTTGAACGATCTGTCCACTGCCAACTTCTTATGCTCCGGTAGGAGCGTGCGGTCATTGGAAGTCGCCAGATCAGCGAGTGTCTGCTCCATGCCGAAGGTCTCAGAGATTTTGCTGAACTCGCGGTCGCAAGCATCAGACCGTTGGAAGTTTCCACGGACAATGATTACTCCTTTTGGTTCTGGCATCTTCAGCATGAGGTACACGTAGTGTGGTACCGCCATGAATCGAGTAAACGTCGGGCGCCCCAAGATAGCATGGTATTGTGATTTCCAGTCGACGACTTCGAACTCAATCGACTCTGTCCTGAAGTGGCTTTTGTCCCAAACGTAACGTCGAGTTGTATTGTGCCTTCTGGGTTGATTGCCCTGCCAGGAACGATACCGTGAAAGGTATTTGAAGATTTTGGGAGGTTTTCGACTGACCTGTTCATTTTGCGGAGTGTATCCGCGAAGATGATGTTTATGCCGCTGCCTCCATCCATGAAGACCTTGGTCATGGCGTAGCCTCCGATTTGCGCGTCGAGTACCAGGGCGGCGTGCCCTGGCCGGACTACAGCTGGGGGGTGATCCTCCGACTGAATCTTATGATGGTCTCCGATCCTTTGAGAAATTCAGGCACAGCAGGAGGTGCCATGACAACCATGTTGACCTGTCGAGTGATTAACTTTTGCTGCCTGTTGGAGGGGCGACCCTTTTGTATCATGTACATCTGCCCGTGGGGCTGTGGATATTGATCTTCTACCCGGTGCACGGGCTGTATGGCGCCTTTGATATTGGTGCCTGGAGCAGGCTGTGGTGGTGGTTGCTGCGGTGGCGGCTGCGGTGGTGCCATAAGAGCAGGCATGGTGTTTTGCTGAGGTACGGATGCAGGCGTGGGCTGAGCGGGTGCAGGGCTGTACCGTTTGAGCCGTATCATGTAGACAGATGCCAATTGGTCGAATTCCCTGCAGTTCCTTAGGGTGTGATTGGAGATCAGCCTTCCATCATCCCCTTAAAGAGGTGGAATCGGCACCAGTCGTCCATCTTTTCTTCAAATGACCGCTCGGGTTTTGCATTGCTGCGTTTACGCCACTCTTGCCTTTTGTCGCTCCGTTGCTCGCGATCTCGACTGTCCCGCCAATCATCCGAGCGTCTGCTGCTTCTTTCTTGATCATCGCGAGGTTGCGCATACCCAGCCGCCATGAACTCTGGTCTGTCGTCGTAAGGTCGTTTGGAGCGTTTGCGCCTACGATCATCTCTGTATGAATCTCTACGGCTTCGACTGCCGCTGTCGTGGTTGTCACGTGGTGGAGAAGCGCGGGATCTGCGTACAGAGTCCTCTCCATCTGCCCACTCAGTCGCGATTTTTATGAGTTGAGCCAAGGAACTTGGCTTTTGGCGACCGAGTGCCTCTCTGAAATCCTTTCTGGCTAGACCCATTGTAAAGGCGTCCATAGCCCTATCTTCTGATATTGTGCCAACCGAATTGCGTATTTCGGTCCACCTTCGTATGTATGATCTCAACGACTCGTCTGATCGTTGAGTGCATGCTCTCAGTTCTTCGAATGTCTTCGGGCGCTCACAAAGAGGCTCGAAGTTTTTGATGAAGTCTCTGCGGAAATCTTCCCACGAGTCGTATGATGACGGAGGGAGCGAATTGAGCCAATCGCGGGCTTTGCCTTCGAGCATGAGTCGTATGTACTGCATCGCTATGGTGTTCGTGCCACACTGGCATGCAACAGCGAGTCTGTAATCTTCCAGCCACCCGGAAGGTTCCTGTCGGCAATTGTACTTGGGCTGTTCACCTGTTAACTTGAACCCTTTGGGCATCCGCGTCTCGCGAATGCGTCGAGTGAAGCACAATGCTCCACATGGCTCTGGTTCACGGTCAGAGTACGAATCGCTGCTGTAGGACCTTCGAGATCTGCTTCTGCTGGACCTGTGCCGACGTGAGCTTCCTCCTTCTCCCGAGTGGTGGCTGCGACCACTATGCTCATGTGCTGCATGTCGCGGGGTTGCTACCTGGCGATCTCGACTCGCTCCTGTAGTTTTATCTCCTGGCTGTATAGCCTTTGCCGCTAGAGCTAGCGATTTGATTTGTTGGCGATGCAGGGCGGCGTTCGGGTCGTTTGCTGGAGGCTGCATTGCCTTAAGGTAGGCACCCACGGAGATCAAAGCACCCTCAGCTGTTTTGGGTACTGGGATTCCATCAGCGTCGTGTGTCATAAATGACAGGTTGCGAGTAATTGCTACTCGCTCATGTTCTGGGAGACTCGCCAGCCTCGACCTTTGCCTTGGGGCTACTTGCCCTGTGGATTCCAAGGATAGTTGCCTCCTTCGCGCACTCGAGAGGCTGGCTTGCCTTTTACGTTCTTCGAGTGTCGCCCGGTACTGTTGCAGTCGAATTGATTCTTGCCAGTTGAAGTACTGGAAGGTCAACATCTCCTCTGGGGTAGAATTTGCTGGCATCATTGTGCACTCCTTGATAACCTTGTCTGCTTTTACCACCATCTCTGCCGTGATTGTCAAGGTGGTGACCCCATCCGGCATAGTTACCGTGCATGGGAATTCTGTGGGCCTACGGGCAGCTGCTGCGGCGGAGGTTTCGCCAGAAATAGCCACGTAGACCTGATGGGGGATGACCCGTGGATAGGTGTATGTGCTATCGATTCCAGTCATGGACTCGACGTCATCGTCCAGGCTCATGTCAGAGCCAGTATGCTCATCGAGTAGTTCTTCTGGGCGGAACTCACCGTTAACGTGCTCATCGCCTATGCTCATCTCATTGTTGGCGAAGCCATTGTGGATCTCAGAGTTGAGATTAGTGCTGGTGCAGATCTCAGAATCGACGTTGCTGTCGTTATGAACCGTGGGCTCGTAGAAGTCGTCGAGGGAGATCCCGCAGTCGAAGCTATCGTCGAGTGGGAGATCGAAGTCGACGTTGCTTGTGCGGTATGCTGATCCAGCCTCCTCGCCTTGGAGTTCCGTCATCATGAACTTGTCGATTTCGCCAGTCGACATGGTTGTTGCGGGTGAGCAGGCTTCAGGAATCGACGACGGGGCGAACTCAGTCGACGGAGCCTCGGGTGCGCCTCGCGCGAGTTGTTGCGGGTTTGTCAAGTCCTGCGTGCCAAGATCGTTTACGAAAAAACTGAATGCTCCAACTGTTAAGTCCAAACCTTACTCGAGACCAGAAAACGCCTCCTGAAGATCCGGCGAGTGCGGGCTGAAGTTCGTCGGGAGAGCCGATGCGCTTTTCGCGGGTGAAGCGGGCAGGCTGCCGCTTTTCGAGTGGATCGGCGAGTTGCCGTGTGTCGCCTGGATCGGCGAGTTGCTGTGTGCCGCCTGGATCGGCGAGTTGCTGTCTGCTGACATGGCCGGCGAGTTGCCGTTTGCAGATTCGATCGGCGAATTGCCGTTTGCTGAAAAGACCGGCGAAGCTTCGAGTCCAGTGCTATTCTTTCCCACAGACGGCGCCACTTGACGAGGGGTAGACTCATCAAGACCCATAGTCGAGGTCCCTAGGTTGTGAATATGGGGGAGAGAACGTGGTAGAGCTGGAAGTATCGTCGGCTGATAAGCAGGGCAAAGATTTTACCCAGGTTCAGGGCCCTCGTGTGGAGGTAACACCCCTACGTCCTGCCTGTCTGTTATTGCTTTGTGAATATGGTGGTTACAAGGGTCCCGGCGAGATGTTGATCTCGCTAGGGTTTTGGTGGTTCTGAAAGTACGTGGTCTGGTCCGACGGCCCTCCCAGTCCTTAAATAATTTGCTGGGTCTCGGGTGTTCGTAACCGACTCGATTTACACACATGGTAAGCCTAAACCGACTATGTCTTCGCCAAACTTGGAGGATACTCCATCTTTCTTGGGCCTTCTTTCATGTGCTTCGAGTAGGCTCTGATAGTTGGGCCTAGTCAATACGTGCACCAGGTACCCTCATGGTAGGGTACCCGATAGGCATTCCCATGTCAGTTCTTGATCATTAGCTTCGAGACCATCGCCCATGTTCTGGCCATCTGCTATCACATCTTCTCACTAGGGAAAAACTCATCTAAACCCCATCCCAGGATCCAGTTATACATAATGCAATAGGTTAGGACCAGTTTGAATTGGGTGCAGAAAGGGTGATCTTGAATCTGTTTCTAGAGCAGCAAAAACTCTCTCCACCATAACTCTAAGAGGGCATGTCCAACACCTCCAAGAGGGCATAATAAGGAGTGCCGGGCAATTATTTGGGGTACCAGTGGAGATGCTCTTACCAACTTGTTCTGACGGAGGCGAATGGACCAAATGCATGCATAGTTGGTCACTGCGTCACTGGGTTAGATTCTCCCTTTTGTATATTTTATTTAAAAGAGCTGTCGGTACAACTTTATCCTTCTGTTTGTAATGCACGTTCAGCCCCATTATGCTAGTTATGGGGTTTTGAAATTAAAAGAGCTGTCCGTACAGCTTTTTCTTCTGTTTATTCGATGCCAACACTAGCTAGTCAGATAAAGTGCCAGTACTATGTTTGTTTATTTGCTCTTTCCGAGAAAAATGTTTGTAGATCGAGGTTTACATTGGCGGATTCAAATCGATTATAGTACCCTTGCTGTTAGTCGGTGTTCGATTGGGTGATCTGTGAGGAAATGTATACTAATTAAAGAGCCAGTACTTTAAACCAATTAACAACTCGGCTACCATATGCCTTCCCCATGTATTTATACTTGAGATTCCATTGTCATCGCATCCCATGAGCATTCCAGTTGCCATTTAGACCTCTCAAGTTTGTCCGTCCCACAACATAAGTGCAGTGAAGTCTGGAGCTAGCAGCGAACCCAGGTAAAGATATTTATATATGTGTACGTACTTTAAAAAGTTTTTTCGCTTTATACTGCCGCATACATATATATGGTTTTACCGTTTTAGCATTTGAATTTCGGTTATTTTTCATGCTAATTTAGGATGTTTTGTTATCATATAGGCCCACTTTAGTCCATACAAAGTTGAGCTTTCTATGGTAGTACCCCCCAACCCCCCTACCTGGACTGAATTTTGTTCTCCATCCAACGGTCAAATTTTGTTTCCCACTTTCCACGAATTTGTATTAATCATACACCATCAGTTAAGTGGAAATCAGAGGTGGGAAAAAACATGGCTTTTCTGTTGATGACATTGATGGTGAACAAAACAGAAAATACAATGACTAAAGTGTCCTTGAGAAGTGTAGAACAACTAAGACGACACAAAGAGACTCTTTAGTTTCATAGACTAGAAATATTTTCCATGCTTTGTTCCTATTGGCTTTGCATTAGTTGTTGCACGTAGCCTCACTTGTTGCGAAGTGCTCATCCCTACATAAGAAAACATAAAAAGCGATCGAGGATGTATCTTTTTCAAAACAAAGCAAAGCAAAAGCACCATATATCCTGTTACTAGACCATTTTTTCCGTAATGATCCGAGCTGCCATCCCCGTGTTGCGTCTTTACTATCAGGGTTTATAGTGGTGATATTTCATGGACATCACCTTCTAACGCATCACACACAGAGGCTTAAATCAATTAGTATTGAATGGTCGTATACGTAAAGAACTTGCATGCTTACGGCATTCGTAAACATAGCCAAGTATAAGAGCAGGTGACCTACGTGATTCCAAAAAAAGTTCTACACTGTGCTATGGTACTTGAGAGAAAAAAAAAAAGCAGAAGGTCCCCCATATGTGTGTATTTCCAAAGCTTCACTCTTTTTAGGAGTAACACATGTAATTATAAAAAGATTGCGCATAATGCAAACAGTTTGGAATAACATTTGTGCCACCGCTTTAGCACCTTAGTGTTTGGAACCGGTTCCATAAAAATACAAGCAATTTACAGCTTGGATTTTGCATGAAACCAAAAAAAAACTGACGGAAGATGTATGCCCTGCAGGATGGATCCGGTAGTTGTGGTTGTGGACTTCCCCATCCGCGAGGGGGGCAATGTGGAGGGTGAGTATGAGAGATTTATCACAGACCTTCGTGACAAGCTCGCCCACCACCCGGCAAGTGAGAGCTACATCCAGCAATATGGTGATTGGCTCAGGGAGCATCCATTGCTACCCCGGCAACGACCTATACAGCCTGCGAGGTGGATACACATTAATCTTATCCTGCAGGATGAAGACGGCGTGGAGGAAACACGGATAACCATAGCTGTTCGGGATGACAGTGTGTACTTAATAGCTTCAGGAACCGGCATGGGTGGTACGAATTCGGCATTGAGGGGCGTGGAGTGCGCTATATAGATGGATCCACCTTTCTAGGGTTCGACGTTGGTTACCACGACATGGTTGGTGGCTCGGCTAACTTGGTGAGCTTAGAGCTGAAAAAGTACGACGTGATACGCGCCATCCGTGTACTGTCGGACTACCAAGATGACGCGGCCCATCGCGCCGCCCATGGTGTGACAAAACATCACGTGGCCCGTCTTTGTGTCATAATATGTGAGTGTGCACGGATGACGCCTCACTGTAACAGCGTGATGCTTCGTTGGAACACCAACCAAAGTAGTATCACCCTGGACCAAGCAGCCAATATCAATGATTGGAAGAAAATGTCTAGGGAACTGCTGAGTGGCCCACCACGCCCGCAGCACTACCTCGATGTCGTTCACCTAGTGCTTAATGTACGTCCAAGACCCCAGCAGCAGCAGGATCAACAAGGGCAGACGGCTGGGGGAGGAGGTGAGTCAAGCCAGCTGGGTTCAGGGATCAGTAAAACTCAGATGTCGTCCTCGGGGCGACCTACCTCCAGCAGGGGTGGCAGCGGAGCCCAGGCCCAGAAGGGCGGCAAGTCGGTCCGCACGAAGCCCCTGGTGGAGGTGTATTCCGTGGAAGCCATGGGTGATATCGGCAGCATCGTCGTGTTTGACGGAAAACGGGGACAGATCATCTACAAGAACAGGGCCAGATCTCATCGATCGGTATGTGTATGTGTACCGGCGCTCGTTTCTCACTCCAACTTGAATTTGTTGTTGTGCGTGTCTAATGCTTGTTCTCTTTTTGCAGGTATTCTCGTTTATCAGGTCTATATGGAAATCATCGATCGGTACACGCTTTGGCAACCAGCGTAGAAAGGACTTGGCACTCACTGGACCGTACAAAGCCATCTCCGCTGATGGATCTTTCGCCATTCAAGTCCGCGACATCACCTCCGCGGCCGACGAATCTGGCAGAGTCATCGGTGAAATGCTATGGGATTGCTACGCCGAAGATGTCCTGTACGACAGATTCTTGACTGGCGACATCGTCAGCACAGGCACCGGCCAGCACACCCTCGGGAAGGTGTTCTACGCGGTGTTGAGTGACGCCGTGGAGGCCACCGTGGAGGTCAACCTTCTCCTTCCTGGCAACACAAGCGTCTACGGTAGGATCATGGCAGTCTGCCCACAACTGCAGCCCAATGAAGTAGTGCTCTTCGAGCGTGGACGGGGTGAGAAATTGGAGCTCGCTCCTTCCGCTGCTGGCTTGATGGTTCCACTTGAGCTGATGAGGTCTGTGATTGCGCTGCCGTTCTCAGGCCGCTATTCGCGCGTGCAGATTTATGTGGACCTCACAGTTGTGCAACCCAACGAGGTGCGTGACGTCATTCTCCAGGGCGGCGTCACGTTATATCTTGACAAGCATACGGGGGAAATCCGTGTTGATCCGTATAGTGGAGACATAACCGTACCTGGTGGCTGGATTCCCGATGCTACAGGAGGAGATGGCGCCTCCGGTTCTGGCAGTGGCCAAGGCACTGGGCAAACCACCGTACAGCAAAGCAAGGTCCTATTGAACTTCACCTCACCGGGGTTCCATGTATCTCCTCTCCAACGCGAGAGTTTTAGTCACATGGATCTGCGATTCTGACGAACGGGGCAGAAAATTCTGCATACCCTCGTGATTTTTTTTTTTTTGAAACGAGGCAAAAGGTTTGCCTTTATATATTTTTTCTTTATATTGATAAAGAAGGAGCAAACATGTAGGATAAGGCCTAAAAGTAAAAAAAAGATACAACTCAACCACGCCGGCCCCGAGGCCACGCCCCACACGGGTCGACGACCAAGTCGCCCAAGCAACCAAGGTCGACACCAAACCCCTCGACGCAACAAGGCGGAGGTGAAAATCCGGAGCCGCCGCTCCGACATCCACACCGGTCTTAAAGCCGCGCCCCACACAGGTCGACGACGAAGACGCCCTAGCGACCAAAGCCGACACCACACGACCTCAACGCAACACAGCGGAGGGGACCTCGACGCTTCATAGCGGAGGCGAAACATCCGGAGCCGCCGCTCCGACATCCACGCCAGCCCCAGGGCTACGTCCCACACGAGCCGACGACCTAGACGCCCAAAACGACCAAGGTCGACGCTCCACCGCCTCAATGCAGCAGGGCGGAGGCAAAGCCCAGAGCCGCCGCTCCGGCATCCACACCGGCCCCAAGGCCACGCACCCCGAGCCGAAGACGAGAAGTCGCCGCCGCCAACCACCATCTCACCACAGGTCCCCCTGGCCGGTGGAACATCCAAAACGAGGCCCCAAGAGGCAAGTGACGCCGAAGCGCCGCTCTCGCTCGATCCCGTGAGGGATCAGGGGTTTCCCTCGGAGAACCCGGCTTGGAGAAGCGACATCACCGTCACGACAACGCCTTCAAGAAGGACGCGGCGCCCGAGGGCGTCACCGTCGTCGGCCCCGGTCGACAACCGGGGCAGGGCTTTCGCCCGACAAAGTGCCACGAACCCTGAAAACCGCCCGTCGAGGCCCGACCAGACCACCATCACCGCTTGCCGCAGCCACCGCAACACCTCACGCCACGGCAGACGCCAAACAGACCACGACCAAGCCGCAGACGCGCCTCCGAGGCGGCCGTCCCGGCATCCTCGTCGTCGGCCACAACCGGAAGCCCCCACGCTGCAGCCACCCACGCAGCCAACCCGACGCCACAACCGCATGCAGTGCCGGCCCGCACGGCCCAGATGCAGCCCGTAGGGGACCCACCAGCGAGCGGCCCCGCGCCCCTGCCCCGACTGTCGCTGCAGCCCCGACACACCCGACCAGGCACTGATGCCCGCGTCGCCGCGCCGCCGACGACCTCGGCCTGCCGCCCTCACGGCCAGGCCGGGCTCACCCCCACCAGATCCGGGCGCGGGAGCCCTGGATCCGCCACCACGCCAAATTCCGGCGTCCCCGGAGCCGCCGCTCCGGCCTACAAGCAGCGGCGAGCTCGCCATTGCTGTCCCAGGCGACCTGGACGAGCGTCGCGCGAGAGGAGATGGGAACCAGCCCCGCCCACCAGTTGTGTGGCGGCGGGGAGGCCGCCACTACCTGGGCGCGACACGGGGGATGGGGGGCATTTTTTTCCGCTCGGCTTATTTGTATGATGTTTTTTTTAAACGAAGCTACCCTGATGATATTAATTAAGCTGCAATGCGTTCTCAGTATATTGTACTACATTATTTTCTGTACAACAAAGACGTTCACCTATAGACAAAACGAAGCTTGGTCGTTCCTCTCCCCCGCTACAGTAGGGAGGGGCGATTCTTTGAACACAAACCCGGAGATCCACCTCGCTCGCCGTCGGGTCAGCGATTCCTGGCCCTCCGGCGGCCGCTTCGGCGGCGGGAGGGTGGGGAATCGTCGATCCATGGCCTGTACATAGTGTAGGGTCGTCTAGGTCGCCTGCCGGTGGCGCTGTGGAGGCGGAGGTGCGGCCGGCGCGGCGTTTTGCGGTGAAGATCTTCCTCTCTGGCTACGGCGTTCTCTGGAGCTCCGCGGTCAGATCTTCACCTTCTCCGAGCTCGCAGGTTCTCGGATCTGTGGAGTTCGTCGGTCCCTCACCGGCGTCGGCGTGGCGGTCGAGCCGGAGCTTGAATAAGTTGAAGAAGGAGTGGTGGTGGAGTCTTGCGATGTTGTTGGTGGCTCGCGGTGTAGGTTCTCAGGAGCTGGCGACCGGCGACTTCCCGTCCGCGGAGGGGCCGCACCTGATCCAAGCCATCAAGAGGTGCAGCGGCGGCGGCGCGTCACCGGCGGCATCGGGGTCGTCTTCGACATCGGGATCCAGAGGACTCGGGTGTAATTTTTTCTTTTTACTGGATCTCTCTGTAAGAGTGGGACTTTAGTTTCACTCCTTTTTCGCGAAAAAAAAAACAAAGACGTTCACCAATACAAAGCACGTGCAATGCTTACAACGATAGTCATTAACTTGACATAGAACGAAAGCTCTTGCTTGCTCAACATAGTTTTGAAGCTCATCTTTTCTGCTTGCACTCCTCTTTGCTGGACTGCAAGAATTGGCTAGGCTATGAAAGCCATCGCTTCGATCTCTAAGCATTTGAAAAATCACAGCGATAAACAACAAAATAGCAGCAGCCTGAAACCACTTAGTGTCCAGTGGTGAACCCGATGACTTGTAGAGCACCCAGAGAGAACCACTGTTACCATGGATCAACAAATAAGGAAAATCGCACAACAAAAACATGTAGTCGAAACCAAGAAAAGGGATACAAATTATGCGATAAGCCACCAAGGCATGAGGCCGCAATACTGACCAGTGGGGTCAACCCTCATAAAATTAAGAATTTTAGTAGTATCGATGAAAATAGTATATATTTTTTCAAGGACAGGTAACCAAATTGGTTACCGTCATTGCATTAAGACTTGAAAAGAGGATGGTACAAGATTTAGGGTTTATGCGGCCTTGCCGCCCACAACAAGACTCCTAGGACTACTCCTCCCTAATCCCTACTTTCTTATTTGCTAGCTTCCACATAAGGAGTTCCTCTACAGCCAAACTGACTACAACACGGGGAAGGGCACATCTCCCCTCGAAAACCCTAGAGTTATGCTCCAACCAGATTCTCCTCATGCCCGCGATCATGTACGTTGCCAGCTCCTTGCGCTTCTTTTTTTATTTCCTTTGCAGTGATCTGCACCACCATCGCCTAGTGCTTGCAGCTTCCGCATGCGCCAGGTTGTCTTGACCCTCCTTCTACCCAAGCTTGAACCAGAACTCCTTCGCGTACGTGCAATTGACAAGGATGTGCACTAGTGTTTCTTCTTCCTGATCACAAAGGGTGCACAGATTGGGCCGTGGTAACCCTCGCTTCTTGAGCCTACCCGCCGTCCAGCATCTGTTTCTCAACGCAAGCCACGCAAACATCTTCTCCTTGAGCGGCGCTCTGCATTTCCAAAGTGCCTCAGCGTAGTCAGCATCTGTGTTGCCATAGAAGAAGGCCTGGCACGCCGATTTGGCCGAGTATCTCCCATTGCTAGTCAGCCACATCAGCAAGGGGCGGCAGGCTCTGGATCTCCAACCATAGCTCGATGAATTGTGCGATCGCCTGCGGGGACAGTTCACCTCTCAAATATACGGGGGAAATCCGTGTTCGATCGGATCGAGACATAACCGTACCTGGTGGCTGGAGTTGGAATCCCGATGCTACAGAAGGAGGCTGCGGCCAGGGAGTTACTTTCCCGGCATGGGTGGCAACATAGACTCCGGATAGACCTACCAGATTCTTAGGCGGATCTACAATTTCTCATTTTGATATGTAATTCGCCTTTTTTTCTTTTACTTTCCGACTTGAGTGATGCTGAACTGGTGGCTGTGTGCATCTTAGTTATGCAGAGGCCGGGTGTAATGCTTAAACCTTTTAAGTAATAAAAGCCCTTTATCTAAAAAAAAGAAGGAGAAGACGTAACCGTACCTGGTGGCTGGAGGCGTGCGGGGATTCCCGATGCTAAAGGAGGAGATGGCGCCTCCGGTTCTGGCAGTGGCCAAGGCACTGGGCAAACCACCGTCCAGCAAGGCAAGGTCCAATTGAACGTCACCTCGCCGGGTTTCCATGTATCTCCTCTCCCACCGGAGGGTCTGTCATTATTCTGACGAACGGGACAGAATGTGTTGTTTTATGGTGTTCCAAATTCCAGCGGTAGTACCGCTGGGTTAAGCGGTACTACCGCTCGAGCGCTACCGCCACAAGCTGCCGTCGCCGCTACCGCCAGAATGACCTTCTGAAGCACTAGTCCGGTACCAACTGGTACCGCTGGAGGTACCGCCGCCGGTACCGCTGAGGTGGGAAGAGCAGAACCAGCCCGCACCAGCGGTACTACCGCCCAACCCAGCGGTAGTACCGCCGATGCGGGATTGTTTCAGGTCGGACTGCAGCCGATCTGGGGCCTATTGCATCTAGGGTTTGATGTCTCCTATATATTCCTCTTGTAAGCCGCCGTTTTGGGGTAAGCCACACATTGTAAACCCACGGCGTTTGTAACCTCACCCGATATAGTGAAGTATTGCTGGCTGGCGCCCGTGGTTTTTTCCTCTCCTTTGTTTGGAGGGTTTTCCACGTTAAAATCTCGTGTCCCCATTGGTTTGATCGTTCCGCTCTTCGTCGTTTCTTTGCTATCGTTTACAACAAGTGGTATCAGAGCCCTGTTTCAGATCTGTTTTCAGATTAGGGTTTTGGATGGCATCGATGAAGTTTGATCTACCGGCGCTGGACTACAAGACGAGATTTTCGTTGTGGCAGGTCAAGATGCGTGCGATCCTCGCACAGTCCAATGATCTTGACGAGTCGCTGGATAAATTCGGCGACAAGGACAGGCGACATGGAGCGATGAGAGAGCGGAAAGACCGTAAGGCTTTGTCTCTTATTCAACTTCATCTATCTAATGATATTCTGCAAGAAGTACTCCAGGAGAAAACCGCAGCGGCACTGTGGGCTAAGCTGGAGTCGATCTGCATGTCCAAAGATCTCACCAGCAAGATGCATGTGAAGATGAAGTTGTTCTCGCACAAACTGCAAGAAGGTGGTTCGTGATGAATCACTATCGATCTTCAAGGAGATCGTTTCCGACCTAGTGTCGATGGAGGTAAAGTATGATGATGAAGATCTAGCACTTTTACTTCTGGCTCGCTGCCAAATTCCTTTCAAATTTCGTGATACCATACTTTTGAGTCGTACTGAACTAACCACTGCGAAGTATATGAGACCCTCTTGACAGGGAAAAGATGAAAGGTATGGTACAAAAGAGGAGTCATCGTCCTCCAAGGGCGATGCTTTGCAGGTCCGAGGGAGGCCTGAGCAGCGAGATAACCACTACCACACAACAACAGAGATAAGAGCAAGGGTGACAGAAGTCGCTCAAAGTCTAAAGGCCGTGACAAGTTCTGCAGGTATTGTAAGAAATCTAATCATGTCATTGATGATTGTTGGAAGTTGCAGAACAAGGAGAAAAGAAAAGGTACTTACCAACCGAAAAATAATGAAGGTAAAGATACCGGTGAGGCTGATGTTGTTGATGGTAGTTCTGATGGCGATTGCCTAGCTGTTTTAGCTGCATGTGTTTCTCGTCAGGATGAATGGATTCTAGATACTGCATGTTCTTTTCATATTTGCTGTAACAAAGATTGGTTCAGTTCTTATGAGTTAGTGCAGACTGGAGATTTCGTGCGTGTGGGAACGACCAACAATGCATCATTGTGGTGTTGGTCTGTTCAGGTCAAGACACATGACGGTATGACACGCACGTTGACGGGAGTGAAACACATACCAACCATGGCAAGAAATTTGATCTCGCTCAGTACCCTTGACTGTGACGGGTACAAGTACAAAGGAGGAAATAAACTCCTAAAGGTATCAAAAGGTTCTCTCATAGTTATGGTTGGTGATATGAATTCTGCTAAGTTATATGTTCTTAGAGGTAGCACGTTATCTGGTACTGTTGCTGCTGTTTCTCATGATGACGCTAGTAAAACTAACCTTTGGCATAAGCGTCTTGGACATATGAGTGAACTTGGTATGGCAGAATTGATCAAGAGAGACTTGCTGCAAGGATGCAGTTTGGGTAAGATGCAGTTCTGTGAACACTGCATTTTCGGTAAGCACACAAGAGTTAAGTTTAATGCTTCTGTTCACACCACCAAAGGTACACTTGATTATGTACATGCTGATGTTTGGGGGCCATCTCGTAAGCCCTCTTATGGTGGTGCTCGTTATATGCTTACCATTATTGATGATTACTCTAGAAGAGTTTGGCCTTATTTCATGAAAAATAAGGATGATACGTTTGCTGCTTTTAAAGAGTGGAAAGCTATGATTGAAAGGCAAACAGAAAGGAAGGTGAAATTACTTCGTACTGACAATGGTGGCGAATTTTGTTCGAATGCCTTTAATGATTATTGCAGGAAAGAAGGCATTGTCAGGCACCTCACCATCCCGTACACGCCTCAGCAGAATGGTGTAGCGGAGCGGATGAACAGGACCATCATCTCCAAGGCTCGCTGCATGATCTCCAACGCTCGCATGAGTAAGCGTTTTTGGGCTGAGGCGGCTGCCACCGCCTGCTACTTGATAAACAGGTCACCATCTATTCCCCTCGACAAGAAAACTCCCATCGAGGTATGGTCAGGTACTCCTGCTGATTATTCACAACTTAAAGTTTTCGGCTGCACTGCTTATGCTCATGTTGATAATGGAAAGTTAGAGCCGAGAGCTATTAAGTGTGTGTTCATTGGTTATGGTTCGGGTGTAAAAGGATACAAGTTATGGAATCCCGAAACTAAAGGCTTTTATGAGCAGGAGTGTTGTTTTCAATGAATCTGTTATGTACTTTGATAAGTTGTCCTCAGATGTTTTGCCAGATTTTTCTGAGGAGCAGGTTCGTGTCGAGGTGGAGCACTCTGTTGAAAATGAAAATGTCACTGTTGACAATGATGGTGCTGCTACTTCAGATGATTCTGATCCTGATTCTGCTGGTTCTGATGATTCTGATTCTTCTGATTCTGATAATAATAATGTTCAGAACTCACCCCCTGTTTTGCAGCCACAACAGTCTATTGCTGCTCGTAGGAACAGGAGGAATTGTGGTCCTCGACCACGTTTAATTGAAGAGTGTAACATTGTTGATTATGCTCTGAGTTGTGCAGAACAGGTGGAGCACGGACATGAGCCGTCCACTATACTGAAGCTATTGGTTCCGGTGACCGCGAGAAGTGGCTTGCTGCTATGCAAGAAGAAATGCAGTCACTCGATAAGAATGGCACATGGGAAGTTGTGCGCTTGCCTAAGAAAAAGAAGGCAGTCCGCTGTAAGTGGATCTTCAAGAGAAAGGAGGGTTTATCTCCTAGCGAGCCTCCGAGGTTTAAGGCAAGGTTAGTTGCAAAAGGCTTCAGTCAAATTCCAGGTGTTGATTATAATGATGTTTTCTCTCCAGTTGTTAAGCATAGTTCAATTCGTACATTCTTTGGTATTGTTGCTATGCGTGATCTTGAGCTTGAGCAGTTAGATGTAAAGACTGCGTTTCTGCATGGAGAGTTGGAGGAGGAGATATACATGGACCAGCCAGAAGGGTTCATAGTGCCGGGTAAGGAGGATCTTGTGTGTAAGTTGAAAAGGTCCTTATACGGTTTGAAACAATCTCCTCGTCAGTGGTATAAAAGGTTTGATTCTTTTATGTTGTCACATGGCTTTAAGAGGTCTGAATTTGATAGCTGTGTGTACATTAAGTTTGTTAATGGATCACCTATATACCTGTTATTATATGTTGATGATATGTTGATTGCTGCCAAGAGCAAGAAAGATATCGCTGCTCTCAAGTCACAGTTGAGTAGCGAGTTTGAGATGAAGGATCTTGGTGCTGCTAAGAAAATTCTAGGTATGGAGATTACCCGTGACAGAAATTCTGGTTTGTTGTTTCTTAGTCAGCAAAATTACATTAAGAAAGTTCTTCATCGTTTTAACATGCATGATGCAAAGTCTGTTAGTACTCCTATTGCTCCTCACTTTAAATTGTCAGCTGAACAATGTCCTAGTACGGATGAGGATTTTGAGTACATGTCTAGAGTTCCATATTCTAGTGCTGTTGGTTCTTTAATGTATGCCATGGTTTGCTCACGTCCAGATTTATCATATGCTATGAGTTTGGTTAGTAGATATATGGCTAATCCTGGTAAAGAACATTGGAAGGCTGTTCAGTGGATTTTCAGGTACCTTCGTGGCACATCCAATGCTTGCCTCAAGTTCGGCAAGACTGATGAGGGACTCGTAGGCTATGTGGATTCAGATTTTGCTGCCGATTTGGATAAGAGGAGATCCCTCACAGGTTATGTGTTCACGCTTGGTGGTTGTGCCGTGAGTTGGAGGGCAACGTTACAATCTGTTGTTGCCCAGTCTACCACTGAAGCAGAGTACATGGCTATTGCTGAAGCATGTAAAGAATCGGTTTGGCTGAAAGGTTTGTTTGCTGAGCTTTGTGGAGATGATACTTGCATTAACCTGTTTTGTGATAGTCAGAGTGCTATTTACCTTACCAAGGATCAGATGTTCCATGAGAGAACAAAGCACATTGACGTCAAATACCATTATGTGCGTGATGTTGTTGCAAAAGGTAAGTGAAGGTATGCAAGATAAGTACTCATGATAATCCTGCTGATATGATGACAAAGCCAGTTCCTGTTACTAAGTTCGAGCTTTGCTCGGCTTAGTTGGTATCACTGTCTAGCCCAAGAGGCTATTTGGCGCCGAAGGTGTTTTCTTTTGTTGTTTCAGGGTGAAGTTCTCATTCATGCTACAAGATGGAATTTGTCTCAAGGTGGAGTGTTGTTTTATGGTGTTCCAAATTCCAGCGGTAGCGGTACTACCGCTCGAGCGCTACCGCCACAAGCTGCCGTCGCCGCTACCGCCAGAATGACCTTCTGAAGCACTAGTCCGGTACCAACTGGTACCGCTGGAGGTACCGCCGCCGGTACCGCTGAGGTGGGAAGAGCAGAACCAGCCAGCACCAGCGGTACTACCGCCCAACCCAGCGGTAGTACCGCCGATGAGGGATTGTTTCAGGTCGGACTGCAGCCGATCTGGGGCCTATTGCATCTAGGGTTTGATGTCTCCTATATATTCCTCTTGTAAGCCGCCGTTTTGGGGTAAGACACACATTGTAAACCCACGGCGTTTGTAAACTCACCCGATATAGTGAAGTATTGCTGGCTGGCGCCCGTGGTTTTTTCCTCTCCTTTGTTTGGAGGGGTTTTTCACGTTAAAATCTCGTGTCCCCATTGGTTTGATCGTTCCGCTCTTCGTCGTTTTTCTTTGCTATCGTTTACAACAGAATGTTCTACATACCCTGATGATATTAATTAAGCTGCAATGCGTTCCCAGTGTATTGTACTATCTTATTTCTGTACAACAAAGCATGTGCAATACATACAATGATTGTCATTATCTTGACTTGGAACGAAAGCTCTTGCCTGCTCAACATAGTTTTGAAGCTCATCTTCTCTGCATGCACTCCTCTTCGCTGGACTGCAAGAATTAGCCAGACTATGAAAGCTACGGCTTTTGAGATCCCTTTGGCCCTGATGGTGGACTGAACGGCTGGCTCTACGACGAGCGGCGTGGCGGTGATGGTGGTTTTTCTCTTTGGCCACGTGGGTGGATAGGAGCGGGCGGCGGGGGATTCACACTGCTTCGACAGTGGCAGCTCCCAAATCGTGACCTCGATGCTTGACTTGGTGACAGCGGACAGTCCGGGTATCGGGAAGTGCTGCGAAGATTATCCAGGTGAAAGCCCGGAGCTTCGGCACCAACGGTGGTGGTGCCTGCGGGTATCGCGTCCCTCTTGAGGGAGTCGTTGTGAGTACCTTCCCGCGACAGAGCTCCGGGTGAAAACATTTAACCGTTCTAGTCTTGGCAACGACAACATGTGGCGAAAGCCTATTTCGGCAACTACAACATGTTGATCTGCTTTGTAAGAGGGTGCACTCATTACTTTGTAACGGCTTGATTGTGTGGTTTTATTTATAAAACGGGGAGAAAGCCTATCTACACTACTATTAAAGGAGCAAACATGTAGCAAACATGTGTTGATAATTTAAATCTGAACCGTTCAATAGCTTATCAACACGTATCAAATCCCGAAACGTGTTTTATGTTCCTCCTATGACCCAGCATGAATTGAGGCACCGGTACCTACGACCTGCTCGCCGCCTCCCGCGTCAGACCTCCTCTCTGCCCGCCGGTCGGAGGTAGACCACGCGAGGGACTTCGGACCTCCCGCGTCGGCCGCCTCCACTCGCCGAGCTCCCACACATGGCGCATTGGCGCCCCTGCCAGAATTCACGCGGCGAAGCCAAAGCCAGCGCACGACACCTGTGGAGACGACGTGCCAGATCTGACGCTGGTGTGCGTCGCGTCCTCCTGCCACCCAGGATCCCGGTCGCCTCCCCGGATCCGCAGCTGAGCGAGCTAGGATACCGCCGCCTCCAGGCCACGATCTGGGTAGCGCTCGTGCGGGGCGGCACTGGGCTGCTGGCCGTCGCCAGTCTACCGCGCACGTCCACCCTCTGCTACTAGCTCCTCTCCATGGTCCGCCACGGCCTCCCCTCTCCGTCTTCCTCCTTCCTCCCTCTTGTTTTTTCGCCTTCGACAATTGCAATGTCACCAATGTGACACTCAACTGATTTGGACTTCTGTTGTTTGATGGGCACTCAATTGCAGAAGCACGGCGTGGGCAGCGACCTGCCTCTGAAGAAGGTCGACAATTATGCAGCTTAGGAATGATTCGGCTCAGAAATTTCACGTGTGCTAGCTAGTGGTGTATGTTCTTTTTTCTCAACGGCTTGATTGCTATGCACTTGACTCCTAATCAACGGATCAAGTTTTGTGTGGAACAGTAGTAACTGCCAATTCTTGTGCTGGTTCTCGGTATGAAACTGTCTGTTATCCTATCTAGAAACATTACTTACTAACAAGAGTGAAACTTGGCTTAAGTTATATCTCAACAGTTTATCTTTTTCTACATTTTGGTCAGACATACATTACAGGCTCGTGTTACTCTATATGTAATAATGTATTTTTGTCCTATGCAAATGGTACTGTTGGAGACAAGTCTACAAAAATATAGGTTTGTTAGGGCCATTTACTACCAGTTGGGCCTGCGTATGATGTACTTCCTCCTTACAAGTCATTTTTTTGGTTACTCTCAATCAACATTTCAAGATTTAGGCTATGATTTTTTTACTAGAATGGAGAAAGAGATACCACCGAACTATTTTGTAAGACAATTCCTGAACCAAAATTTCCATGAAGTAATTAGTACTCTGTATGTTTTCATATGCACTAATGGTCAGATTTGTGAAAAGTGAACTTGGATTTCACGTCGACCAATATATTTAGGGATGAATGGAGTATATCCCAGCCAAGCATTATGGCGTATATACAGCAGGAAAGCCCACCCGGAGGCCCAATAACAGCCTACAAGGAGTAAAAGCCTGGCGGCCCCAGACAAGGAGTGCGGCACAACGAAAGAGCACTCGTAACCGACTTGGACTTGCCGTATCATGTAATCGTAGTTAGATTCGATCTCGAGAGACCCAGCCTCCTATATAAAGCCTGGGAGGGACGACGGCAAAACGCACGCCAGCTGATAGCCAGAAACCCTAGCGAGAACTCATCTCGCCGGGCCACCATTGTAGCCATGTTTGTAACCTCAAGATCAATAATCAGACAAGCACGAAGTATGGTGTTACCCTCCGGGGGCCTGAACCTAGGTAAATCCTTACTTGTCAGCCGACCGAAATCACCAGCGATTACTCTCGTTCCTCTCTTACGAAACTCTATTGCACTATGTGCAGAGCATGGTGCTGATCCGTTTAGCTCATTTAAATGAGCTAAATACAAGCTCGGGGACAAAGCGGCGAGTTGATTATATTTCGGCGACACCGTCCAAGAAGAAGATTGAATTCATGAACTTGGCAAAGTTGTAAGGCATATGTAACAGCAAGTCATGAAGATAAATTAAGTTAGAAATGACAAGGATAAGTTTAGTGAGGCATGACATAGATAGATTTCGCTAGACATGTCAATGATAGATTTAGAGAGGCATGACAATGAAGATAAGTAATTGGTTGTCTTGTGATGCAATGTATCGGTGACATTTGTTATACCTTATGAATGAATTTGTTAGCATTTTTGTGTTTCTGCTGTGAAATTTTAAATGTCCAGTGGCAAATCTATTCCTGCTCTAGGCTTATGAAGAAACCTCAATGCAAACGAGCAGAAAAAGAATCTCCGTTTCTGATGTTCAGACACATCAGAAACGGAGGTATGTGCACAACCGTTGCCAAACCGATGCCTCATCAGCGACGGTTTTTCGCCTCCGTTACCGATGAGGGCCTTCACATCAGTCACGGGGTCAGGGACACGGACCCTTTTTCCGTTTCCGATGGGGTTTTTGGCCCGTTTCCGATGTGTCGTTCTGTACTAGTGTTAGCACATTCTTCTTTAGAAAAGATCATCTCCATAAGCTGTCCTATTCTCTAAGTTCTCTTCGGCAACCTCCGTTATTCGTAACCTTAAAATGAGCATGACATGCCATCATACTGCATTGGCATAAGTCAATTAACTTATCGTTTCCCTTGCCTGTTGTCAAGTTCTTATGAGTAAGTTAAACGAGCCGGGGATGACCATCTAAAGGATCGTCCAAGATATAAATAAAGTTTAAATCTGTCCATCAAGAATATACCAAAGGAGGAGAGAGGAAAATACAAATTAATGCTACAAAAAAATAGACATGGTTGGTCCCTTTATATTCATCATAGGTTTTATGTGTTATTCTCAGTGTTAACACCTTAAATAACTGTCCGGAACACCTATGGGATATGCTTGATATCCGAGTGAAATGGTGAGTGGTAAAACTGTTGGAGTATGCCAAGATTTCAGAGCTTCTCAATTTACATTAAGGTTAATAGGGGAAGCAATAGCTAGCCTGTTAACAGCAGGGTACATAACCAAGTTTCTGCATGATCATTCTGAAATACACTAAAAGAGTCATATCTGAAAGCAATCTCTGTTGACTAAAAAACACAATGCATGTTCAGTCTAGGTGCAGGTGAGAGATAGTGAGCTAGTTGCAGAATTAATGTGTGACAGTGGTACCTAGGTATAATAAACATATTTTCTACATGTAGTCCACAATCGATATTAATTACGAAGGTGCAGTTACAATACAGAAGCAAGGTGCTAAAAACATTAATAATCAAGATGGTAATTTATATGGTTCAGCTAACATTCTAGTGTTGCACCTACCAATCACTGAAAATTTCACCAAAACTTGGCATACCAACACTATCAGTTTATAAATGACTTGCAGATGGATTTTGTTGCTGCAAAATCGAAGTTGATCACCATGAAGAAACTTAGAGAAACAAAATCCACTTGCCCGGACTATTTTTTACAGTAGTAGCCACCCTAGATTAAAGTAAATGTCGGACACGACAGAACAAATTCTAGGTTTCAGACAATTGCAACCCAAAACAAGGTGATGAAAGGCTTATATAGAAAGTTCAGTAGGAACTAAGCAAGTAGGAATTAGGAAATGATCACCTATACACAAATCACCTCCACTGTCAGTTCCAATTAGGTATATTGTGCAAACAGCTTGGTTGGTCTATTTATATACATCGCAACACTTTCATCTGGATATAAATAGATGCTTCCAATAGATAAATGACACAAAAGGCCAATTTTCTTGGCTGTAACTTTAGTAATACCAGACAATTGGGGAAATGTGGAGGGATTAAACAATAAAGCACATGCATGGGAAAGGACAAGTTGCGTACCGTGTCTCAGCTAGGCCATAGCACTCACAAACCTAGCTTCCTAAAATGTATACTTGTCTGTAATTACTACATAATACACTATCTGACAAAAAAAGCCGCACAACACTCTGCCAAATCTCTCTATAACAATCACCACTATCTCTCTCCCTTGTGTCTCATTGATAGCAACAAACAACATGTCTCTGGATCTCTCACACTTGCTCCCTCTCCAACAAGCAAGCAGCAACAAGCAAGCAGCAGCCGCCTCTCAACAGTTGGTCGCAGACAGCAGAAGCCAAGTCACTCAAATCATCTCCGAGGAAGTTGTCTCACTGCGGGAGAGGGTGAGAGAGGTGGAGAGTTGGGTTGGGCGGCGTGGCGATGGGCTGGTGACGGTGTGATACTGCGATTGGATAGCGTCGTGTTGCAATTGTGGAGACGAATCGAGAATACGGGTCGGTCGTGGGTTACGTTGCATTGACCAGTGCCTGAGAAACGTTGCGTTGATGCACCATCAACGGCTGGTCGGACGGTCGATGTGCATCAAAACTCCCTCTGCGAGCTCGCTATTTCTTGTAGGATTATAGGTGTAGAGATATATCAGCTAGCTTGTGTTACTTTTTTGTTCAAAATCTTCAGCTGCTGCTGCTGCTGCTATGCTATAATCAAGTCTTGAAACTGCTGACTGCAACTTACCCCTGAACAATCAACGGAATAAGCTCTTGTGTGTCTACAAACAAACAAACGCTTTTAATTGATCCACATAAACACTACATTATTGTTATGATTTTTTGAACTGGTACAACATAATTCATACTCACTCCGTTCCAAATTAATTGACTTCCATTTGTCAACATGTGGATTTATCTATATGTGTAACATGTCTAGGTACATCCATGCTTGGACAAATGGAAGTTAATTAATTTCGAATGGAGGGAGGGAGTACCTGTCTGCTCTGCTCTATTATTGGTAGTGGTGCTGCTGATTGTTTGATCCAAAAGTTGCTACTTGTTTGATCCAGGACATTCCCCCTTTTGTGAACAGGGCAATACAATTTGTGAAGCACCTATATTTAGCTTTATCTACATGTTTAGGTTATGAGGGTCAGTGATTCCTAAATGTTTTATTGTCGTTTTCCCCACGTTTTGCTTACCGGTATTGCCTGCCTCTGATTTTTTTTCTACCACTTAATAGGATTTAGTGATGCATGGCGCTGGTATATCATGCACGGAACCTTTTGCTGATGTATGTTCTATACATTTATTCGATGCAGCATACATAGTTCTTCTACAATGTCACTCTCGCTAGGTTCAACCCTTCGCAGAGATGGTGGTTCAGTTCTGCAACAAACGTCACAAATCGTCAATGACATACAACTCTGCATACCGATGCTCTGATCCTGACTGTACTGGCACTAATGCGTTACCAAGCTTGTAAGAGCATCTCTAGCAGAAACCTTAAAAGCAGCGGAACCTTAAAATAACTGTCGTTAACGGTTTCGGAACCTTTAAAAACCGAAAGAGCAGAAACCTTAAAAACCGCCGACCCGTAAACGACTTTGAGGGCACCCGTGAATTTGGCCCGCGGAACCGTGAATTCTCAGTTTTTGACGCCGAACTGATGGGCCCTGTATATGGTGAAAGCGGTTGGCGGGAGGGACATTTCAGCTCGCGCGACTTCGTGTTCTTCCCCCATCTCACCGCCGCGTCCGCCGCCAGCCCCGCCGCCGCCAGCGAGTCGCGCCCTCCGCGGGTCTACCTCGCCAGCCGTTCTGACTCGTCGCCCCGCGTGAGGAGCCCACCCCGGGCAAATCGCCGCCGCCACGTCAGATCTATCGGTGAGTGTTTCTCCGGTCGATTTAACTATGTTTTCCGTCGGATTAGGCGGTACTTATGATCCGGTATTCATTGCAGATGGATTTGAGCTCGTGTGAAGAGTTTTTGCTGTCGGATTCAGCCTCCTCCGATCACTCCGATGTAGAGACGTTGTTCGAGAGCCGCCGGCAGCAAATGGTGGTCGCGGTCCTCGCCGTGAAGGAGTACGAGGATCAGTATGCAAAATAGCGGCAAGGATCTAAAGCAAATGGTGGTCGCAGTCAGTGCCTATGGCATTCCAGCTGACTACGCCGACGAGTATCTTCGCATTGGTGAGGATACTACAATCGAGTCGGTGCGAATGTTTGCCAAAGTGATCATCCGTGTCTTTGGCAAAGTTTATCTTCAAGCACCAAACGAAGAAAATACAGTGAGGTTGATGACATTAAATGAGAAGCGAGGTTGGCCAGGCATGCTAGGTAGTATAGATTGTATGCATTGGACTTGGAAAACTGCCCGAAGGCATGACACGGGCAGTATTGTGGCAAGGGAGATAATGCAACAATTGTGCTCGAGGCCGTTGCATCTGAGGATTTATAAATTTGACATTGTTTCTTTGGTTTGTTGGGCACGGTCGATGATATCAATGTGTTGCATAGGTCTCATCTTCTAGGTAGGTTAGCTAATGGTGATGCTCCGGCTTGCAACTTCACTGTCAATGGGCATGAGTACACAAAGGGATACTATCTTGCTGATGGTATTTATCCTGCTTGGTCTACATTTGTAAAGACCATCTCAAAGCCTAAAAACAAAAAGGAATCTGAATTTGCAAGGGCACAAGAGGCTTGTCGAAAGGACATAGAGAGAGCATTTGGTGTCTTGCAATCTAGGTTTTCCATTGTTCCAGTGGCGGGCCTAGGATTTTGAGGCTGGGTATTCAAAATTTCAAAGGGTCCTAAAAAATATATTAACCTTCCAAAGTCAAGTTTTTGACATGTATAATTAATTATGGGAGCATCATACAGTTCTAACTCTATGGGACAGCCACGGGAGCGGACGCCGGCTGCCACCTCCTCCTCCTCCGCCGCTATGGCCTCCTCCCTGCCCGCAGCCGCCATGGAGCATGGACATGGCGAGGGCGCCGGCGTTGATCCGCAGCTACCGCGGCCGTAATCGCTCGCCGGAGGAGCTAGGTTTGTGCGGTGGCGGCGGGGGCTAGGGTTTGGCGTGCGGAGGAGGCGTGCGGGTTGGAACCCGTATCCGCCCGCACGCACGCTACTTGTAGGGGCTGCGGAGGGCCGTTCACGGGCACCCGTGAAATGAGAGTACGGGTCGGGCCCTTTACGGGCTCGGTTAGCTCGGCCGCGTGGCCCACGTCCCGTATTCTCGCCGGAATTTCACGGGTTTGGCCCTTTTACGGGAGTAAAATGTGTTATCTATCTGCCTGCATATGTATGGAAATCGATTTCAACACCATTTCCACTTCTTCACAAATACTGATAGGAGTCAACGAGTCAGTCCACTATAGTTTAGTAGATACAATGAACAGTTCAAAGCCATAAAATTAGGAGCGAGGCGAGGAAATCATATAGCTAGATGATAGTAGAGTGAGATGAAGAGAGCACAATGTATTCTTTACGCATATTCAGGCCCAGGCTCACGTACGTGTAGTGGCGGTTAAGTTGGGCACATAATTGTGCCATCTATCTGTCGTCTATACGTATGGGTCGAATTATTCAGCCGTATTGGTCGCAAACAGCAGAACAAAGAGATGCTGGGAATCTGAAGCAAGAGGAACGAATCAATCCATATCTCCTGTTTGATCAGAAAAACAGGAACAAACTGCAAGACCACATATGACAGCTCTGAACACCGACGGATGATTGACATCATGATAAACTCATGTGCTTCAGCTTCTGAAGGGCGAATTGAGGAAACAACGGTGAATTTATACATATCTTATTTTTTTTCATACGCCTCCAACTGGAGGCAGGTTCCATTATCAAAGGATAACAGAACAAGTGTCTTGAAAAGAAAAAAGACCAAACAAAGGAAACTACATCTGACCTCCTAGGGATCAGAAACTAAACACACACAACGACTGTAAGTTCTGAAAGGTTCAGCATAACACACAACTATTGTGACTAAACATCACAGGTTCGCACCCAAACATAGGCTAGCAGATTAAGTAGATTATTACAGACCAACCAAATTGGCCAAACACATACGAAATGTTTTCAAGGCTCTGGCACAGGAAGCCCAGTCGAGGATCTGGATCATCCATGGACTGACAATGTTCACAGTTTTTAATCAACTGTAACATCAGTATCTTCATCTTCACCATCGATTGATAGTGCCTGAAGTGCTATCCTGGCGTTCCCAATGTTCCTATCCATTGCATGTGCCTGAAGTGCTGCCCTCTGAAGTGTTATTGCACCTTCCACCATGCTTTCCCTGTCAACATCATTCTGCAGGCCTGCCCAATAACAAAGGAAAGCACACATATAACATATGAGTTCAACAGGTGCAAAGATGAGTTTCTTCTGAAAACAAGCTCTGTTTTCAGAGATACCAGCAAAAAGCAGCAATGCACACGATATGAAAATTGAACCCAGAAGGATTTTTTTTTGGAATCCACCAAAAGAACAGAGTGAAACAAGTGGGTCTTGTATATGCTCCTAAAACAGAACAAATAATACTCCACATATAAATTGATGCAAGACAAGCAAAGAACAGGTGATTGATAGTTTCAATAGCAGGACAAAACCTACAAGTATAATCCCTAGCCACTTCCTTTTTTTTTATATTATCAATATACATATCTAGGAATTAAAGCAAGACTAGACTCAAGTTCCGATCCATCCATTAGTGCGCATTTTATGCAAGACATAACAGTCATCCATCCAGAGCATATGATGGCAGTAAATACTAGTAATAGCAAAATAAGCATGATAGTACTAATCAATATATCTACCCCACCGCCCCGGCAGCAGGAGTTGCCGCCATCAGATACTGACATAGACCGCAGCATTGGTGATCAACGTGGGAGCATGACAAGACCTGATGGTGATGCGCACGGCGGGTCTCTGAAACTGAGTATGGTTAGTTCGCGGTTGCGGTACGCCTCCCACAGCTCCGCCCTATGCTTCTTCGCCGCCTCCACGAGAAAAGGGCGCAATTTCTCCCTGAACAACCCAGATAGATTTAATTTCGCTCGGTTAGAATCAGTTCCCGAAGATACGACAGACGCGCAAGCGAACAAGAGAGAGGGCGCGCGCACATCTCGGGCAGCTTGTTGGGGGCGCCGGGGAGAGATCGCTCCTCCTCGAGTTTCTTCAGCTCCGACTTGAGCTCCTCCAGCTGCGCCCGAAGTTCCGCCCTCGTTTTCTTCCGGATCCCGTCCAACTTGACCGGGTCTGCCGCACAACAACGGAGGCGTCAGATCCACAAGAAACTAGTAAGATTGGCGATGCCGCGGCTTACCCATGGCGACGGTAGCGGTTGCAGCGTCAGGGGTGGAGGCTGTGCGCGAAGGCAATTGACTGCTGGCGGCGGGGGTGGAGGCTTATAAGTAAGAGAGAAGGGAAGACAAAACCCTAAGCCTCATCTTGGTGGGCCCCGAGTCGTTGCTACGTCCCACGCCTAGGGACGCGTGGGGAACAACCGAGTTTTCCCATTGGTACAAGCAGTCGGGCTTGTATTAATTTGTATGGCACCGGTTCCGCTTCCAATTTGCCTCAATTATTTTTTTACCATCGAGGATTGCAGAGACGCCAAATTAATATACCACGATCGATGGTGGCACCAGGGAAACGCCGCCGGCCGGTGGTGTCCGAGCGTAGGCTACCAGAGGACGTGCTGCTCGAGATCGTCGCGCGCTCAGAACCCGGCACCCTCGTCCGCTGCGCCGCCGCCTGCAGGAACCTCCGTCGCGAGATCCTCGATCCATCCTTCCTCCGCCGCGTATGCAGTACCAACGAGGACGGCGGAGCTGGCATCATCCCGCCATGTGTCCTCACGTACCTCCACAACAGGAAGACAGAGCCGCCCTTGGTCTCTCTGGTCCATCCCGCCACGCCCGCCGCCAAGTCCTTCACGGATGGGTGCCTCGCGCCATACGTGCTTCGTCGCGCCGTCGATATCCGTGGCAGCTATGATCCGCTGATTTCACGGGGCGGCCTCATCGTCCTCCGTCGACAGCACGAGATCTACATGACGCCTCAACGCTACTGGTATGACCTCTGTGTCTTCAACCCCATGACTGGCGAGCGCACCTACCTCTCATGTCTGTCGGGCCTCTACCCAAGCCGGTTCGTTCTGCTCACCGCTGCGGAAGGCATCGGCTGCTCCTTCCGACTGTTGGCCACCAATGTGGACTGCTGCAACGAGAGTGGTGGATTCAGAATCACGGTGCAGGCCACGGTACCCGGTGGCACCAGTTGGGGCCCTGTAACTCAGGACGTCTATAGTCTCCTCGCGTTCAGGCCGCTCCAACACCAGCGTGAACCCGTCGTCCTCCATGGAGGTGTCATCCACTGGCTAGTCTTGGATGGCGACCAGATCCTCACCTACGACATCCGCACAAAGACGCTAGGCACGGTGAAGCTCCCACCCACCAGCTACGTAGGATGTCGACAACTCCTAGGTATGTCGCCCGACGGGAGGCGATTGCGGTTGTTTTTCCGCCAATGGTTCAAGGTATCCATGTGGGTGCATCGCTCAGATGGTTGGGCCAAGGAGGTCGTGATCGACGTGGAGTACAAGGTACGGTCATTACTCCATCCCAATGTCTACCAAGGCCTGATGTCGATCGAGTTCAAGTGTTGCGCTGAGAGGAGCGGTGTCGTGCTGCTGCAGGCATATCAGAATAACCGACTGGTTCATCGAGGTTCGCTCATTCTCCTCGACTTGGAGACCAAGGAGATGCGCAAGATAAATTCGCCGAATGCTTCCTTGTTGTTCGAGGTCGACTTGTCCATGCGACTACAAGCCATGAAAATATATTAATTCCTAGCTAGTTATGGGGTGAGATGTGGTCACATATATATGGAGTGATTAAGGTGCTTGTCTACCCTATATTCGAATGTGAATCTTCCTCTTAAAGTGTACTACATTTTAATGCAAAATACGAGCACATTTTTCTTGCGAAAGGACTCCTATATATGTTGTGGTTTTTTATAATTAATGTTTCATCTATTTGTGTGTAAAACAAAGTTATCTTGTTCATGTTTGTCTACAACGTAGAGTTGAGCACGTCGTCAAACTTTAAGTGATTCGTCCAGTATTTGAACTGAATTCGTGCACCCAACTCGAATTTAGATTTGCTTACACGCTAAATTATGATGTAAGTGCATGTGTTCCTAGCTGGACACCAAGGAATTGGACATCCAAATTATGAAAGCTAGCAAGCTTCTGAGTTGTAGTTGTAGTACGTCTTTTTTTTTTTTTTGGAAAATTACAGTACTTGCGTACTGCATGTTGTAGTACGTCTACCACGAGTTCTACTTGGAACGCGTAATATAGACATATACTAGTAGAAAGGAAGTTTTGTAATCTCGAAGACAGCCGTGTAGGCTACGACCCGCTCATGTCGCGGGGCGGCCTCGTCGTCCTCCGCCGCCCTCACGGCGTCACCATCGGCACCAGCGTCAGGCGGATGGATGAGCGCTGCTACGACCTGTGCGTGTTCAACCCCATGACCGGCCACCGCACCTACCTCTCATGCCGGTCGCACTGGTTCCGGACATACGTTCTGCTCACCGCTGCCGACGGCATCGGCTGCTCCTTCCTGCTGCTGGCCGCCAATGTGGACGACAGTGGTGGATTCAAGATCACGGTGCAGGCCACGAAACCCGGTGGCACCACCTGGGGTCCTGTAACTCAGGATGCCCATAGTCTCCTCCCGTTCAGGCCACTTCAACATGAGCCCGTCGTCCTCCATGGAGGCATCATCCACTGGCTACTCTAAGACGGCGACCATGCCCTCACCTACGACATCCGCACGGAGAGGCTGGGCACCGTGGATCTCCCACCCACCAACTACGGCGAACTCCAGCGACTCCTAGGAACATCACCCGACGGGAGGCTGCGGCTGCTTGGCCGCGAAAGGTTCATGGTGTCCGTCTGGGTGCATCTTTCGAATGGTTGGGCCAAGGAGGCCATGATTGACGTGGAACACAAGGTACGGTCACTCCTTCCCTCAGGCCCTGTGTCCATCGATTTCAAGTGCTCGGGAGAGAGGACCGACGTCGTGCTGCTGGTGCCATATGGAAATAACCGACTGTTTCAGCGAGGTTCGCCCATTGTCCTCGACTTGGAGACCATGGAGATGCGCAAGATAAATTCGTCGCATACTTCCTTGTTGTTGGATGTCGACTTGTCCGCACGACTACGAGCCATGAAAATATTAATTCCTAGTTAGATGGCCTGCACCAGTAGATCATATATGATTGTCAGATGTGGTCACCTATATATGGAGTGATTAGGGTGCATGCATGTCTATCCTATATTGCGTATGTAGGGTAGACATGCATGCACCCTGATCACTCCGGATATAGGCGACCACATTTGTAAAGTTGGACCCTAATGGATGTCATCTTTTTCTTGAGTTGGACAAGTCATGTAATTTACTTCAAATATCTATGAATGTAAATCTTCCTCTTAAAGTGTACATTTTGGTGCAAAATACAACTACATTTTTCTTTTGAAAGGACTCCTGAATAAATAATGAATATAGATAAGCCATGTTTCTATATATGTTGTGGTTTTTGTAATTAATTTGTAATATATTTATGTGTGAAGCAAAGTTGTTTTGTTGATGGCCTGCATTCATCTTACATTGGATCATGTCGTCGAACATTAAGTGATCTGTCCATTATTTGAAAATCATTCGTGCATCCAACTCAAATTCGGATTTGCTCACATGCTAACTTATGATCTAATTAAGTGCATGTGTTCCTAGCTAGCTCACAGGTCGATGGCCCCAAGTTTTTCTTTCCCGAAAAGGAGGATATACTCCCCCTTCCCTAGTCGACGGCTCGATGTAAACACAAATGAACAAACATATCCACGCTGAAGGCTCCGCAATCGCCGACTGTATAGGCGCTTCCGGCAGAGCATATGCTTGAGAACATTGCACTCTCCGAGTGTACGAGCAATCCCGCTTGATTTTTGTAACACCCGTTCCCACCACGGTCTCCTCTCTCGTTAACAACCCTTCTTATATCCCGATCATTTCGAAGTCCTCTCGTGCCTTTGGCCCATCTTTTTTTGTCATGTGTGGCATTTGGAGCCAATCAATCTATTATTTATTTATATACTAAAAGCAATATTCAAACTATAACAGAGAAACCACGTTAATCCACGTACGTACAAAATATATAATCCATTAATTTTATTTGTGACGGTTGAGATTTAAAAGACAAATATGTTACCTACAGCAATCACGTCCGTCACGCCGAGTCCGTTTCTGCAAATAATTGGATCGATCCATCAAACATACCGAGTGCTGGGTCGTTTGCTCCGTTCGTGGGCCGGCCCATGCGGGTGGAGGGAAGATAGGAGGAACAAGATGGGCTAAGAAGTTCTGCCCAGGAAAGTAAAGAAGAAGAGAAAAAAAAGAGAAAAAGAAAGATGGGCTTGAATAATTTGGCCCATTCGGCCAGGAAATAAAGAAAATGTTTTCAGTTTAAAAAACATAGAATTCACTTCTGGGAAATGATTTCGTCCGTGAGGAAAATACAAAGGAACATTTTGAGTGACGACTTCTCCCCTAAAATCTAAAACCAAATATTTAATTCAAATTAAATCCAAAAGGTTAGAAATATCATATTAAGCTTATTAATTTCATGTAACAAAATAATTTTCTTAGATTGTTTAGGGTGCATGCATGTCTACCCGTATTCTTTTTTTTTTAGTTGGACAAGTCTTGTAAAATTTACTTTAAATATCTATGAATGTGAATCTTCCTCTTAAAGTGTACATTTTAGTGGAAAATACGACCACATTTTTCTTGTGATAGGACTCCTAAACAAATAATTAATATTTTCGTAACATGAGATAAGCCATGTTTCTATATATGTTGTGCTTTTTGGAATTAATTTGTAATTTATTTATGGGTGAAGCAAAGTTGTTATGTTGATGGTCTGTATTCATGTACATTTGAGCATGTCACCAAATATTAAGTGATTCGTCCAGTATTTTAACTGCATTCGTGCACCTAACTTGAATTTGGATTTGCGTACATGCTAGATTAGGATGTAAGTGCATGTGTTTCTAGCTACCCCACAGGTGGAAGGTTGGTGCCACATTTTTCTTTCCCGAAAAGGTGGATATACTCCCCTTCCCCGAAATTTTGACATAAAGGACCATCTCCATCAGTGAATTGTCAAAAAAGACCACCTTAAAACAGGGTCTCAAACATGGAGCGCTAAACAAGATCTCCCGTCCCCCCTCACCGGGGGCAAAACCACCACACTAGGCCCTCCCTCCCCAGGCCCCCTAGCCGCCGCTGCCGCAGGCGCTTGCCGCGGTGGCTGCGGCCCCTGCTACCAAAACGGCTGCTGGGGGAGGTCCTCTTCTCCGCGTTGTCGCGCCGACGCTACTGGGGAGCGGAGGTTGCGTCGCCGACGTATGGAGGCCAGGGCGGCGGCCCTTGAACTGGCAGAGTTCGCGACCGTGGTGGCTGCACGGGCGGCGCCATGGTCGCTGCGGCAGGTCAGCATGCTCGGCCGTGTGGCCCAGATTTGGGCCCGGGAGGGCCCGATCTGGGTCTGGCGGGCCCGAGTCAACGTCACGCCCGTTTATAAGGTCTTCGACGAGGCGTAGGTGGTTGCTCCGGCGTCGGCGAGTTTCGGGCCAGCCGCGATGGTGCGGTGCAAGTTGGGGGTGCGCGGGTGCTGCTTTGGCCCGTCGTGCTCCAGGCAGGTCGAAGCTCATGTGTCGTTGGAGTGCTGCTGTGCCGGAGTCTCCCAATCTTCTCCTGCCGGCAGCAAGGAAGCCTGGGCGGTGGCCCCGGAAAGGTGACCGTGGTGTGGGAGGGGCATCTCCAACCTCCCGCAGAATCGGTTGTCGGCGGCAGAGCTACGCCGCCTGCCTTGCTGCTCCCTAACACAAGCCCTAGGGCTTGGCGGTCGAGATCAAGCTTCAGGTGAAAGCCTCGCATTTCGGTGCCCACAGCGGCGGCGGCCTAGGGCGTCGTTCTCCTTCTTGAATGCGTCGTTCGAAAGCTGCGATTCTCTACCGACGCGAGTGCCATATGTCTCTCCAGGTGAAAACCTAACCTCCTCTGGAGCGGGCGGCGGTGGCGCACGCGTCGCTACCTTCTTGGAGGCGCCGTCTTGGAGCGTCTTATCTCTCGTCGTGCGTCGGGTGCACAGCGGTCGTGCGGGGTGGCTCTGAGGCCTGGGCAGTGGATGTCGGGGCAGCGGCCCCGAACAGTGGACGTGTGCCGAGGCGGCGGCCTCGGGAGGATTTGCGACCGTCTCTACGTGGCAGGGCAGTGGTTCTTCATCGATGGGCCTCGAAAGAGTCACGAGGGTGGCTGGCTCGTCGCCTTATGTTTTTTCTTTTATTTTTCTGCTCGCCTCTGGACGTAATTTTGCCCGAGGCAACATTGTGTACGGTTTCCCTCTGCTAATACATTGAAAAGTCAGCAATTGCTAAATCTTTCAAAAAAAAGACCACATTGTAGATAAATTGCCAAAAGGACCACCTTTTCCGTGGTGGCAGCACCGGCAGGCGACACGTGGCACATGCCGCCACGGTCTGAGCCGGCTGGGGAACAGGTCCAAGTACCCAAGGCTTTACTGAACTTGCCGTGGGCATATCTGTTTACCAGATTCTTTGTGAGACTCAGGTCATTGTAGTCCCCCGGAACAGGTATTGTGTGTGTAGCTTGCCAATGAGGAGGTTGGCCATAGGTCGTTTCTGTTTTCTTCTTATGTGCTCGTCACTGAGATTGGCAAAGTCTCGGACGATGCATCCCCAGTTGTTCCCGTACCTTTTTGCGAGCTTTTCCGGCTTTGTAGGATGACCGCTGTCCACCTCCGTGAATTCGTCTCGCCCGGTGGGGAGCCTGTTTGGGTGCCTCTCCTTATGTCGACGTTTGCCTTCGCTACCAGATGTCTTGGTGCTTGTTTGGCCGTCGCCACTAGTAGTGGTAACGCCATCAGATGTGCTCTCCTGACGGGGTGCCTCTGTCTCATTGTCGCCATCGTCCTCCATTGTCAAATCGTTGCATAACGACTGTCCAAGCAACGACAGATAGGCATCTTGTACAGGATCATCGTTACATCCTATCCGAGAATCCGAACCCCGGCCTCGTTGTTGTTGGCCATCTTCGCACTATACAAGAAAAGTTGAAGTTAGTACAACAAATATAAGCAAAATTCACTTAACTATTAAAAATTCACTAATCTATTTCAAATTTATAGAAAATATGTCCTATTTTTAGCCAAAGTCATGCCAAAATTCACGAAAAATTTCGGCATGACCTTTGCTAAAAATAGGACATATGGAGGACCCGAATTTGCCAGAATGGAAGTTAATCAACATTCCGGCAATCTCAAGGGCCTCTAGGGGTACCTGGAAACATTTCACACATATAACACAAGGGCCGGCATCAAAACCCCGACCGCCATCTCCGGCCGGCAACCACCACCACCACAAAAACGATCACCAGCATCACCAACACAAAACACAATCACACATCACCACCACCACCACCAACACATTCGCATTTGACCTGAAACTGAAAAGCATAGCGTCGAGGTCGTTCTAAACTCACTGCATACGGCAAAACAATTGGAATTAAGGACTATAATTACAAATGAAGCATCAAAATGCTCACAAAAATATAATCTACCACTTTGTATCAAATTCATGTTCAACTAAATATTTATGTTCAACTAAAAAAATTTGAACTAATTAAAGTTCTAAACAGTAACTAATTTGACCTATTTTTAAACCTAATTTGACCTTAACACTAGCTAATTAAACACAAATTAGACCCAAACACTAGTTAATTAAACACTATCTAATTAAATTCTAAACACTAGCTAAACCTAAACTAATTTTACCTTAACACTAGCTAATTAAACACGCTAGCTAATTAAATACAAGCTAATTAAATTCTAAACAGTAGGTAAACCTAAACAAATTTTAACTAATTAAAAATCTGAATGGTAACTAATTGGACCTTTTTCTAAACCTCATTTGACCTAATTAAGCAATTTTCAAAATTTCAAATTCAGACCTAACTAAAATTGAGCTAACTAAACCTAAACAGTAGCTAACCTAAACCTAACTAAGTCAAAATCAAACCTATGCAATAACTAATTTCGACTTTGACATTTTAGCAAACACTTAGCTAGCAAGCACAGGAGGAGGAAGCTTACCTAGCTAGCAGAGGAGGTGCTCGACGGCGAGGCAATGGAGGTGCTCGACGGCGAGGCGGAGCTCGGGCCGGCGCAGCATGGGCGCTCGAGGCGTCCGGCGTCCTGCGCGGCAGCCGAGAGAGGGGCGCGAGAACCGGTGCAGCGTGGGCATGCGGCGGCCGGAGGAGAGAAGAAGAAGGGCGCAGCGGAATGGGCGATCGGGCTCGGCGGAATGGGCACTCGGGGCCGGCGGCGAGCAGGGCGTTGGCGAGCTCGTGGCATACGTCGTTCGATTTGAAGAGGGCGAGCGCGAGTGGAGAATTTTGGGAGTGTTGGGGAAGATGGCGAGCGTGGCCGACAGGAGGTTAAGTACCACTAACCGCTGGCGAAGTTAATCCGTTCGCCAGCGGTATATGTTACTGCTAGACAAGCTAATATGTTCATCAGGGCTAGCGCACGTACCGCTGGCGAGCAAAACTTGTTCGCCAGCGCTAGTGCTATCACCGCTGACGAACAGGAAAAGGCATTTGCTAGCGGTAGTTCGCCAGGACGTCTCGCCCGGGCCAGCACTTAGCGCTGGCTGGGTCATCCGTTTGTTCACCATCAAAAAAGGGAATCAGAACCCAATACGATCGAAAGGGAATCAGAAGCCAATAGGATGGACGTGCTAGAGAATGCGATACACGGCCTTCCTGAGAAAAATTAGTGCGGTCACCCGAGTTCACTAAATGACTAAACCAACTTGTTTATTATTTTCTCTTAATTATTCGATCATCTCTCTTTTATGCAACGTGGAAAGAATTCATGCGGCCAATCGCGCCAGGGCCTGGCCAGCACGCTCCCCTGTCTAAAACAGAACAATGCGCAAAGACGAATTTTTTCGAGTCACTTACGACGCTCAGATCAAAAAACTTTGAACTAATGAAAGATTCAGACATTCATAAAGATTACGCACAAAAATTTTCAGATTTTTTCAACAATATGGTGAATTTAGGATTTTCGTACAGTGGACAGCAAAAATCTGTTTCTGCGCAGTAATCAAAATTAAGCATCACCTTAACACTAGAGGCTACTCTTGGCACAACAATGCGAGAAAATAAAGATACAAAGGAGTTGCTACAGAAATAAACAACACCTTGACTCAATAAAAGAAAAATTGCAGAAAAATAAAATGGGTTGCCTCCCATAAGCGCTTTTCTTTAACGCCTTTTAGCTAGGCACAAAGCATGCATCAAGTATTACCAAGTGAAGAAGCTTCAACATTGTAATTTGTTCGAACAATAGAATCATAAGGTAGCTTAGTCTTCTTCCTAGGAAAGTGTTCCATACCTTTCTTGAGAGAAAATTGATATTTTATATTCCCTTCTTTCATATCAATAATAGCACCTACAGTTCTAAGAAAAGGTCTTCCAAGCACAATAGGGCAAGATGAATTGCATTCGCTATCCAAGACAATAAAATCAACGGGAACATAATTGTTATTAACCATGATAAGAACATCATCAATTATTCCCAAAGGTTTCTTAATATTAGAATCAGCAAGATGAACATCCAAGTAACAATTTTCCAAAGGTGCTAAATCAATCATATCATAAAATCTTTTAGTCATAACAGAAATACTAGCACCAAGGTCACACAAAGCATTGCAATAAAAATCATTCAATTTCATTTTAATAATAGGCTACCAACCATCTTCTAACTTCCTGGGCATAGATACTTCGCGTTTCAATTTTTCCTCCCTCACTTGAATGAGAGCATTAGTAATATATTTAGTGAAAGCCAAGTTTATCTCACTTGCCTAGGAGTTCTAGCAAGCTTTTGCAAGAATGTAATTACTTTAGAAAGATTACACCCATCAAAATCAAAATTATTATCATCAAAGGTAATGGAGTTATTATCTTCCTTATTGCTAGAAATTTCAGCATCTTTATCAAGGACAGTTTCAGAGTTATCAGGCAATTTGGGACATTTTGCAATAGAAGTGGAAACATTAACAACACCAATTATCTTGCCATTAATGGTAAGAGGTTTGCTAACACTTGTGTTTGAAACATTTTCAGAAGTAGTAATAGTATAAACTCTACCAATATTATTCTTTCTAGCAATTTTATCCTCTCTTTCCCATCTAGCATGCAATTCGGCTAACATCCTCACATTATTATCAATTTTAACTTGTATGGCATTGAGAGTTTTGCTCTCTTTAATATCATTAGGCTTGGTCTTTAATTTCAACAAATCAACATCAAGAGCAAGACTATCAACTTTAGAGGCAAGAAGATCAATTTTTCCAAATTTCTCCTCAACAGATTTATTAAAAGCAGTTAGTGTACTAATAAAATCCTTAAGCATGACTTCAAGATCAGAGGGTACACTCTTATTATTGTTGTAGGAGCTACCATAGGAATTTTCATAACCATTGCCACTATTAGAAGGATAGGGCCTATAATTGCTATTACCAAAATTATTCCTATAAGCATTGTTGTTGAAGTTATTATTTTTAATGAAGTTCACATCAACATGCTCTTCTTGAGCAACCAAAGAGGCTAAATGAACATTGTTTGGATCAACATGTGTTTGACCATTCGCAAGCATAGACATAATAGCTTCAATTTTAGCACTCAAAGAAAAGGTTTCTTCAACAGAATTTACCTTCTTACATGTTGGAGCTCTCTCGGTGTGCCATTCAGAATAATTAATCATCATATCATCAAGAAGCTTTGTTGCAGCACCCAAAGTGATGGACATAAAGGTACCTCCAGCGGCCGAATCCAATAAATTCCTTAAAGAAAAATTTAATCCTGCATAGAAGGTTTGGATGATCATCCAAGTAATCAGTCCGTGAGTGGGACAAATTTTAACCAATGATTTCATTCTCTCCCATGCTTGGGCAACATGTTCATTATCAAATTGCTTAAAATTCATTATGCTACTTGATGCAAGACGTACTTACTCGTTGGGAGACCCCAAGAGGAAGGTTTGATGTAGCCTAGCAGCAAGTTTTCCCTCAGTATGAAACCAAGGTTTATCGAACCAGTAGGAGTAACGATTCTTCAGAAGGTTGTCAATGGCGAAATATGATGCGGCGCAACACCAGGGATTCCGGCGCTGACGTGGACCTGCACACAACACAATCAAATTACTTTGCCCCAACGAAACAGTGAGGTTGTCAATCTCACCGGCTTGCTGAAAACAAAGGATTAAACGTCTCGTGTGGAAAATGAGTATTAAATTGCAGCGAATGAAAAAGGAACAGTTTGCAGTTTGTGGTTTAATCAATGTAAAAGAATGGACCGGGGTCCACAGTTCACTAGTGGTGTCTCTCCATAAAGATATAACATGTTGGGTAAACAAATTACAGCTGGGCAATTGACAAATAGTGAGCGCATGACAATGCAAATACATGGCATGATGATTACTATGATATTTAATTGGGCATTACGACAAGATACATAGACCGTTATCCAACAGCGTCTATGACTAATAATCCACCGCCGGGTTGTCATCCGAGTTCCCCGTTGGTATTAAGTTGCAAGCAACGGATAATCGCATTAAGTAAAGCGCGTAATGTAAACAAACACATATGCCCGTGGACATAGCATCGTTAGGTTATCCCTAGTGGCAACAGCACATCCACAACCTTAGAACTTTCTGTCACTGTCCCAGATTAAACGGAGGCATGAACCCACTATCTAGCATAAATACTCCTCTTGGAGTTACAAGCATCTACTTGGCCAAAGCATCTACTAGCAACGGAAAGCATGCAAGATCATAAATAACATAGATAGATTGATAATCAACTTGACATAATATTCAATATTCATCGGATCCCAGCAAACACAACATGTAGCATTACAATAATATGATCTTGATCATGTAGGGCAGCTCACAAGATCTAAACATGATGGCACAAATGGAGAGACAACCATCTAGCTACTGCTATGGACCCGTAGTCCAAGGATGAACTACTCACGCATCACTCGGAGGCAGGCATGGCGATGTAGAAGCCTCCGGTGACGATTCCCCTCTCCGGCAGGGTGCCGGGAAGAGGTTCTGACCCTCCCGAGCTAGGGTTGACGGCGGCGGCGTCTCTGGAACTTTTCGTGGATATGCTCAGGTACTTAGGGTTTTCGCGTCGGGGGGAATAAGTAGGCGAAAGGGCGGCGGCTGGAGGCCCGTGGGGCCCACACCACCCAGGGCGCGGCAGGGGGGGCCGCGCCCTGGTGCGTGTGGGGCCCCGTGGCCCTCCTCTGCTGCTTCTTCGCTCCATCGGTGTGTTCTGGAAAAATAGGCACCCCGTGAAGTTTCGTCCAATTCCGAGAATATTTCCAGACTAGCTTTTCTGGAATACAAAAACAGCAGAAAACAGGAACTGGCACTTCGGCATCTTGTTAATAGGTTAGTCCCAAAAAATGTATAAAAGTGATATAAAGTAGATGCAAAACATGTAGCAATTGGTATAAAACAAGCATGGAACATCAAAAATTATAGATACGTTTGAGACGTATCAGCATCCCCAAGCTTAGTTCCTACTCGTCCTCGAGTAGGTAAACGATAAAAACAAAATAATTTTTGAGGTGACATGCTACTATCATAATCTTGATCATATAATATTGCAAGGCACATGTAAATGAATGAAGTGATCCAAGTCAATGGTCTATAATTTGCTACAAATAGATAATGAGTAAACAATGAATCACACAAGCTAAACGTTTTCATGAATAGTACTTTCGAGACAAGCATCAAACAGTTTTGCATAAGTGTTAACTCATAAAGCAATAGTTTCTAAAAAGGTATTCAATCAACACAAAGGAAGAATTAAGTTTCAGCATTTGCTTCAACTTTCAACATATTTATCTCATGGATATTGTCAACACAAAGTAGTATAACAAGTCCAATACATTGCATATAACGCATGTTGTAACAAAGTTGACACTAGTGTTTGCTTGTGGAAGACAGAAAGAATAGGAAAACTGACTCAACATAAAAGTAAAAGAAAGGCCCTTCGCAGAGGGAAGCAGGGATTAAATCATGTGCTAGAGCTTTTAGGTTTTTGAAAGCATATAGAGATTGCATAAAATATTTGATACTCCTCCCAACCTTGCTAACACAAGCCATGGCTAACCGAATCCTCGGGTGCCTTCCATCAATCACATACCATGGAGGAGTATCTATTTTTGAGAGGTGTTTGTTAATTGTCAACGAATGGTAGCGGGTGAGAACAGTATTCTACCTGTCAAACGGACTTTTAAGAGCGGCTCCCATGAAGGACGTTATTTCTACCAGCAAGGCAGATCATCCCTCTTTCTCTTTGGTTTACACACATTCAGGTATTTCACTGTTTGTCATTGCTTACTGATGAATCAGGGCAAAAGTGTGAAGAGAATTAATTGGTTAAAGTTGTAATTAATTGGGACTGGGCACCCCGTTGCCAGCTCTTTTTGCAAATTAGGATAAGCGGATGTATATGCCACTAGTCCAGGTGTAAAAGTCCATTGACAAATAGAATAAAGAATAACCACACTAATTCCTCATGAGCTAGTAAACATTGACACAAAAAGGGAATAATAACATTTTGAATAATTTAAAGGTAGCACATGAAAAATTTACTTGGAGTGGCAAGGAAATACCACATATAGGTAGTTATGGTGGACACAAATGGCATGGATTTTGGCTCAAGGATTTGGATGCACGAGAAGCATTCCCTCTCAGTACAGAGTTTAGGCTAGCAAGGTTATGTAAGCAAACAAGAATATCAACCCGTACACCAAGTTTTATATGACAAACATATTGCAAACGTTATAAGACTTCATACCGTCTTCCTTGTTAACCAAACCCTGTTATTAGAAAATATCTAGACCTTAGAGATACCACCGATGCAAACCAAATTTTCAACAAGCTTTACGGTAGTTCTTCACTAATAGGCTTAACTCATGTGATGCACAATTTAATCATGATCTACTTGTTAACTCAAAACAATTGACAAGCATCAAGTTATCCATTAGTGATCTACAAGATTAAGCAAGTTTTTCCTTATACCAATTACCACATGCAACATTTTCTGAACCAACCAAACACCAATCAATTTATTTCATCAACTCTCCAAACAAATATAAGTGAAGCAAGAGAGTACTTTCTACAAAAGAAAGCTAATAGCTCTGACAAGAGATACATGAAAACAAGAGCTAAAAGCTGAACAGCGCTAGATATGAATACTCAACAAATATAAGTGAAGAATAGGAGTATTCTCATGAAAAAGCGGAGCGTGTCTCTCTCCCAATCAAGAATGCTAGGGTCCAGTCAAGCTTTATTGAAAATAAAAGCAATACTGAAAATAAAAGCACACAGACGCTCCAAGAAAAGCACATATGATGTGAAAGAATTAAAATATAGTTTCACTAGAGATGACCTGATAATTTTGACGATGAAGAAGGGGATGCCTTGGGCATCCCCAAGCTTAGACGCTTGAGTCTTCTTGAAATATGCTGGGGAGATCCATGGGAGCCTCCCCAAGCTTAAGCTCTTCACTCTTCTTGATCCTATTATCATCCTTCTCTCTTGACCCTTGAAAACTTCCGTCACACCAAACTCAAAGTAGATCTCATTAGAGGGTTAGTGCATAATCAAAAATTCACATGTTCTATAAAGACGCAATATGATTTGTTACTTTAAACATTAGCTACAGCCACTGATGTTATGTGAAGCTCTTCCACCCAAAAAAGAATTTCACTCAACACTAGTAAAAGAGAGAATGCAAAATAAAAAGGCATAATCTGTCTAAAACAGAACAGTCCGCAAAGACGAATTTTTTCGAGGCACTTACGACGCTCAGATCGAAAACTTGAACTAATGAAAGATTCAGACATTCATAAAGATTACGCACAAAAATTTCAGATTTTTAACAATCTGGTGATTTTAGGAATTTCGTACAGTGAACAGCAAAAATCTGTTTCTGCGCAGCAATCAAAATTAAGCATCATTTAACATTAGAGGCTACTCTTGGCACAACAATGCGAGAAAATAAAGATACAAAGGAGTTGCTACAGAAGTAAACAAACTCCTTGACTCAATAAAAGAAAAATTGCAGAAAAATAAAATGGGTTGCCTCCCATAAGCGCTTTTCTTTAACGCCTTTTAGCTAGGCACAAAGCATGCATCAAGTATTACCAAGTGAAGAAGCATCAACATTGTAATTTGTTCGAACAATAGAATCATAAGGTGGCTTAATCTTCTTCCTAGGAAAGTGTTCCATACCTTTCTTGAGAGGAAATTGATATTTTATATTCCCTTCTTTCATATCAATAATAGCACCTACAGTTCTAAGAAAAGGTCTTCCCAGCACAATAGGGCATGATGGATTGCATTCAATATCCAAGACAATAAAATCAACGGGGACATAATTGTTGTTAACCATGATAAGAACATCATCAATTCTTCCCAAAGGTTTTTTAATAGTAGAATCAGCAAGGTGAACATCCAAGTAACAATTTTCCAAAGGTGCTAAATCAAGCATATCATATAATCTTTTAGGCATAACAGAAATACTAGCACCAAGGTCACACAAAGCATTGCAATCAAAGTCATTCAATTTCATTTAATGATGGGCTCCCAACCATCTTCTAACTTCCTAGGGATAGAAGCTTCATGTTTAATTTTTCCTCCCTAACTTGTATGAGAGCATTAGTAATATGTTTAGTAAAAGCCATGTTTATCACTAGCATTAGGACTTCTAGCTAGCTTTTGCAAGAACTTAATTACTTCAGAAATTTGCAACCATCAAAATCAAAGTCATTATCATCAAAAGTAATGGAATTATCTCTTCCTTATTGCTAGAAATTTCAGCATCTTTATCAAGGACAGTTTCAGAGTTATCAGGCAATTTAGGACATTTTGCAATAGAAGTGGAAACATTACCAACACCAATTATCTTGCCATTAATGGTAGGAGGTTTGCTAACACTTGAGTTTGAAGCATTTTCAGAAGTAGTAATAGTATAAACTCTAGCAATATTATTCTTTCTAGCAATTTCATCCTCTCTTTCCCATCTAGCATGCAATTCAGCTAACATCCTCACATTGTTATCAATTTTAACTTGTATAGCATTGAGAGTTTTGCTCTCTTTAACATCATGAGGCATGTTCTTTAGTTTCAACAAGTCAACATCAAGAGCAAGACTATCAACTTTAGAGGAAGAACATCAATTTTCCCAAATTTCTCCTCAACAGTTTTATTGAAAGCAGTTTGTGTACTAATAAAATCCTTAAGCATAACTTCAAGATCAGAGGGTACACTCTTATTGTTGTAGGAGTTACATAGGAATTTCCATAACCATTGCCACTATTAGAAGGATAGGGCCTATAATTGCTATTACCAAAATTATTCCTATAAGCATTGTTGTTGAAGTTATTATTTTTAATGAAGTTCACATCAACATGCTCTTCTTGAGCAACCAAAGAAGCTAAAGGAACATTATTTGGATCAACATGTGTTTGACCATTTGCAAGCATAGACATAATAGTATCAATTTTGGCACTCAAGGAGAGGTTTCCTCAACAGAATTTACCTTCTTACCTGTTGGAGCTCTCTCGGTGTGCCACTCAGAATAATTAATCATCATATCATCAAGAAGCTTTGTTGCAGCACCCAAAGTGATGGACATAAAGGTACCTCCAGCGGCCGAATCCAATAAATTCCTTGAAGAAAAATTTAATCCTGCATAGAAGGTTTGGATGATCATCCAAGTAGTCAGTCCATGAGTGGGACAATTTTTAACCAATGATTTCATTCTCTCCCATGCTTGAGCAACATGTTCATTATCAAATTGCTTAAAATTCATTATGCTACTTCTCAAAGAAATAATCTTAGCAGGAGGATAATATTTTCCAATAAAAGCATCTTTGCATTTAGTCCATGAATCAATACTATTTCTAGGCAAAGATAGCAACCATTCTTTAGCACGTCCTCTCAAGGAGAAAGGAAAAAGTTTCAGTTTAATAATATCACCATCTACTTCCTTGAGCTTTTGCATTTCACAAAGTTCAACAAAGTTATTAAGGTGAACAGCAGCATCATCAGTACTAACACCAGAAAATTGCTCTTTCATAACAAGATTTAAAAGTGCAGGTTTAATTTCATAAAATTCTGCTGAAGCAGCAGGTGGAGCAATAGGTGTGCATATGAAATCATTGTTGTTCGTGCTAGTGAAATCACACAACTTAGTGTTCTCAGGAGTACTCATTTTAGCAGAATTAAAAACAGACAGAAAATAACTTGAAAGTAAATGCAAGTAACTAATTTTTTTGTGTTTTTGATAATTGAAAGCAAACAAGATAAAATAAAATAAACTAAGCAAGACAAAAACAAAGTAAAGAGATTGGAAGCGTGAAACTCCCCTTGCAGAAGACTGCTCTCCCCGGCAACGGCGCCAGAAAAAGCTTGATGCAACACGCTCGTTGGGAGACCCCAAGAGGAAGGTATGATGTAGTCAGCAGCAAGTTTTCCCTCAGAAAGAAACCAAGGTTATCGAACCAGTAGGAGCAACTCTTCAGAAGGTTGTCAAGGCGAAATATGCGGCGCAGGGATCGGCGTGACGTGGACCTGCACACAACACAATCAAACTACTTTGCCCCAACGAAACAGTGAGGTTGTCAATCTCACCGGCTTGCTGAAAACAAAGGATTAAACGTATGGTGTGGAAAATGAGTATTAAATTGCAGAGAATGAAAAAGGAACAGTTTGCAGTTTGTGGTTTAATCAGTGTAAAAGAATGGACCGGGGTCCACAGTTCACTAGTGGTGTCTCTCCATAAAAGATAACTAACATGTTGGGTGAACAAATTACAGCTGGGCAATTGACAAATAGTGAGCGCATGACAATGCATATACATGACATGATGATTACTATGATATTTAATTGGGCATTACGACAAATACATAGACCGTTATCCAACAGCATCTATGACTAATAATCCACCGCCGGGTTGTCATCCGAGTCCCCGTTGGTATTAAGTTGCAAGCAACGGATAATTGCATTAAGTAAAGTGCGTAATGTAAACAAACACATATGCCCGTGGACATAGCATCGTTAGGTTATCCCTAGTGGCAACAGCACATCCACAACCTTAGAACTTTCTGTCACTGTCCCAGATTAAACGGAGGCATGAACCCACTATCTAGCATAAATACTCTCTCTTGGAGTTACAAGCATCTACTTGGCCAAAGCATCTACTAGTAACGGAAAGCATGCAAGATCTTAAATAACATAGATAGATTGATAATCAACTTGACATAATATTCAATATTCATCGGATCCCAGCAAACACAACATGTAGCATTACAATAATATGATCTTGATCATGTAGGGCAGCTCACAAGATCTAAACATGATGGCACAAATGGAGAGACAACCATCTAGCTACTGCTATGGACCCGTAGTCCAAGGATGAACTACTCACGCATCACTCGGAGGCAGGCATGGCGATGTAGAAGCCTCCGGTGACGATTCCCCTCTCCGGCAGGGTGCCGGGAAGAGGTTCTGAACCCTCCCGAGCTAGGGTTGACGGCGGCGGCGTCTCTGGAACTTTTCGTGGATATGCTCAGGTACTTAGGGTTTTCGCGTCGGGGGGAATAAGTAGGCGAAAGGGCGGCGGCTGGAGACCCGTGGGGCCCACACCACCCAGGGCGCGCAGGGGGGCCCGCGCCCTGGTGCGTGTGGGGCCCCGTGGCCCTCCTCTGCTGCTTCTTCCTCCATCGGTGTGTTCTGGAAAATAGGCACCCCCGTGAAGTTTCGTCCAATTCCGAGAATATTTCCAGACTAGCTTTTCTGGAATACAAAAACAGCAGAAAACAGGAACTGGCACTTCGGCATCTTGTTAATAGGTTAGTCCCAAAAAATGTATAAAAGTGATATAAAGTAGATGCAAAACATGTAGCAATTGGTATAAAACAAGCATGGAACATCAAAAATTATAGATACGTTTGAGACGTATCAGCATCCCCAAGCTTAGTTCCTGCTCGTCCTCGAGTAGGTAAACGATAAAAACAAAATAATTTTTGAGGTGACATGCTACTATCATAATCTTGATCAAATAATATTGCAAGGCACATGTAAATGAATGAAGTGATCCAAGTCAATGGTCTATAATTTGCTATCAAATAGATAATGAGTAAACAATGAATCACACAAGCTAAACGTTTTCATGAATAGTACTTCAAGACAAGCATCAAAGTGTTTGCATAGGTGTTAACTCATAAAGCAATAGTTTCTAGCAAAAGGTATTCAATCAACACAAAGGAAGAATTAAGCTTCAGCATTTGCTTCAACTTTCAACATATTTATCTCATGGATATTGTCAACACAAAGTAGTATAACAAGTCCAATACGTTGCATATAACCATGTTGTAACAAAATTGACACTAGTGTTTGCTTGTGGAAGACAGAAAGAATAGGAAAACTGACTCAACATAAAAGTAAAAGAAAGGCCCTTCGCAGAGGGAAGCAGGGATTAAATCATGTGCTAGAGCTTTTAGGTTTTTGAAAGCATATAGAGATTGCATAAAATATTTGATACTCCTCCCAACCTTGCTAACACAAGCCATGGCTAACCGAATCCTCGGGTGCCTTCCATCAATCACATACCATGGAGGAGTATCTATTTTTGAGAGGTGTTTGTTAATTGTCAACGAATGGTAGCGGGTGATAACAGTATTCTACCTGTCAAACGGACTTTTAAGAGCGGCTCCCATGAAGGACGTTATTTCTACCAGCAAGGCAGATCATCCCTTTTCTCTTTGGTTTACACACATTCAGGTATTTCACTGTTTGTCATTGCTTACTGATGAATCAGGGCAAAAGTGTGAAGAGAATTAATTGGTTAAAGTTGTAATTAATTGGGACTGGGCACCCCGTTGCCAGCTCTTTTTGCAAAATTATTGGATAAGCGGATGTATATGCCACTAGTCCAGGTGTAAAAGTCCATTGACAAATAGAATAAAGAATAACCACACTAATTCCTCATGAGCTAGTAAACATTGACACAAAAAGGGAATAATAACATTTTGAATAATTTAAAGGTAGCACATGAAAAATTTACTTGGAGTGGCAAGGAAATACCACATATAGGTAGTTATGGTGGACACAAATGGCATGGATTTTGGCTCAAGGATTTGGATGCACGAGAAGCATTCCCTCTCAGTACAGAGTTTAGGCTAGCAAGGTTATGTAAGCAAACAAGAATATCAACCCGTACACCAAGTTTTATATGACAAACATATTGCAAACGTTATAAGACTTCATACCGTCTTCCTTGTTAACCAAACCCGTTATTAGAAAATATCTAGACCTTAGAGATACCACCGATGCAAACCAAATTTTCAACAAGCTTTACGGTAGTTCTTCACTAATAGGCTTAACTCATGATGCACAATTTAATCATGATCTACTTGTTAACTCAAAACAATTGACAAGCATCAAGTTATCCATAATAGTGATCTACAAGATTAAGCAAGTTTTTCCTTATACCAATTACCACATGCAACATTTTCTGAACCAACCAAACACCAATCAATTTATTTAATCAACTCTCCAAACAAATATAAGTGAAGCAAGAGAGTACTTTCTACAAAAGAAAGCTAATAGCTCTGACAAGAGATACATGAAAACAAGAGCTAAAAGCTGAACAGCGCTAGATATGAATACTCAACAATATAAGTGAAGAATAGGAGTATTCTCATGAAAAAGCGGAGCGTGTCTCTCTCCCAATCAAGAATGCTAGGGTCCAGTCAAGCTTTATTGAAAATAAAAGCAATACTGAAAATAAAAGCACACAGACGCTCCAAGAAAAGCACATATGATGTGAAAGAATTAAAATATAGTTTCACTAGAGATGACCTGATAATTTTGCGATGAAGAAGGGGATGCCTTGGGCATCCCCAAGCTTAGACGCTTGAGTCTTCTTGAAATATGCTGGGGAGATCCATGGGAGCCTCCCCAAGCTTAAGCTCTTCACTCTTCTTGATCCTATATCATCCTTCTCTCTTGACCCTTGAAAACTTCCGTCACACCAAACTCAAAGTAATCTCATTAGAGGGTTAGTGCATAATCAAAAACTCACATGTTCTATAAAGACGCAATATGATTTTTACTTTAAACATTAGCTACAGCCACTGATGTTATGTGAAGCTCTTCCACCCAAAAAAGAATTTCACTCAACACTAGTAAAAGAGAGAATGCAAAATAAAAAGGCATAATCTGTCTAAAACAGAACAGTCCGCAAAGACGAATTTTTTCGAGGCACTTACGACGCTCAATCGAGAAACTTGAACTAATGAAAGATTCAGACATTCATAAAGATTACGCACAAAAAATTTCAGATTTTTAACAATCTGGTGATTTTAGGAATTTCGTACAGTGAACAGCAAAAATCTGTTTCTGCGCAGCAATCAAAATTAAGCATCCTTAACATTAGAGGCTACTCTTGGCACAACAATGCGAGAAAATAAAGATACAAAGGAGTTGCTACAGAAGTAAACAACACCTTGACTCAATAAAAGAAAAATTGCAGAAAAATAAAATGGGTTGCCTCCCATAAGCGCTTTTCTTTAACGCCTTTTAGCTAGGCACAAAGCATGCATCAAGTATTACCAAGTGAAGAAGCATCAACATTGTAATTTGTTCGAACAATAGAATCATAAGGTGGCTTAATCTTCTTCCTAGGAAAGTGTTCCATACCTTTCTTGAGAGGAAATTGATATTTTATATTCCCTTCTTTCATATCAATAATAGCACCTACAGTTCTAAGAAAAGGTCTTCCAAGCACAATAGGGCATGATGGATTGCATTCAATATCCAAGACAATAAAATCAACGGGACATAATTGTTGTTAACCATGATAAGAACATCATCAATTCTTCCCAAAGGTTTTTTAATAGTAGAATCAGCAAGATGAACATCCAAGTAACAATTTTCCAAAGGTGCTAAATCAAGCATATCATATAATCTTTTAGGCATAACAGAAATACTAGCACCAAGGTCACACAAAGCATTGCAATCAAAATCATTCAATTTCATTTTAATAATGGGCTCCCAACCATCTTCTAACTTCCTAGGGATAGATACTTCACGTTTCAATTTTTCCTCCCTCACTTGTATGAGAGCATTAGTAATATGTTTAGTGAAAGCCATGTTTATCTCACTTGCCTTAGGAGTTCTAGCAAGCTTTTGCAAAAATGTAATTACTTCAGAAAGGTTACATCCATCAAAATCAAAATCATTATCATCAAAAGTAATGGAATTATCCTCTTCCTTATTGCCAGAAATTTCAGCATCTTTATCAAGAATAGTTTTAGAGTTATCAAGCAATTTAGGACATCAAGAATAGTTTTAGAGTTATCAAGAATAGTTTTTGTGTTTTTGATAATTGAAAGCAAACAAGATAAAATAAACTAAACTAAGCAAGATAAAAACAAAGTAAAGAGATTGGAAGTGTGAAACTCTCCTTGCAGAAGACTGCTGACTCCCCGGCAACGGCGCCAGAAAAAGGCTTGATGCAAGGCGTGCTTGCTCGTTGGGAAACCCCAAGAGGAAGGTTTGATGCAGTCTAGCAGCAAGTTTTCCCTCAGTATGAAACCAAGGTTTATCGAACCAGTGGAGCAAAAATTCTTTAGAAGGTTGTTGGCGGCTCGCACGGCGCAACACGATCACCAACGTGACCTGCACACAACACAATCACAATACTTTGCCCCAACGAAACAGTGAGGTTGTCAATCTCACCGGGTTGATGAAAACAAAGGATTAAACGTCTCGTGTGGAAAATGAGTATTAAATTGCAGTGAATGAAAAATGAACAGTTTGCAGTTTGTGGTTGTTTAATCAGTGTAAAAGAATGGACCGGGGTCCACAGTTCACTAGTGATGTCTCTCCATAAAGATAACTAACATGTTGGGTAAACAAATTACAGCTGGGCAATTGACAAATAGTGAGCGCATGACAATGCAAATACATGGCATGATGATTACTATGATATTTAATTGGGCATTACGACATGATACATAGACCGTTATCCAACAGCGTCTATGACTAATAATCCATCGCCGGGTTGTCATCCGAGTCCCCCGTTGGTATTAAGTTGCAAGCAACGGATAATCGCATTAAGTAAAGCGCGTAATGTAAACAAACACATATGCCCGTGGACATAGCATCGTTGGGTTACCCCTAGTGGCAACAGCACATCCACAACCTTAGAACTTTCTGTCACTGTCCCAGATTAAACGGAGGCATGAACCCACTATCTAGCATAGATACTCTCTCTTGGAGTTACAAGCATCTACTTGGCCAAAGCATCTACTAGTAACGGAAAGCATGCAAGATCATAAATAACATAGGGCATAGATTGATAATCAACTTGACATAATATTCAATATTCATTGGATCCCAGCAAACACAACATGTAGCATTACAATAATATGATCTTGATCATGTAGGGCAGCTCACAAGATCTAAACATGATGGCACAAATAGTAGAGACAACCATCTAGCTACTGCTATGGACCGTAGTCCAAGGATGAACTACTCACGCATCACTCCGGAGGCAGGCATGGCGATGTAGAAGCCTCCGGTGACGATTCCCCTCTCCGGCAGGGTGCGGGAAGAGGTTCTGGACCCTCCCGAGCTAGGGTTGACGGCGGCGGTGTCTCTGGAACTTTTCGTGGATAATGGCTCGGGCACTTAGGGTTATTTTCTCGGGGGGAATAAGTAGGCGAAAGGGCGACGGCTGACGACCCCCGTGGGGCCTACACCATACTAGGGCGCGGCCAAGGGGCCTGGCGCGCCTAGTGGCGTGTGGGGCCCCTGTGGCTCCTCTCCGTTACTTTTTTGCTCCATCTGGTGTCTTCTGGAAAAATAGGGATGTCCGTGAAGTTTCGTCCAATTCCGAGAATATTTCCAGACTAGCTTTTCTGGAATACAAAAATAGCAGAAAACAGGAACTGGCACTTCGGCATCTTGTTAATAGGTTAGTCCCAAAAAATGTATAAAAGTGCCATAAAGTAGATGCAAACCATGTAGCAGTTGGTATAAAACAAGCATGGAACATCAAAAATTATAGATACGTTGGAGACGTATCAGTGTGCGTGAGATGTGTAGAGTTGTCTCTCCAACCACTCCTCTGCTTTTAACACACTTCCACAGCGACGTGAGAGTGTTTCTTCCCTTCTTCCACTCGGCCCCTGAGGTTTTGATTCCTATGCGCAAGTAGGTCCTCGCCACTGATACATTCTTGCCAGCAGCCCCTCCTAGTTCTTCATTATCCAGCAGGAAGTGTAGAAGAGGGTTTTAGGTGCCTCCACGCACCATTCCTGTAAAAGCATGATATGTATGTATAAAGATGTATAAACTAAATATTCAGTGCATATGTATGGTGATTTAGACATGAATGTGAATAATATCAATTGAGATCATGATGAAAATGTATGTAATATGAGTGATAAAAGCACTGATCAGATACTACAAGGGATGCGAAGCCTGCCAGAAGTTTGGAGATATTCAGTCGGCGCCGGAATAACTTCTTAATCCTATCATAAAACTGTGGCCTTTTCGACGCTGGCGCTTGACTTTGTCGGCATGATTCACCCGGCTTCATCAAAGGGGCATCGGTTCGTATTGGTGGCGACTGATTATTTCACAAAGTGGTCTGAGGTGGTACCTCTCAGGAATATGACCATAAGGAGTAATCCAATTTATCACTGAGCACATTATTCACCGATTCAGCATTCCACAGACGTTGACTACGGATCAATGCACATCTTTTATGGTGAAGGAGGTCCAACAATTTGCCGAATCACTCGGAATTAAGATGCTCAATTCATCTCCTTATTACGCGAAAGCCAGCGGACAAGCCGAGTCAACTACTAAAATATTGACTCGCTCATCAAGAAGAAAGTTGCAGATCATCCAAGGCGGTGGCATCAAGTGTTGCCCGAGCGTTGTGGGCTCATAGAATCTCAAGGCACGGAGCTACCAAAGTGACTCCCTTCGAGTTAGTATACAGGCAAGAGGGTCTTACCTATTGAGGTGAATTGGCCGCCTTGAGGTTCGCCAAGCAAAACGATTTGTCGGCTAAAAATTATATGACTGATGATGGATAATATCGATGAGGTGGCAAACAAACGACTGATGGCCTTAAAGGACATCGAGGCAAAAAGTTGCGGGTAGCCAAAATGTACAACAAGAAAGTCCGGCGCAAGGACTTCCAAGTCGGCGACTTAGTCTGGAAAGTTATACTGCCGATGGGCTCTAAAAGCCGGAAATTTGGCAATGGTCACCAAGTTAGGAAGGGCCGCTGCAAGTCGCAAGGATCGTACCCGACAACTTTTATCTGATGGAGACAATGGGAGGGAGCATGCTGCCCCGGGCTATCAATGCACAATCTCTGAAGAAATTCCACCCAAGTGTGTGGCAATCCGCCTAAACGCACAAGACGGCCGATATGAAATATCGCCATTACCAAAAACATGGCCGATGAGATTAAGCATCGCCCTTAGACTGACAATCTACATGATTATTTTCTGTCATGCAAGCTCTGCCAGAAAATAGGGGGTCATGTGTTAGCATCCATTTATGGCAGATAGCTGGCTAAGGCGAGGAGGACCTGTAGACGATTAAGGATCAGACGAATGCGTTCAGGAGGAGCCGGACAGCAGGCCGACTTAAGCGTGAAGAAGCAAAGCGCTACAATCAAAGGAATCTAGAAGCCACACAGAGCCAGATTTGGGCCGGCTTATGCCCAAAGCCCATAACACAGCTGGATCAGGTGCAGAGACAAGGCGAAATGGACTTCAACGCGGAAGGACGAGGCGGCTCCAGAAGGAGTCACACGGGCGATGGGAGTCCGGGTCCAGTATGAAGCCGGAGGAGAATTTGCCTAGTTTACAGTTGTAACATGTAGAAAGTCCAAAACTTGTAACATGTAGAAAGTCCAAAACTTGTACGGGAAGTCAGCCGCGTCATATATATGTGAGAGGTGATGGCGATTGAAATCAAGCAAACAATCGTCACGTATCAATACAATTTATTTTTATCCCTCAAACCCTTGTACCTGCTTCCGTTGGCGGCGACTTCACGTAGATTTCGTCCGTTAATCGATAACGAGTTAAGAGTGGTCAAAAATGATGGAATACTCCTATACTTGCTGTAGACTTGTAGATTTCTACGAGATGCAACCTGGTGAGAGGTGCACATTCTTTCTCGACTATGCTATCATTAGTTGCATTGAGCACTATATATATATAATAAGCAGGTAAGGTAAGCATGGATCAAGGTGGCAGCGGGGACGTGAAAATTCTCTGGCCACGGGACAGGATCGCTTTGGGATCATACTTGCGCTTCCTGTCCACAAATCTGGCCCACTTGGTTGGACCGAAGTGCTTCTTCTCCCACCCTTCCTGCCCGGCGTAGTACGGCAGGTACTGCACGCACGCTATCCCGGCCTCCTCGCAGAAGCGCAATATCTCCTGGTTCTGTTCCTCCAGCCGCCTCAGCAGCTCCGGCGTGGACGACCTGAGGATCCCCACCGTGTAGAACACCTCCTCCTCCTCCGGAAACACCGCCGACGCCTCGCCGTCCCACCTGTTCCGGTTCATGGGGTAGATGAGGACGGGGCCCATGGCGCCGCTGCGTAGGATGCCGTGGAAGACGCCGGCCGCGAAGTCGAGGACACCGGAGCGCGGGAGGAAGAGGTTGAGCCAGGGGTGGGGAACGTTCCAGAGACCGGCGGCGCGGAGCTTGAGCTCGCCGTCGCGCACCCGGTCCAGGAACCCGACGTACGACACGTCCCGCACGAACCCGAAGCCCCGCGCGTAGCGCAGCTCCCGCAGCAGCACCTCCAGCCTCTGCACATGCATCATTAATCTTTTAACAGTCTCAGAGAAGAATTCAATTGGTTTTCAAAAGGAAAAAGAGATGATGCAAATGAAGTCGAGGAAGACTAGCCAGTATGTACCAGCAGATCATCATTTACCCTTACTTGAATTAGAACAGCAACCAATCGTCACACAATCAAAATGAAGATCAGACAAATGAAGTTGTTACGTTTCAAGGTATCGAGTTCTGCAGTGAGACCAGGATTACGCCCACAGATTTGGCAATATCCACCAGACCAGAGAGATAGCGTGCATTTTTACGGTTAATGGATTTGACTGTTGGAAGAGGGTTAATTGTGGGAAACAGTGTGCATTTTTAACACACATAGGTTCTGGACCATGCCACCACACCACATGCAACTGCAGATTGTCAAGCCTTAATGAATCAACCATGCCGCATTGTGAACGCTATTTGCCTAGTGTCCTCAACAAAAGAGTGTCTTGAGATCAGATGATGGCTACCAAGAATTCATTGTCATGCTTGTTGAATTCTGTGTAAAACCATTCCATTGACATTCCTAACTTTGACGAAATTTACGTCATGCGTGGTGGTCGTGCTCGCCATCAGCCTGATCAGCTCTCCAAGGAGCATTACTTTCGAGTGGAAATATTCCGTGCAACACCGGACACTCAACTATTTGAACTAAATCGCAGGTTCAAATCTCACATCTACACATATCATATATGTATGATCTGCTGAACCAAAGGTATTGAGTATTGACTAATGCCTAGTTGCCTACCATTTGCCTACTGAAGTATATGGTTCATAATTGCAACTTTTTGTGCTCTGCTTTAGCTTGGCCCGCCCAAGATTTTTTTGTAGCACTGCCACTGCGAGGGAACAGGAAAATGGTGGAGGGGAATGGACGGCGTGGGCAGGGGCGGGGGCGGGGATGAGTGCGATGTCAGCAGCGATCTGTTTCTTGACTACGGCGGCCCCAGGGAATGCCAGCGACGGCCGGGACACGTGCGAGAGAGCCGGTGGAGCTCTGTTTCCTGTATACGGCGCAGCGAAGAGATTAATTACAAAAATAAAAGTATAAAGAAATAACCAAATGTGAATTGCCAAGAATACCCCTCCAATCAACAGTGGATATGCTCAATACTACTGGCCCATAAAACTACCTCGACAACAAAGAATTGTAGGACCAGAGAACGTGCAAAATATCAAAACTTGATCGAGCGAGTTGCTTTCTGGAGAAGTGGCGGCAACAGTGTGGAGTAGTACAACATGTAGGGACTACCTCAACAACAAAGAATTGTAGGACCAGAGAACGTGCAAATTATCAAAACTTGATCGAGCGAGTTGCTTTCTGGAGAAGTGGCGGCAACAGTGTGGAGTAGTACAACATGTAGGGACTACCTCGACAACAAAGAATTGTAGGACCAGAGAACGTGCAAATTATCAAAACTTGATCGAGCGAGTTGCTTTCTGGAGAAGTGGCGGCAACAGTGTGGAGTAGTACAACATGTAGGGACTACCTCGACAACAAAGAATTGTAGGACCAGAGAGCATGCAAATTATCAAAACTTGATCGAGCGAGTTGCTTTCTGGAGAAGTGGCGGCAACAGTGTGGAGTAGTACAACATGTAGGCTAGGCAGGGATATCGGAGTGCGTGTATCCATGCACGGTCGCTGGGCCTGTGCACCAAATCTATCCTTTTCACAAAACTTCAGCCTAAAATAAAGCTTTTTCAAAATTTTAGCCAGTTCTGATCTTTTTGGTACCGCCACACCCTGTGGCGGTGTGACGGTACAAAAAAAAAGTCATACTTTATAAAAAAAATTAAGAGAGCACATTTGGTGTTGAAGTTTTGAGGAAAAGTTGCCCGGTCGCTGTCCCATGCATCAGATCTTGTTCGTGTGCTAGGTAGTACTGGTGTACTTGCTGCCAGATAATGCAACCACTAGCTGTTGATCGATGCTACCTCACATGTCGACATGGATGACTCAATTCTGGCAAATTCTACTTCCTAGTTTCGTAACTGCATATAGGATTATTACACGGTCGATATAAGTCCATGACGAGACTACCCAGAATTGACATATTCGCCTGTATATATACTCCCCAGTATCTAGTACTGCCTCCATCCCAGAATATAAAATATTTTGGTATATTTAGAAACGGAGGTAGTAGTCAATTACTACAATTAAGGGAAACGTTGTGCATTTCACTTATAACTTTCTAGGCCGATGCTTTTACTATCTACGAAGAAGTTTTCCCTGATTAGCTCCCACATGATTAGATTTTCTATTTTTTATCTCTGACTTTATATAGGCCGATCCAGTATACAAAACTGACATAAACCAAATATGTCATAGGGGAAGTTGGCCGATATGTGGTCAAAATCTTAGTTGAGAGCCTTAAAGTTTTGATCCAACAAAAAATTGGTAAATGTATATTATAGAAATTTTCTGTAATTTTAAGTTTAAGAAGTTTAAATTTACACACACTATATTTGTACTCAGGGTGCATAATTTAGTGGACTCGTGATTAGAATCAGGTAGCAAAAGTAAGGCATGCTGGTTTAGTTAATTTCTCCCAAAACATTTTCTAGGTTAACTTTTCACCCTAAAAAACTATGGCCAATGCTAGAGTCTGCCGGCTGATTCTGGGGGAGAATCAGCCGCCTCCAAAGCTGTCCGAATCTCACTTTTCAACCCCAACCTTCATGCTCCCGCGCCGCTGCCAACGCCGATTTCCCTGCCCCTGCGCCGTCCGGCCTTGCCGCACCGCCCAATCGCCGCCATGGAGCTCCACGAGCAGTCGCCCGTCCGATCCGAGGTCGCGCGGCCCCCCAATAGTAGCCTCCTGTCGCTCCTGCGCCTCCCGCTGCGGGCGTCCTCATTGCGCCGCCCAATTCGTCCAGGAGACGGTCCCCTTGCGGCCACGTCCTCTGGGCTTCCTCCCACGTGGTTGATACGGGGTCCGTCGCAGCCACGCCGGTGCCATCTCGGGGGGGGCCAAAGGCGGCGGCTACTGGCCCGAAGAAGGCGAAGAAGGCGGCGGCTCGAGGACCCACGCCTCCTACACCACCTCCGCCGGCCGGTGCCCAGCGCGACCATTCAACTGTGCCGGCGCCATAATATGTTTGAGGAAATGCCGGAGAGGTATAATTTCGCCCCCTCTCCGAATGTGTGTCGAATCGGCGATATTGCTTAGTTTTTTTTGGTTTTCCCATTCTATAGTTTCAATTTGCATTCGGTTCCTACATTGTATGTGAAACATGTTGGAAGAGAGTGTGGTCAACATTGATAGTGGACAAGTAAAATAAGAAAACCGAGGCCGCAAGCTTGGGAGAAAAAATCGATGAGTTGATGAAGTCAAAGAAAACATTGTGGCTCAACAATTGCAAGCAAAAATGGAGATGGCCGAGAAGAAACAATAAGACAAGGTGTCAAGGTGGCAAGAAATCTGGGAAATATGAGAAGCGCAAGCAGCAAAGAATCCTTCTCGCAGGAAAACAAGGTGATTGAAGACATCATTGACGAGGATAACCGGGATGATGGATGGATCCGGATGGAATGGACGCGATGGAAGAGAGAGTGTGTGAGATTAGAAAAATTGATATCTTGCAACGGAGAAGGCAAGCGAGTGAGTGTGGTGCTTCGGCAGTGGCGGTGCTTCGGCTAGTGGTGGAGATGGTGGTCTACTATATTGCATGTGCAGATTGATGATCATTCATCCTCCGTGATATTTCTGATTCCGATTATGATGTCTACTACATTGCATGTGCAGATTGATGTCATGAATTCAGTCTTGCGAATGTAGAGCGGAGATATCTCGATATTTTTTCAAGGATATGGAGATATCTGGATATGTCATGACTATTTTTTGCTCTCTTGTCTATTTTTTTGCTATCTGCTAGATTATTTGTGTTGTGTCTGTAGCAACGTGCTCGTACTTTTACCACATGGCATATGTGGTAAGCCACTAAAACAAAACAAAAAAAAGTGCTCGTACTTTTACTATGATATATTTTCGTTGTAATCTAGTCAAACTTTTCACATGCCGTAAGTTAGCACCCTGCAAAAAAAGAAAAGAAAAAAAAAGCTAGGCCAAGTACGACGTACAGTGCTGACGGTGCACGGATCGCATGCTAGGCTTGCACCGGTGGAGCCATGCATGCATGCGTCCGCGTCACAGGCAGCTAAAAACTCGACATCGATCGAACATCTAGTACACGGCGCGCGCACCAGCACGACAAGGCCGTGGTAATATATATATTACCTTATCAACGTCGGACACCGCCGGCTGCGCCGCCGTAGTAGAGCGCTCCCTCGAGGCTGTAAAGAACGCCGCCTGCCTCCTCAGCGAGAGCGGCGACGCGCACCGCGTCGACGTCCGAGAAGAAGGACGAGCGCCAGCTCCCGGCGAGCCCTGGCCCGCGAGCACCGAGCCTTCCACGTAGTCCATGAGTCCGGACAGAGCGCCGACGCCGACGTCGACGTCGATGAGCCGCTCCGGGTCCTTGGTGAGCGCGGCGGCGTCCGTGTAGAAGGCGCACCCAGCGCGCCCTCGCCGGCGCCGGCACCAGCGGGATGCGCGCCCGCGTTATGACGCCGAACTGCCCCAGCCCGCCCAGCACGGCGTCAAACAGGTCCGCGTGTTTCTCCTTGGAACATGTCACCATCTCCCCGAGCCCTGCATATATATATATATATAGGTAAATTAACAGATGCTCCTGATGCCCGGGCACCTGGATAGAATACATTACATTTTAGGTATGTAGACGACACATATAACTCTTGGGTATGCACATGTTGGGTATATAGGAGGTCACATACCTTGGGTATGCGTATTTGAGGTATCTACATGTTATATATACCTCGGGTATGTGTGTCCAATTGTACGCGTACAGATCAGGTATATATATAAATAACTTAGGTATGTGTATATATTAGGTATGTATACCCATAATGTGCATACCCAAAATCACATGAACCTCCTACATACCTAAGGTATACATACCCAAGGTATATGTATAGGTCTACATACCTAAAACTGTTCGTATTCCATCTTGGTGCCCATGCTCCTAGGAGCCCCATTTGAGCTTCCTATATATATATGTCACAGGTAGGTGAAGGTGACATACTGGCATGGCATTGCATGAAGAATCAAACAATTAATGTTGTGCACGCGTACGTACATGCAGGTACGTACCGGTGATGACGTCGAGTTCTTGGACGTTGGATATCTGGGGGCCATGGCGGAAGGCTGGCCGCTGATGCCGGCGTTGGAGAGCGTGCCACCGACGGTGAGGTGCAGGTAGTCGGTCCACGACCGCGGGGTGAGGCCATGCACGAGCGCGGCGTGAAGCACGTCAGCCCACAGCTGCTCGCCGCTGGCATCGATGTAGCGGCCGTCAACCGAGACGGAGAGACGGCGGCGGTGGAGGAGCCGCGTCCGAGCGACGGCATGTCCACGACGACGCCACCGGGCTCGGACTCCTGGCCCCGGACCGAGTGGCCGCAGCCACGGGCGGACACCGGGAAACGGGGAGTGGCGCCGCACGGGGCGCGCAGCAGAGCGGCGATGTCTCCGGGGCTCGACGGGTAGAGCACGGCCGCCGCCGCATGGAGGCCGACCGACATGTTGCCGAAGCCAGCGGACGCGAGCGCGGTGGCCTCTGTGTCGTCGCGGATCAGGGCGCGGACGCCGAGGTGGCGGAGCTCGTCAGGTAGGGAGGAGGAGGGCGGCGCATCGTCAGCAGCTGGTATGGTCTTGATCAGCAGGAAGAGAGCAACGACAATCATCTGCGCGTTCTGTGTATCACCACCATGTCTGTCTTTGTGAGACGTACTCTTTGAAGCGGACACTGGCCGGGTATAAATAAGGGGCGCCGTACGTGTGCATTTTCCTAAGATTGGGATGCATGTCTACGTATGGAACTGTGAGTGTGAGCATACGTGCTGTCGACTGAGAACTCTCGGTCGACTGACGCGACCCCTTCCATGGCTTTTTCTCTCCTCCCAATCGCCTTCTTCTCCCCTAGCTACGGCGATGATTTCCTTGCCGGCCGGGGAGAGTTAGCGAGCGGTGGAGACGAACGACGGAACGAGTGGTGGTGCGTAGAGATCAGATAAGAGAGGTGAGATATTTTCCGTGAACTGGTGGGACCACGTATGCTAGGAAGCCGACGCGTATTCTCGCGCGATCAAGTCTCATATCCGCTTGCAATCTGGTTTTTCTCATTAAGGCGGAATATTCTTTAAGTGGGAGGCGACGTTCCCATCGATAGCGAGGTGTCTGTGGTGACTTCGTCAATTTCAAGACCCAACCTGCCGGCTCAGTCTCTCGGAGATAATCATAAGGGTAGGGTGTGCGTGTACGCGTTCATAGGGTGTGCGTGTGCGCGTTAGGTGAGATATTTTCCTGTGGACTGGTGGGACCTAGCTAGGAAACAGACGCGTATTCTGGCGCGATCAGGTCTCATCCGATCACAGGGATCTTGCAATCTGTGGTGAAAGACTAGTTGCATGTAGCCTGTCGCCTGGCGTCCGTCCGTAAGTACGTACGTACTTTTTTTCGCGCCAAATGTGTACGCATACGTGTAGCCAGCAACATACACATGCATGTGTACGTACACAGCTACTTGGAGGAGCAAGCCGTATACGTTAGAGAAGGCAGAAACGACAAAGCTGCTAGGTGATAAGAGGCATCATGCATGATGAGGCCGAGAGAGCAACATGCACAAGCATCATGCATGATGAGGAGACAATTTGGAAACCTTGGGCTCCTCCAAAAACAAAATTCTTCGCGTGGCTTGCTACCCAAAACCGGGTTTGGACGGCGAATCGCTTGGCAAAAAGAGGTGGCCAAATTGTGGCTTATGCCCTCTTTGCAAACAAACAATGGAAACGGTTTCTCACCCCTTTGTGGAGTGTCGACTCATGCGGCGCGTTTGGGAGCTTATCAAGGATTGGATAGGGATTCAAGCAATTCAACCCTAGACTTGGAATAACCTCTCGATGGAGAGTGGTGGTTTTTTATGACGGATGGGTCGACCCCAAATCGCAAGCCGTCGCCTCTCTCACTTTGCTCACCACTTGGGAAATTTGGAATGAATGCAATGCAAGAGTCTTCCAAAACAAGTTCGCACCTCCCCTAGTCATTCTTGAAAAAATAAAGCGAGAAGCCCGGTTGTGGGTCATTGCGGGTGCCAAACATTTGAGCATTTTGATGCCGCGAGAGTAGTTGTCTTGTAACTTAAACCTTTACTTTCTTGTATTGTCCTCTCTTAATTAATATAAGGGGCAAAGCTTTTGCCCCACGGTTCTAAAAAAAAAAGGCATGATGAGGACTTGCGTGCATTAGCGTGTTGGAGCTGCAACCTTGCAGTTCCTCTCTCTCTCTAATCTCTCAAACTTCTTCTCACTTTGTCTCACAATTCACAAGGAACGTACACACGCCCACACATACACCAAGAGAGAAACACCTTGCTTTGCAAGAGACACTCCATGGTGACTACAAAGACTACATTCTGGCGGCTGCCCTCACGGCTCTTTTCTCACTAGATAACCCGCCGCGCCACTGGCGCAGGTGCCGGAATTTGTGCCATAAGTTTTATCTCGTTTTAGTGTCGATACATGTTTGCTATATGCCGGTATAAATGCAAGTACTTGTAAGTAGCTTAAATGTATTCATGTGAAGATCGTAGTTTTTTTAATACATAGACCAATGGTATGTTTGGGCAATCAAAGTTGTATATAATTGGCCATCCGTGAGAAAAAGGTATTTTCTGTTAAGGTGAGAACAGAATGGTTTGTAGTTTAAAACTGCAGGGGCATTCGTTCTAAATAGGATTTTTGTGATCTCGGGCCTGGCGAGCACTATCGCTCCCGTCGTCTTTAGGTCAAGCAGCTGTCAGAGCCAAGGCATATGGTGCAATGGCCTGAGGCAGCCAAGAATTTGTTAGCTTAGTGAGGATTCAGTTTGGTAGACATAAGTTTTTATTTATTTGTTTATGTGGAAAACTTGTGTTATAGCGATGGCGCCACTGGCGCAAGTCTCAGAATCTGGCGCAAGAACCATAATGAGACTATATTTATTGCCCGCGAAAACTGACTCAGTAACCATACGAAAGTGATAGTTCATATCAAATATATTTAACACCAAATAAAATAGGCCAAACAAAATCAAGAGAACAATGCAGGCTGGTTAAGACCTGCTTAAATTGTGGTACTACACATGTTCAAATACACAGCAAATAAGTTCAAGCATATGCGTACATTAAGAACATGAGTAGGTGAAAGGAGCGATCAAACATGCACGTAGACACTGGAGTATATTCCCCTCGGAAGATGGCCCCTTGGAGTCAAGGCATTGGTGCAGAAGGGGTATTCAAGGTCCATGCTACATGTGTATTTGGTAAATTTCAGCATGTAACTCTACAACTGACTTGAAAATGACTTCTTTCTTAACACTAATAACTTCTTCAACTCGTACACTTTCCCTTCAAGTATGTATATCCATGAACAATGAAACATGATCTCCTGGAACCTCAGAACCTCGGCATAAATGTGATTTCCCTAAGTCAGAATTAAAGCTCACACAATCAGAATAAAAGACAGGAAGACCAAAGGCACTTAATACACAACCATGTATGTTGCTAAATGTGGAGCAGTGAAGTACCTAAACGTCTGCAAATCCACTACAAATGCCACCATGACGGTGCCACAAGAGTGAGAGTGATACACAGATATTCCAATGGCTGTTCGGATCAAGTACACACAACAGATTGATAGCCATCTATAGTGGATAAACAAAAATTTTATAGGAAACACTGGAAACAAAAAAAGTGCAGGCATGGGCAAAAAGTGTTTCACATGCAAGGTAGCAAGACATGACCAAGCCACACACATCATAAGCATAAACAATCAATAGAACAACAATTAAAGCAAATAGGTAGCAATGATAAGCAATTACTAAGAGCGGGATAAAGAATGTGGAAAAGAAAGCATTTACTCTACAGTAAACCCTAAATGGTGGAACAAAAGATATATATACAGTGAAACAAAGATGGACAACAATTTAATGAGAATCAACTGAAGAAAAGACTCGAGGGAGAACAATATTCATACTTCCGGACTCACATGTACCATCAAGATTTACTATAACTATCTTCGGTGAATCTCTTGAGGTCAAACAAAATGTTCCAATCTAAGTTTTAGGACATAACACAACATCTAATCTATTCATGTCTCTTATTTATAAGACAACATCTAACCAACTTGTACACTTTTTGAGATACAAATTATCTTTTCCTCTGACAAGCTCTTTGTAATATAATCTGATTATAGCGGAAGAAATAAAAAGATATTGGACAATCAAGAAAAAGAGAAAGAGCCACAAGTTCAGCTCATTTAGTACCTTCATAATGCAAAAAAACAACTCAAGTATTAGAGATTCCATAGCATAAACCGGAATGGAAAACAAAGGGCAATAGAATATGCACGAAATATATACCAGAAGGGAAAACAAAGGGCATCCAACTAGCTAGAGACCAGTGTGTGGCATGTCAAAGATCCAAACCGTGCTCGTACTGGCGCCCGGTTGCCCGAATAAACGGACCCGGCTGGTGCCCACCGTAATGGGACATTTTTAGAGTAGGTTTCGAACCAATCTCGGTCAGCGGGCTTTTGGAGTAGACTTAGTGCTGAAACCAAACTTGAAGCCCTGGAGGCGCTCAGCCGACCGCCCTTCACTCGGTTCGAGCCTACGTGGTTCTGGCCTCATGAGGCCAAGCCATCCTAGCTCTTGCGGCGCCTATTCTGGAGTAGGTTTCGTGTTTTCACCAGGGCCAGCGGGGGGCGCACCGCAGTGATCGTGGGACGGACTTTTAGATTTTGATCGGAAAGCCGCGGGAGTCGCCATACTTTTTCTCCTGGAAACGTGTTGGAATCCAAAACGGCCTAGGCTGATATAAGTGTTGGCCTGATACGTCTCAAACGTATCTATAATTTTTATGTTCCATGTTGATAGTATGCCTATTGTTACATGTTTTATATACACTTCATGGCTTTTTTATACATTTTCTGGGACTAACCTATTAACAAGATGCCACAGTGCCAGTTCCTGTTTTCTGCTGTTTTTTCGTTTCAGAAAAGCTAGTCGGGGAATATTCTCGGAATTGGACGAAAATCAACGGAGGTCCCTATTTCACCGACATGTCCACGGAGTCGAAAGGAGAGACGGAGAGGCGCTAGAGGGCGGCCACACCATGCATGGCGCGGCGCCCCTGCCAGGCGCGCCGAGGGGTGGTGTGGGCCCCTCGGTTGCCCTCCGATGCCGCCCCTTCAAGACTCTTTGGATTAAAGATTATGGGGATACTTGCCATGAGTTGTTCTTTGTGTTGGGTGTCACTATAAAATTGTGGTGTTTGTTTAGTACTATTTTGGGGCGCTCATAGTGACAGCGCGGGGTGCCCTAGATTTGGAATACGGACTTTAAGGCGTCCTTTTATAGCCCTATGCAGTGGATTGGTGTTCGTTATCCAACGGGAGAATGGTTCGGAGTAGCATGTGAAGAGGAAGTACCTATGTGTTCAATTATGATTATTAATGTTGCGAGTGTCCAGTAGTGAAAGTATGATCCCTAGGCCTTGTTTCCAAGCATTGAAACACCGTTTACTCTCAGTTCTGCTGCATGTTCGCTCGCTGCCTTTTTTATTTCAGATTACAAATAACACTTGTAATCATTCATATCACTTGTATTTCACTATCTCTTCGCCGAACTAGTGCACCTATACACCTGACAAGTGTATTGGGTGTGTTGGGGACACAAGAGACTTCTTGTACCTTAATTGCAGGGTTACTTGAGAGGGATATCTTTGACCTCAACCTCCCTGAGTTCGATAAACCTTGGGTTATTCACTTAAGGGAAACTTGCTGTTGTTCTACAAATCTCTGCACTTGGAGGCCCAACACTGTCTACAAGAATAGAAGCGTGCGTAGACATCACGGCCCGTGCCATGGGGCTTCAAAGCAATGCTTCTTCTTCCGTGTCCCCCTTTCTCCACGCCTGTTAGCACCGCCAACCCCTCTTCGCCGTTGTTCCACAGCAGAGAGAATGCCGGTTTGTATCGAGGAGAGGGACCTTGAGGCCGGAGAGAAACTTCCGGTAGCTTTGGCCCCGTCCGTCATCGACTATCCTTTGAAGGACAATGATCTGGGGAGGGAGACATTGATCCTTCCCTCGATGGAGTGGGCCACCTCGTAGATGAGCGACGAAGCTCTACAGGCCCTCGAGGGGGAGGGCGTGATTTCGGCGTTCATCGAGCGACGCGCTACCGGGGGCGAGCGGCGCCCTTCCCCAACACCGGGGAAACCGTCGTCTTTGCCGCCTACTTACGGTGCGGGCTTTCGAATCTGGTGCATCCTTTCCTCCGTGGGCTTCTGGATTTCTATGGACCTGAAGTCTTCAACCTGCACCCCATGAGTGTGATCCAGGTCTCTGGGTTCATCACCACCTGCGAGTGCTACCTGGGGATCAAGCCACAGTTCTCGTTGTGGTGAAGCATGTTTCACATTTGCCCGCATCCATTGAAGGACATTGTTGCTCAACACGGTGGCGTTGTCTTCCAATTGCACCCAGGGGGAGCGGCGGCTTACCCAGAGATCCCGAACTAGGGCTTCAACAGGGGATGGGCTGCCGAGTGGTTTTATGTTGCCGACCCGACAGCTTCTCTCCCTTCTTTCAAAGGCGGATTTCCAAATTACAACACAACATGGGTGTCAGGCCCACCGATCGAGGATTCCGATGACGTGTCAATTCTGCAGGATCTTCTAAAAGAGAAGCTGAGGCAGGGCCTAACAGGTGCTGGTGTAGTCGACACATTCATCACCCGCCGAGTGCTTCTTTGCAAGGAGTGGCTGTACCCAATCTTTGAAGACGCCGGAGCAGAAGACCCTACAAGGGAGTCAGCAGAGTATTTGCCGGAGGTGGTGGTCCATGAGCGCGTAGCACAGCTGGTGGGAAGAGCACCAGGCCTGGATAATGCCGGCCACCCCAAGCGGTATAGCTTGGTGTTTCCTCGCCCTGAGGTTGGTTTCCTGATTGATCCGCTGAGCACCCTTATGATTTTGTCATTGCTTCATCTTGGTATCTTCTTTACCTTTGGCAGGACCAAAAAGAGTTCATCTCCGAGCCGCCTGTCTTGACGGCCGAGCAAGGGGGGCATCCGAGAACCGAGGAGAGCGCGAAGCGGTCGCGGGCCACTGTCGTGAAGAAAAAGAAGCCAGCCCACGGGGGTCACGCTAAAGTGTCCACCTTCCTGCGCTGCTAGTCGTCTAGCTTGGTTATCACGCGGGAGCCTCCGGTTGGGGTGGTGGAGGACAAGGTCAAAGGAAAGAAGCCTGCCGCCGAGGACCTGGCCGGCTTGCCTCTGCCTTTAACCCGGCTTCGTCTTGGTCCCGTTGATGAGGAGGAGCTGCCAATTGATGCATGTAAAATGCATACATGAACTTTGCATTATTTTACTCATATTTCAATCATATTTGCATCATATAAGGGTTATATCATTGTTTTATAATGATTTTGGGAATATTTCACAAGTTCCCCTATTTTTCTGGAATTAACCCTGCGCAGGCAGAAAACCCTATTTTCTATATTTTGATGTTTCAGGGACCCAAACGACGTCCAAATGACTTGCAAATTTAGGAGCATCAATATTTGGAAGGAAGAAGATCTGCGAGCGAAGGAAGCGAACAAACGGAGGCTCGAGGGCCAAAAGGGGGTGGCCCACGCGGCCAGGTACTGTGGCCGCGTGGGGCCCACCTTCTGGAGCCTCGATGCTCCGATGTCGTCGATCTTTTCTCCACCGACTTCGTCTTGACCTAAAACCGACTATAAAAATAGTCCCTGAGGCCCTTCGGAAAGGAGGCGGCGGAGAAACACAAAACTAAGAAACAGGAGACAGAAGGCTGCCGCCGGAGAAGATCGGAGGGGGGAAACGCCACCGGAATAACCTCCGGAGGGCTCCACCCCCCCCCTCCGGCGTGTTCATCATCAACATCTACAGCAAGATCTTCTCCACCATCATCACCATGATGAAGGGGGAGTAGTCCACCCCTGGATTTGGGTTTGTGGTGGTAACTTATGTATCTCTCCTCTCTTTGAGCTTCACTAATTAGTACCTTATGAGCTGCTGAACATGATTACGGTCATCTATGTAATTCCTATGGTGGATATTGTGGTGTGAGATGATAATTGTTATGCATTTACCGTTGTGTTGGATCTTTTATGGGAAAAAAGGAAGAAGTATGATGTGGGAGTGACAGCAACCACGCTAGCCTTACGAGGGTGACATAGCAACACAAATGATTATTTTCTTCCAACTATGTGTTTTAGAACATGTAGCCGTCATAGAAGTTTACCATGAATGCATGACAATTGTGTGTACTTTTATTATCCATAACATGATCACCACCATAGATTGAGAGAGAGGACGAGTGAAACCATGAACCCATGTCCATTGTTCCTATAAGAAACTCACACTTGAGCTTGTCCTCTTGCTGCATAGAGGATTGGGCTTTCTCTCTCTTTGAGAGCTTTTACTTGCTACCATTTACCTTCAGCACTTTCACCAAAAATCCCAAAAACACTTGCATCTTTCATTGTTTTATTTAGAAAACTTGCTAACCAATACCTTCAGCTCCCTGTGGGTTCGACAACCTTTTCTAATTGAAAGGTACTACAATTGATCTCCTGCACTTGGGAGTCATCACCGATGGAGGAGGTTGTTGATGATAATGCGCGGCTCCTGTGGATATGACTCGGCAAGAATCTGGGTGAGCTGAAGGGGTGGCTTCCTCGATCGGTAAAACTGGTGAAGCAAATCCACGATGCAAATGTCCCTGAATAAGTAAGATCTTTAGCACGTGAGTTGTCTCAGATCCCCCTGCTCTGCTGCTTCCACGTCGGCCGACCCTGTGATGCAAGGCGTGCCTGCTCGTTGGGAAACCCAAGAGGAATGTTTGATGTAGTCCAGCAGCAAGTTTTCCCTCAGTATGAAACCAAGGTTTATCGAACCAGTAGGAGCAACAACTCTTCTGATGGTTGTTGGTGGCGCCGTTACTCGATCACCAACGTGGAACCTGCACACAACACAATCAAACTACTTTGCCCCAACGAAACAGTGAGGTTGTCAATCTCACCGGCTTGCTGAAAACAAAGGATTAAACGTCTCGTGTGGAAAATGAGTATTAAATTGCAGAGAATGAAAAAGGAACAGTTTGTAGTTTGAGGTTGTTTAATCAGTGTAAAAGAATGGACCGGGGTCCACAGTTCACTAGTGGTGTCTCTCCATAAAGATAACTAACATGTTGGGTAAACAAATTACAGTTGGGCAATTGACAAATAGTGAGCGCATGACAATGCAAATACATGGCATGATGATTACTATGATATTTAATTGGGCATTACAACATGATACATAGACCGTTATCCAACAGCGTCTATGACTAATAATCCACCGCCGGGTTGTCATCCGAGTCCCCGTTGGTATTAAGTTGCAAGCAACGGATAATCGCATTAAGTAAAGCGCGTAATGTAAACAAACACATATGCCCGTGGACATAGCATCGTTGGGTTACCCCTAGTGGCAACAGCACATCCACAACCTTAGAACTTTCTGTCACTGTCCCAGATTAAACGGAGGCATGAACCCACTATCTAGCATAAATACTCTCTCTTGGAGTTACAAGCATCTACTTGGCCAAAGCATCTACGAGTAACGGAAAGCATGCAACATCATAAATAACATAGGGGCATAGATTGATAATCAACTTGACATAATATTCAATATTCATCGGATCCCAGCAAACACAACATGTAGCATTACAATAATATGATCTTGATCATGTAGGGCAGCTCACAAGATCTAAACATGATGGCACAAATAGGAGAGACAACCATCTAGCTACTGCTATGGACCCGTAGTCCAAGGATGAACTACTCACGCATCACTCCGGAGGCAGGCATGGCGATGTAGAAGCCTCCGGTTACGATTCCCCTCTCCGGCAGGGTGCCGGGAAGAGGTTTTGGACCCTCCCGAGTTAGGGTTGACGGCGGCGGCGTCTCTGGAACTTTTCGTGGATAATGGCTCGGGCACTTAGGGTTATTTTCTCGGGGGGAATAAGTAGTCGAAAGGGCGGCGGCTGACGACCCCCGTGGGGCCCACACCATACCAGGGCGCGGCCAAGGGGCCTGCCGCGCCCTAGTGGCGTGTGGGGCCCTGTGGCTCCTCTCCGTTGCTTCTTCGCTCCATCTGGTGTCTTCTGGAAAAATAGGGATGTCCGTGAAGTTTCGTCCAATTCCGAGAATATTTCCAGACTAGCTTTTCTGGAATACAAAAACAACAGAAAACAGGAACTGGCACTTCGGCATCTTGTTAATAGGTTAGTCCCAAAAAATGTATAAAAGTGCCATAAAGTAGATGCAAAACATGTAGCAATTGGTATAAAACAAGCATGGAACATCAAAAATTATAGATACGTTGGAGACGTATCACCCTGCCACAGCAACGATCTCGTCGCTGCTACTATCTGACGAGGGCATGGGCAGGGTGCGGTAGAAGAAGGCGGGCATGGTGATGCTTGATGGCGGTGAATCACACGCTCGGTGGGAGACCCCAAGAGGAAGGTATGATGTAGTTCAGCAGCAAGTTTTCCCTCAGTATGAAACCAAGGTTATCAAACCAGTAGGAGCAACAACTCTTCTGAAGGTTGTCAACAGCGAAATCTGATGCGGCGCAACACCAGGGATTCCGGCGCTGACGTGGAACCTGCACACAACAAATCAAACTACTTTGCCCCAACGAAACAGTGAGGTTGTCAATCTCACCGGCTTGCTGAAAACAAAGGATTAAACGTATGTGTGGAAAATGAGTATTAAATTGCAGAGAATGAAAAAGGAACAGTTTGCAGTTTGTGGTTGTTTAATCAGTGTAAAAGAATGGACCGGGGTCCACAGTTCACTAGTGGTGTCTCTCCATAAAAGATAACTAACATGTTGGGTGAACAAATTACAGCTGGGCAATTGACAAATAGTGAGCGCATGACAATGCATATATGACATGATGATTACTATGATATTTAATTGGGCATTACGACATAATACATAGACCGTTATCCAACAGCATCTATGACTAATAATCCACCGCCGGGTTGTCATCCGAGTCCCCCGTTGGTATTAAGTTGCAAGCAACGGATAATTGCATTAAGTAAAGTGCGTAATGTAAACAAACACATATGCCCGTGGACATAGCATCGTTAGGTTATCCCTAGTGGCAACAGCACATCCACAACCTTAGAACTTTCTGTCACTGTCCCAGATTAAACGGAGGCATGAACCCACTATCTAGCATAAATACTCTCTCTTGGAGTTACAAGCATCTACTTGGCCAAAGCATCTACGAGTAACGGAAAGCATGCAAGATCTTAAATAACATAGATAGATTGATAATCAACTTGACATATATTCAATATTCATCGGATCCCAGCAAACACAACATGTAGCATTACAATAATATGATCTTGATCATGTAGGGCAGCTCACAAGATCTAAACATGATGGCACAAAGTAGAGACAACCATCTAGCTACTGCTATGGACCCGTAGTCCAAGGATGAACTACTCACGCATCACTCCGGAGGCAGGCATGGCGATGTAGAAGCCTCCGGTGACGATTCCCCTCTCCGGCAGGGTGCCGGGAAGAGGTTCTGACCCTCCCGAGCTAGGGTTGACGACGGCGGCGTCTCTGGAACTTTTCGTGGATATTTGCTCAGGCACTTAGGGTTTTGCGTCGGGGGGAATAAGTAGGCGAAAGGGCGGCGGCTGGAGACCCCGTGGGGCCCACACCACCCTGGCGCGCAGGGGGGGCCCGCGCCCTGGCCACGTGTGGGGCCCACGTGGCTCTCCTTGTCCTTTGGTCCGTCAGGTGTGTTCTGGTAAAATAGGGACCCCGTGAAGTTTCGTCCAATTCCGAGAATATTTCCAGACTAGCTTTTCTGGAATACAAAAACAGCAGAAAACAGGAACTGGCACTTCGGCATCTTGTTAATAGGTTAGTCCCAAAAAATGTATAAAAGTGATATAAAGTAGATGCAAAACATGTAGCAATTGGTATAAAACAAGCATGGAACATCAAAAATTATAGATACGTTTGAGACGTATCAGCATCCCCAAGCTTAGTTCCTACTCGTCCTCGAGTAGGTAAACGATAAAAACAAATAATTTTTGAGGTGACATGCTACATCATAATCTTGATCATATAATATTGCAAGGCACATGTAAATGAATGAAGTGATCCAAGTCAATGGTCTATAATTTGCTACCAAATAGATAATGAGTAAACAATGAATCACACAAGCTAAACGTTTTCATGAATAGTACTTTCGAGACAAGCATCAAACAGTTTTGCATAAGTGTTAACTCATAAAGCAATAGTTTCTAATAAAAGGTATTTAATCAACACAAAGGAAGAATTAGTTTCAGCATTTGCTTCAACTTTCAACATATTTATCTCATGGATATTGTCAACACAAAGTAGTATAACAAGTCCAATACAGCATATAACGCATGTTGTAACAAAGTTGACACTAGTGTTTGCTTGTGGAAGACAGAAAGAATAGGAAAACTGACTCAACATAAAAGTAAAAGAAAGGCCCTTCGCAGAGGGAAGCAGGGATTAATCATGTGCTAGAGCTTTTAGGTTTTTGAAAGCATATAGAGATTGCATAAAATATTTGATACTCCTCCCAACCTTGCTAACACAAGCCATGGCTAACCGAATCCTCGGGTGCCTTCCATCAATCACATACCATGGAGGAGTATCTATTTTTGAGAGGTGTTTGTTAATTGTCAACGAATGGTAGCGGGTGAGAACAGTATTCTACCTGTCAAACGGACTTTTAAGAGCGGCTCCCATGAAGGACGTTATTTCTACCAGCAAGGCAGATCATCCCTCTTTCTCTTTGGTTTACACACATTCAGGTATTTCACTGTTTGTCATTGCTTACTGATGAATCAGGGCAAAAGTGTGAAGAGAATTAATTGGTTAAAGTTGTAATTAATTGGGACTGGGCACCCCGTTGCCAGCTCTTTTTGCAAGATTGGATAAGCGGATGTATATGCCACTAGTCCAGGTGTAAAAGTCCATTGACAAATAGAATAAAGAATAACCACACTAATTCCTCATGAGCTAGTAAACATTGACACAAAAAGGGAATAATAACATTTTGAATAATTTAAAGGTAGCACATGAAAAATTTACTTGGAGTGGCAAGGAAATACCACATATAGGTAGTTATGGTGGACACAAATGGCATGGATTTTGGCTCAAGGATTTGGATGCACGAGAAGCATTCCCTCTCAGTACAGAGTTTAGGCTAGCAAGGTTATGTAAGCAAACAAGAATATCAACCCGTACACCAAGTTTTATATGACAAACATATTGCAAACGTTATAAGACTTCATACCGTCTTCCTTGTTAACCAAACCCTGTTATTAGAAAATATCTAGACCTTAGAGATACCACCGATGCAAACCAAATTTTCAACAAGCTTTACGGTAGTTCTTCACTAATAGGCTTAACTCATGTGATGCACAATTTAATCATGATCTACTTGTTAACTCAAAACAATTGACAAGCATCAAGTTATCCATTAGTGATCTACAAGATTAAGCAAGTTTTTCCTTATACCAATTACCACATGCAACATTTTCTGAACCAACCAAACACCAATCAATTTATTTCATCAACTCTCCAAACAAATATAAGTGAAGCAAGAGAGTACTTTCTACAAAAGAAAGCTAATAGCTCTGACAAGAGATACATGAAAACAAGAGCTAAAAGCTGAACAGCGCTAGATATGAATACTCAACAAATATAAGTGAAGAATAGGAGTATTCTCATGAAAAAGCGGAGCGTGTCTCTCTCCCAATCAAGAATGCTAGGGTCCAGTCAAGCTTTATTGAAAATAAAAGCAATACTGAAAATAAAAGCACACAGACGCTCCAAGAAAAGCACATATGATGTGAAAGAATTAAAATATAGTTTCACTAGAGATGACCTGATAATTTTGACGATGAAGAAGGGGATGCCTTGGGCATCCCCAAGCTTAGACGCTTGAGTCTTCTTGAAATATGCTGGGGAGATCCATGGGAGCCTCCCCAAGCTTAAGCTCTTCACTCTTCTTGATCCTATTATATCATCCTTCTCTCTTGACCCTTGAAAACTTCCGTCACACCAAACTCAAAGTAGATCTCATTAGAGGGTTAGTGCATAATCAAAAATTCACATGTTCTATAAAGACGCAATATGATTGTTACTTTAAACATTAGCTACAGCCACTGATGTTATGTGAAGCTCTTCCACCCAAAAAAGAATTTCACTCAACACTAGTAAAAGAGAGAATGCAAAATAAAAAGGCATAATCTGTCTAAAACAGAACAGTCCGCAAAGACGAATTTTTTCGAGGCACTTACGACGCTCAGATCGAAAACTTGAACTAATGAAAGATTCAGACATTCATAAAGATTACGCACAAAAATTTCAGATTTTTTAACAATCTGGTGATTTTAGGAATTTCGTACAGTGAACAGCAAAAATCTGTTTCTGCGCAGCAATCAAAATTAAGCATCATCTTAACATTAGAGGCTACTCTTGGCACAACAATGCGAGAAAATAAAGATACAAAGGAGTTGCTACAGAAGTAAACATAAGAAAAATTGCAGAAAAAAAATAATGGGTTGCCTCCCATAAGCGCTTTTCTTTAACGCCTTTTAGCTAGGCACAAAGCATGCATCAAGTATTACCAAGTGAAGAAGCATCCAAAGAGGTCGGAAGTTTTCTCAACAATGCATTTATCTTATCTATGTAGGTTTCGGAATTCCCTTTCTCAATACCTCAGGCTCATCATATTCATCAAATGGGTTTTCAGGAACAATCCAATCAAAATTCTTTTCTAGTGCCTCTGCATTCCTATAAGCTTAAAAGGTATTGGTATTTTAACTTCCCCCTCACATTAGTTTCTTAGTGTACTTAAGCCTCTCTTTTTCAAGTTTTTCAAGTGTATTAACAACGTCAATATACCAAGCATCTTGTATTTAATAAAAACTTTTCTAGCTTCCCTAGCAACATCACCAAATTCTTTAAGTAGGGTTTCTAAAACAAAATCTTTCTTTTCACCATCTTCCGTATCATGAAGTTTTAGAAACATGTGCTGCATTATGGGACTAAGATTGACAAACCGAGCTTCCAACATGTGAACTAGAGAAGCTGTAGCAATTTCATAATTTGGAGCAAGTTCTACCAAGGATCTATCTTCAAAATCTTTAACCATACTAACATGATTAAAGAATTCCTCAATGTTATCTCTTCCAATGATAGACCCACTACCCACAGATATTTCTTTTAAAGTATACTTAGGGAGAAGCATGATGAAATAAAAAAACTAAACGAAAATAAACTAGATGCAAGTAACTAATTTTTTTGTGTTTTTGATAATTGAAAGCAAACAAGATAAAATAAAATAAACTAAGCAAGACAAAAACAAAGTAAAGAGATTGGAAGCGTGAAACTCCCCTTGCAGAAGACTGCTGTCTCCCCGGCAACGGCGCCAGAAAAAGAGCTTGATGGCGTGAATCACACGCTCGTTGGGAGACCCCAAGAGGAAGGTATGATGTAGTCAGCAGCAAGTTTTCCCTCAGAAAGAAACCAAGGTTATCGAACCAGTAGGAGCACAACTCTTCAGAAGGTTGTCAACGGCGAAATATGATGTGGCGCAACACGGGATTGGCTTGACGTGGAACTGCACACAACACAATCAAACTACTTTGCCCCAACGAAACAGTGAGGTTGTCAATCTCACCGGCTTGCTGAAAACAAAGGATTAAACGTATGGTGTGGAAAATGAGTATTAAATTGCAGAGAATGAAAAAGGAACAGTTTGCAGTTTGTGGTTGTTTAATCAGTGTAAAAGAATGGACCGGGGTCCACAGTTCACTAGTGGTGTCTCTCCATAAAAGATAACTAACATGTTGGGTGAACAAATTACAGCTGGGCAATTGACAAATAGTGAGCGCATGACAATGCATATATATGACATGATGATTACTATGATATTTAATTGGGCATTACGACATAATACATAGACCGTTATCCAACAGCGTCTATGACTAATAATCCACCGCCGGGTTGTCATCCGAGTCCCCGTTGGTATTAAGTTGCAAGCAACGGATAATTGCATTAAGTAAAGCGCGTAATGTAAACAAACACATATGCCGTGGACATAGCATCGTTAGGTTACCCTAGTGGCAACAGCACATCCACAACCTTAGAACTTTCTGTCACTGTCCCAGATTAAACGGAGGCATGAACCCACTATCTAGCATAAATACTCTCTTGGAGTTACAAGCATCTACTTGGCCAAAGCATCTACGAGTAACGGAAAGCATGCAAGATCTTAAATAACATAGGGCATAGATTGATAATCAACTTGACATAGTATTCAATATTCATCGGATCCCAGCAAACACAACATGTAGCATTACAATAATATGATCTTGATCATGTAGGGCAGCTCACAAGATCTAAACATGATGGCACAAATTGGAGAGACAACCATCTAGCTACTGCTATGGACCCGTAGTCCAAGGATGAACTACTCACGCATCACTCCGGAGGCAGGCATGGCGATGTAGAAGCCTCGGTGACGATTCCCCTCTCCGGCAGGGTGCCGGGAAGAGGTTCTGGACCCTCCCAGTTAGGGTTGACGGCGGCGGCGTCTCTGGAACTTTTCGTGGATATTGGCTCAAGCACTTAGGGTTTTTGCGTCGGGGGGATTAAGTAGACGAAAGGGCGAAGGCTGGAGACCCCCGTGGGGCCCACACGCACCCTCGGCGCGCCAGGGGGGGCCCGCGCCCTGGCCACGTGTGGGGCCCACGTGGCACTCCTCTGTTGCTCTTTTGGTCCTTCAGGTGTGTTCTGGCAAAATAGCATCCCCGTGAAGTTTCGTCCAATTCCGAGAATATTTCCAGACTAGCTTTTCTGGAATACAAAAACAGCAGAAAACAGGAACTGTCACTTCGGCATCTTGTTAATAGGTTAGTCTCAAAAATGTATAAAAGTGACATAAAGTAGATGCAAAACATGTAGCAATTGGTATAAAACAAGCATGGAATATCAAAAATTATAGATACGTTTGAGACGTATCACATGGGAATGCTGCTAATGTCCGTCTTCTCCCCGAAGAGCGGGACAAGACTGAATTCCAGATCCTGAGCTCATTCTCCCTCCCTGATCCTGAGCTCATTTTCTCCTCTCTAGGTCCTAGCCCATGACCTGGCCCACCTTCGCCGCCTACGCCATCCGGGAGGAGGACGTCGGCGCCATGGTCCACATTGTGTTCCTGCGAGAGCTCCTCCGCGTGGGCCAGCGGCATTCCACTGCGCCGAGGATGAATGTGGATCGCGTCTCTCCCGCTCAGCAGGCCCCTATCCCCCTTATATACACAGTGGGATTAGGGTTACATGCGCCTAGTCGGTTTTCAGTGGCAGAGATAAACACAAAAAGATATTTTAGATCCGATCGCAGTCGGTTACAAAACGTATCCCGTAGAATCCTCGTGGAGATCTCGGCGTGGCTTACACTTCAAGATGATGGCGTATGCGGGTTTGCTGCGAGCGCCTGAGTCCTTGGGCCTTAGTGGGCCTACCCGGGGCCCATGACTTCGTCACTAACAAAACACGTTTAAACGAGAATTTGCGCAATTTGTGACTTCTCGACCGAATAGTGGTATGGATTTGAAAATATAACGAATAGTTGTAGTTTTATGTGAAAATAACAACAAACGTGGTAGTTGTTATATGGAATTCCGTGGTTTCCCTACTTGATCTCGCACACACATAATGGACCAAAATAACCAGCCCAGCAACTAGTAGGTGTAGCTTGTCTAGAGTAGGTGATTGCCATTCACGTGTCATACATTACTCTATACTAGTCAGCTTCACGTGCTGTGCACGGTAAAAACAGTCATCATTATAATGAATAAACCTCCCTAATTTTGACGCAAAATAGTATAAAGTCTTCAAAACGTCGCATGCAGAAATGTAAATTGATTCCATTTATGCTCTTGGATGTACTGGTTGAATTTTGCACGTCTTTTTTTTTTTACTTTTTCCTGACTGCATGCGAAAGCTGGCTGCTAGCTAGCTGCTCACCCTCTGCGGCCAAGTGATCAGAGCGTTGTTTCCAGAAGGACGGAGATGAAGGCGTGTGGTACTGTAGCTGCGAATCCCAGCGTTTTAGGCAAGTTGCATTATAATGATTTGACTGAAGCTTTCAAAATTCGTACACTATATAGGAGCCCTATATAGATAAGACGCGCGTGCTACTACCGGGCACTAGGTAGTGACGCCATTTCGTCAATGGAATCTAGCGCCTCCTAGATTCATCTACCACTAGAGCGTGTCGGCCCACCAATTGCGTCGTACCACCAAATTTCACCTGTGTGTGTGCAGTGCGTACGTCCAGTTGCATTGCAGGCTGCAGCTGGATCGATCGATAAAAAAGTCTCAAAGCCAAGACGTACTTGGGGCGATGCGATGCGATGCGACGTGACGGGAACACAAATAGTGTTGTTTCTATCATCATGACGTGAACATTGAACACTTATTTTTCCGGTGTAAGTTTGCTCGTTCTATATAGTCAGTCATTCAAGTGGCTTCTAGTTTGTATCCACCTCACCGTGTTGCAAATATTTTTGCCAGCATACGGGTGGGGGCGGTTGCCTTATTAGGGTCGTTATGGCTATTTAGAAATGATATGGTTTTTAATGCTAAAAATCCATCTCTTTTGCAGATTATTTTCCAATCACTTCGGCCGTGGTCTATTCTACAGAGACCGGAACACCACATACTGTTTTCGGCGGTGTGCTCGTGTTTGGAGCAAGTGGCGAATGATATATTTACCCCGCATGGATGGCGGCATAGTCTTCGGATTGGCCCTCCATTGTCTTAGGCATTTTCGTAATCATGCATGACTTTTGATTGGCTCACACGGTTGTTGGTGCTTAAGCTCCCGCTAGGTCCGTGGACACTTTACGAGCGCGAGTAATAGATTCACGCGGCCGTCACACAGTTGGCTGCGAACGGAGTGTGCATCGCCGGCCGGGGGCACTGTGTATTAATTTGTTTATGATTGCATGTGTCCACGCGGACATACGCACGGCCGGTGATGTGTTCTTGCTAGGTTACACGCGTATACAAATCACTGCAAAGTGTTGGTGATGCCAGTATACAGTGGAGGCCTGTGTGTTGCGTCGCGCTATATAAAGCACGCCACGGGTATTTAGAGTATCACACGTACACCGGGAGGCGGGAGCACTTCCAAGGCTAGAACACCAAGCACCATGCATGCCTTCAGTGATCATCCTCACAGGTCCAGTGGCATAGACGTAGTCTCGCGTTTATCTAGGGTATCCTGGCTTTTCTTCTACTTGTCTTCTTTATGTAATTATAACTAGAAGATACCCCGCGCGTTGCTGCGGGAACTTGAGCAATGAACTTGTATATCATAAATTACCAACTACATATTATAGATGTGCTGGCAAGTAATGTAAAGCAGAATCAACATGAATGCATTATCGAGAGACATCACATGTTGTTTAGCACATTGAGAAGAAATGTTCAAGTCATCTATAGAACCCATGACCAACAAAAGAAAAAAGTTACATTTGTGCATATTGTGCACATGCCTACGTAGATTTTGTCTCATATACATTGTCAAGAATAAAGGATCATTTTGTCCTCCAATTTGGTTCGAGAGTTACAAAAAGAACATGGATGTAACCATTTGAATTAGTCATGCAGTCAACCTTGCAACCTGAATGAAACTGACACACGTCCTGAAGCTCACAATGAGCGAAATAAATATTGAAGTGTAGCCAGTTTATTTTGCCTCTCTCTGTAATTCACATTAATCGCTGCAGCAGGAAATATCAGGTGGATGCAAAATGAAAAGAAATGCAATCTTATTTGGGAAAAGGAGATGAAAACCTGAAACCAAAACTTCCCCCCGTCACTACTTGTGTGTCCTTCCCAAGCGGCATCCCCGAGTTACTATCTGTAAAAAAGAGCCACATCATTAATATGTTTGAAATAATGATATAGCTAACTGAATATAAATGGATTGCGATTAAGGATGGCAATTTTACCCACGGGTACGGGTACCCGCGGGTACCGTACCCGCATGGGTAGGGTATGGACACGATTTTATACCCATGGGTAGTACCCATACCCTACCCGTTAAGTCGCGGGTAGGGCACAGGTATAATCTCGTAGCCGTGGGTATACCCATACCCTGCCCGTTTATATACCTTACTCGTGGAGGCTCAACATTCATTCTTGTTAGCTTGTGAACATATGGTAAAGTTGTCATCAATTGTCAACTTGAGTTGAGATAATTGTCATGTAGTCAAATATATGTTATTAAGTTGAGAGAAATGTTTTTCTTTTATCAATGTTTTATGTAAAATTATGTATAACATGTGTATTATTTGATCTACCGTTGGGTACCCAACGGGTATGGGTACCGTCGGGTATGGGTACGGGTAAAGTTTTATACCCGTGGGTACAGGTATGGGTAGAGTTTTGTACCCACTGACTACACGGGTATGAGTATGGTATTGCTCTACCCGACCCATACCCTACCCATTGCCATCCTTAATTGTGATAGAGGGAATTGGTTTTCCTAGTCATTGCGGGAATATAATAGGATAGCACAATTAAAGATGGGGAAAGCTTGTAAATACTCTAAATGCCGAAGAGAGAATAAACCTTCTTACCTTCTCAAACCTCTCAATTATGGTAGGTAACAGACATTTTATCAAACATCGGTCGCATCAGATTCAGAACCTGCTTGAATCAGCACTTCTGAAATAAAAATGGAGAGCGTAGACATCACTTGCTAAATTCACCAGAACATAAAATAGTAGTAAATTCATTTAACGTTGATGCCTCTTTCCAGATGTTGATTCCCCTACCCAAGCGGCATCCACATGTAGTATGCAACAGGGCACAAAATCAATGATCAGAACAGCTATCTGAGAGTGTACATAACATACTACTGCTGATGAAACCGCACGTCAGTTCAGCTGGTCGATCATACCTTTGGCGTACACATAGTGTAAGTGAATACAGGCTAATGATTCCCTTTGGCGTACATAGAGAGCAAGGGAATAAAGGCTAATCATTCGGCACTACATACACTTTGCAATATACTGCAAATGACATGGTGAAAGAGAGATGTCCAATTCACAAATTTGCCAATAATTATGCTGGCCAACGTTGGCTAAAAGTGTCCTCAACAGGCCAAATATATTGTCTTTTTCGATGAAATATCCAACAACAATGGCAATCTGTAATGGAGCAATTGCTTTTAGACATTCTAACAAACACATACTCTGCATACAGACATTTTATCAATAGCACAGGGAAGATTCAAGGCCTGAAGGGTAAAAAATACATGCGACCAGCAAGACTTGTAAAATAGAAGATGCAACGTGCTCACCCAATGTAAATTAAAAATTGAGAGATAGACATGAGACCGTGTGTACCAATGCAAAGCATCTACTGTTGTACATCACTCGTAAGCTGCTTCTTCCTAGCTTGAGCTAGTAGTACGCCAATTGAAATACTGTCAAATCAGGAGGATTTGATCGAGCAGCAGACCAATCAAAATCCAACCAAATAGGGAGGACCTAAGCATGAGCGAGCAGCGCGGATATTCCCAATGAAAATCCAATCAAATCGAGGGAGGCAAAACGTCGAGAAGCTTCCTGAGCCGGACCACAACCTGGCAGATCGACGAAGATGAGTGGGGGGATAAAATAAGAAAGGACGCAGGAAAATGGGCAGCAGACCGCTACCAGAATAGAGACAGGCGGCGCTGGACGGCAACACACAGCTAGGTTTATATACATGGAGGAGACGTCTGCTCAGTTTCTTGCGCATTTGCACGTCAATGATGGTTGATGAATGCTAGGCTGCATCGGCCAGTTTCACAAGCATTTGTTGTGAGGAGGCCTTAGGTCGCAGCGAGCATTTGTGGCAAATAATTCGTAGGTCGCGGCTGACGGAGAGCACCAACGGGGAACACGAACGGCGGCGGCAGACTCATTTTTTTTACATGACGTACATGGCGCCTCGTTCAGCCCACGTAGAGCCCAGCCCACATGGAGAATATGTGGGACGGGGAGGGAGCTAGCAGAGACGTGATAGGCGAAACCTATACGCCGCCCGTTAGCGGCGCGTAAGGCGAGCGCCGCTAACAGGGGAGCTTCTGGTGGGCCGGCCCATCCGGCGGCTTTCCTTCTTTTCTTTTGTTTTTTTTCCGTTTCTTTTTATGTTTATGTTTTTTTTCGTTTCTTTTCTGTTTAGTTTTCGTTTCTTTTTTCTTTTCTTATTTTTTTCGTTCTTTTTAAATTGTTTAATTTTTCAAAATGGTTTAAATTTAAAAATTATTTTGAATTTAAAATGGTTCCAAATTTAAAAATGGTTCTAAATTTAAAAATGGTTTCAAATTAAAAAATGGTTCTATATTTGAAAATGGTTCCGAATTAAAAATGTTTCTAAATTTGAAAATTGTTAATATTTAAAATGGTTCTAAATATAAAAATGGTTCTATATTTAAAAATGGTTCCATTTTGAAAATGATTCCAAAATAAAAAATGGTTCTATATTTGAAAATGGTTCCGAATTAAAAATGGTTCTAAATTTGAAAAAATTTAATATTTAAAATGTTTCTAAATATAAAAATGGTTTCAAATTTGAAAATTGGTTCCATTTTGAAAATGCTTCCAAATTTAAAAACGGTTTCATATTTAAAAATTGTTCCGAATTAAAAATTGTTCCAAATTTTAAAATGGTTCCAAATTTAAAATGGTTCTAAATTTGAAAATTGTTCCAAATTTTGAAAATTGTTCATTTTGAAAATGGTTCCAAATATAAAAATGGTTCCGAATTAAAATGGTTCCAAATTAAAAAATGGTTCTAAATATGAAAATGGTTCCATTTTGAAAATGGTTCCGATTTTAAAAATGGTTTCAAATTTAAAATTGTTCCGATTTAAAAATGGTTTCAAATTTTAAAATGGTTCCAAATTTAAAATGGTTCTAAATTTGAAAATTGTTCCAAATTTGAAAATTGTTCATTTTGAAAATGGTTCCAAATATAAAAATGGTTCCAAATTAAAATGGTTCCAAATTAAAAAATGGTTCAAAATTTTAAAATGGTTCCAATTTTAAAAATTGTTAATTTTTTAAAATGGTTTCATTTTGATAATGGTTCTAAATTTTAAAATGGTTCTGAATTTAAAATGGTTCCAAATTTAAAAATGGTTGAAAATTTGAAAAAATCATTTTAAAAAATGGTTCCAAATTTAAAAATTGAAACCATTTTCAATTTTGAAACCATTTTCAATTTTTCTGGAATATTTTTCGTACAAACCAAACGTTTGAAATTCTACGCTTTGTACATACAACCATAATAGGAAAACAGCGATGAGCAAACGTTTCCAGCGCCAGCTAAAACTTTGGGCCGCGGCCCATCTAAGAAGCTCTGTAGGCGGCGCTGCTATTAATTGCCGCTAACGAGCGGCCTAAAGGCGCTCCCAACGTGATACGGTCCGCTCAAAAAAAGAAAAAGATGTGATACGAGACCGTGAGAGCTTATGCGCAGGAAAAAAGGATGACGTGGAGACATGAGAGGGCAGGAAAATCAGCCAGTGGGGTTCCCCTATTTAGATAGAGAAGATTACTTGGTTACTTAATTACAGGTTGTGACTCTGAGCTGTTGGATGATCTTGGGACTCATGTGTCTGGCTGCGATCGAGTCTGACGATATATACATTGGGAAGGTATCGTAGGAGCACATGTCGGGCTGCACAAGCTAGACATCCATCCCACGCTATCGCTATGGCTACAATGGAGTAAGGAGCAGGGGACGACGCTGTTAAAGAAGCAATCCAGATAATCGCAGCCGCCAGAAACTCAATTGAACGGTACCAAAGGATAAGGTCGACTAGCGTGTACCGTTATTTCTGATTAGTCGCGTAGCCTCTGTCGTGTGTTTTATAAATCCATATCTCGACAAATGTGTGTCAATTAATTTGAAACGGAGGGAGTACATTGTCATGACCCTTGCCTGCTTGCCCCCATGTTGGGCCGTTGTCTTGGTCGACGATGGGCTCGGCCCAGTAGACCCGCCAGGAGCCAGAGCTTCTACATATACACACCAGGAGGCAACGAGCAGCCCATCCAAAGGATCACGAACAGAACGGCGACTCTCTCTTCCTCCCATGTATTCCTCTGTTCCCCTACCTCGATTCTCTTTCTCTCTGATCCCCAACCCTTGCTACTTGTATCCCCCAAATCAGCTACTCCAATCCATGTAATCTGGTACTATTGAGTGATCAGTGAAGTAGGTTCGTAACATTATGGTATCAGAGCCATCTCCCCACGCTTCCACCACCTCCACCATGATCTCCATCGCCACCGAGGGTGAACTTGGTCCTGCTCGAGATTGGGATGCCATGACTCAAGACGAGAAGGCGAGGATCGAGCGGAAGTTGGATGAGATGCTGGAAATGTTGAGGAGACGAAACGCATCTGCTTATATGGAGCCAGCAGCGCCTGAAGTTGCAGCGACCGCGTGCTGCCATGACACCACTGTGGTTGCACTGGCACCCGCCTTTGGAGGCCAAACCACCGCTCCTGACTCAAGCGCAACTTCAGGCGCATCCCCGGTCGTCCCCGACGCCAGACTTGTCTTCGCCATCGACACCACCAGTCTTGCAGCTCCGTTGCCGACCAGGTGTTCGACGGAAGGCCCAAGCTGCGGCGCCATCGAGTCGAGGCCTGCTTTCGCTCCAGCAAGGGCACTGACGTCGCCCGCGGCCACTTTCGACGTCGTCCCAAGCTTGTCGCAATTGCAGCAAGTGCCATTGGTGACGCTGCATCGCTGCAGGCCACACGTTCGTCGGAATGTCCGTACGCCTCTGCATTGGTGGCTGCGCTCATCCCATACGCAACGACTCAATCCATTCTGAAGACTGTTCCGATTACTGCTCCCATGTCACTGGAAGATCACAGACCACCCTGGCCGCCGCCGCAAATGGTTGTTGTGTACCAACCTGATTTCAGTCCTTGTGTTGACAAAATGCTATTTCCTTGGAATCCTGGAGAGTTACATAATACTGAGAGAGAACTTGCAGCTATGCAACTGACGAGGAAATCCAATATTCGACAGTGTTTCAGAAAAGAAGAGTCTAAGATGATTGGTAATTTCGCTGTGCCGTTGGCGGTCGAAACAGTTCTGTTGTGCAACCTCGCCCAGGAGGACGTCGTGTACGTGCTGTCCGACAAGTCACTGCAGCAGGACGAAGTCCAGTGGCAACAAAGGTCTCCACCTTGGCCCACACAAAAGGCACACGTTCAGATCTTCTGTCTTGGAGCTCGACTTCATGAAGCCCCCAAGGTGTGTGATGAAAAGGCCTGCGGAAGTCACCTTCAAGTTGACGCCCACGGCAATGTCATGCGCTGCGCTGGGTCCTTCGCTGTCCATGAACGCGAGTAGCGATGTCAGCCCGTATGCCGAATCACCATCACCTCCACGTCTAGCAGAAACGCTATCAGATGGGTTCTGCACGACACCTGAGCGGACTTGGCTGCTGCATGTGCCGACTCGACCACCAGATACAATGGACTATACTGGAGTCTTGTCTTCAATTTTACAGCCATTCTTACATGCCCCTAACGCCAAGCCGCCTTGGCTACTGCGTGGACATGAGACAGCAACAAGGCATGGACACAGAACGCCTGTCCTTGTTGTTGCACTGCATGTGTCTCAGGATAAATCTGTTGTAGTGTTTGGAAAGAAGAGCCGCTCTATGCTTGAAGGATGCAAGCAATTTAATTCCAAGGGTCTCAAGGAAGCAATCTTCTCTGTCCTGAAGTCACGTATGCAACAGATAACTGGGCTTTCAGCTGTTGAGGAATGGTCCTCATATAGTCAAGGGGTGCAGCAAGTGAGTGCATTTCTTGATGCTTTTTCTGGGTATGGGAGTTGTGTACAGATATTCGGAGATGAGAAGCTTATTTGCACGACGATTGATGAGGCGTGCTATTTATATTGGAGTTCTGAACAGGAATATGCTATGAGCCAAAACTATGAGCCAAAACTTAGACGTGACCATCAGAGGAAGGAACTCCCTGGAGTTGATATGGTGACATGGAGTGACATTCGAGTACCAATTCATTTCAGCTATGCATATTGGTTACTACAGGAGCATGTGTACCTGGGACTGGAGAAGCTGAATCTGTACCAATACATGCAAGCTATTGAGACTCATCTGAAGGTCAATATTATGGATATGTTTGCAAGATATGTTGCAAGTACAAGGTGCAGCGGCCCAAAATTCCAATGCGTCATTATAGGGAGGCCAAATTTTCTCACTTACTCTGCTCATTGTAGCGCTGCTTTCAGTTCTAGCTTCCTGTTTATTGGAAGTACATTCCGTATGTACACCTGCATGAGGATAGGTAATTCAAGGGGCATCGGGGAGATTATACGACAGTTGGTTGGCCATCTGGCAGGCGAGTGCCTCAGCATATACTGTTCAGATATATCAACCATCAACATCATTTTGCGGACCAGTAGGAAGGGTGTTCAAGTTGCGACGCCATTAGTTTTCTGGATGTCTGTGGACTTGGTTGACAAAGCTGAACCACTCTGGAAGAGTCTGTATGAACCTGGAGGTTGCCTGCTTGCCCTGTGTAGCTTCTTGAAATGGTGGAATACTTCAGAACCCACTACTCTACATTGTTCTGATCAACTCCGTTGGTTATCAGTGTTACTTGCATATGCATCTGAAATCTGGTTGGTAGCATGGGCTGGGTATGACCTGGAGCCCTCTTCTGGTTGCGGCCAAGCACTCTCTCAAGAAGGGAGGGATGTCTTGAACCAAGCCATAATCTCCGACTCAGTCCATGTTGGTCACCACTACTACATCGCCTTTGTCAACAAGATCGTCGTCGGCTACGACTGTTGTTCCAACCAAGTGTACTCCTTCGACACCATCTGCAACGACCTCATTTACTACTGTGAAGATAACCACCGCTACGCCGGCAACATCAAGGAAGTTCACGCTCCATGGGATCCCGGCAAATCAGCGCTTTGTTCTCCTCCGAAGACACCGGCTTGGGGACAAGCCGAGTTTCAAGAAGGGAGGAATGTCATGACCCTTGCCTGCTTGCCCCCATGTTGGGCCGTTGTCTTGGTCGACGATGGGCTCGGCCCAGTAGACCCGCCAGGAGCCAGAGCTTCTACTTATACACACCAGGAGGCAACGAGCAGCCCATCCAGAAGGATCACGAACAGAACGGCGACTCTCTCTTCCTCCCCTGTATTCGTCTGTTCCCTACCTCGATTCTCTTTCTCTCTGATCCCCAACCCTTGCTACTTGTATCCCCCAAATCAGCTACTCCAATCCATGTAATCTGGTACTATTGAGTGATCAGTGAAGTAGGTTCGTAACATACATGGCTTGATTCGTGTGGTTAGCTAGCCGGCCTGTTGTGTGCCTATGCAGATCGTACAGCCGTGTGTCACCATGGTGGCAGTGAAATACGTAGCAGCCATTGTGTGTCGGTGTTCCCGTGATGTGCTCCATGTTAACCTATATCTGTTGTTGGGTCCCTCCACCATATTATCCGTTGTATTCGCTACTTGTAGAGATAGAACCGTGAGCTGTGTCCCGATGGGCTGCTGCACAAAGCTTGATGATCGCCATAAAGTTTAGAGTCAACATCGGGAGTCGCCTCCGGGTTTACTGTTTTCAAATTCCGCTCCTCCTGCCATTTGTGTTGGCTGGCCGTCTTCCATGATGGAGGCTCCGAGTTTGCTTCTTTTGTACTACTAGTCATGCACAAAATGGAGAAGAAGTGGAACAAATGGGTCCCGTTTTCGCATCCCTACTATATGTCGACCAGGTCGACGATAGCGAGCCGTCGCACACCTCCACATGGGCCGGCCCAACGCGGGAAGACGAGATCCGTCGCGAAATCGCCGAGACGCGTACCCTGTTACGCTCCAGTTTTACCGCTTGGCTGTTTACTGGGCCAGCCCACTTTTTCTACTACTTCAAATTAGCGAAAACATGAAAAAGATGAGGTGACGGGTGGGTTTCGAACTTCAGACCTACAACTAGGAAGATAGTGTGCGTATGCACTGAGCTACTCGACCTGGGTGTTAGCATTCCTTCATTTATTATACTAATTGCCTTCCTATTTTTTTTCTGATTTTTTTTTCTGTTTTCTTTTTTTATCCGTTTTTTGTTTCACTTCTTTTCTTTTTATTTATTTTATGTTTTTTGTTTTCGCTAATTTTCGAAAATGGTTCATATTTTGAAATAGGATATTTATGAAAATGGTTACGATTTTAAAAATGGTTATTTTGAATAATGGTTCATTTTGAAAATGGTTCATTTGAAAATGGTTCATTTTGAAAATAGTTCATCTTTAATATGGTTAATTTTGAAAATGATGTATTCTTTAATATCGTTCAAGACCAAATTCCGTTCAACGGGATTTCCAAATATCGTTCAAGACCAAATTTCGTTCAATGGGTTTTTCAAAAATCGTTCAAGACCAAATTCCGTTCAACGGGTTTTTAGAAAATCGGTCAAAAATAATTTCCGTTCATAGACTTTTTCTGTTCGCCTTTTAAAATCGTTCAAAAATATTTTCCGTTCAAATACCTTTTTTGTTCACCCTTTCAAAATCGTTAAAAAATAATTTCCGTTCAAATACCTTTTTTGTTCACTTTTTTGAAAATCGTTCAATAATAATTTCCGTTCAAATACCTATTTTTGTTAACTTTTTTGAAAATCGTTCAAAAATAATTTTCATTCACAGACTTTTTTTGTTCGCCTTTTAAAATCGTTTAAAAATAGTTTCCGTTCAAATACATTTTTTGTTCACTTTTCCAAAATCGTTCAAAAATTATTTTTCTTAAAGAGTACTTTTTGGTTCAGTTTAAAAAAAATCAAACATAATTTCCGTTCATAGACCTTTTTTTACTTTTTAAAATCGTTCAAAGAAGTTTGCTTCAAACGAAAAAATTAAAAAAGAAAACAGAAAAATAAGTGAAAACAGGAAACTGGAAACAATAAAAGAGTGGATAACGAAACACTTACACCAACGATAGAGCAGCCCAGTGGCTGCGCACACTGGTCGTGTGGGTAGTGGTTTCGAGTTCGAATCTCACCTGTGGTGGGCCGGCCTAGGAAAACAGCGAAGCGCGATCGGAGGTGTGCGACGCGGATTATCGTCGCACAGGTCGATGTATAGGTGCTCCCCTCGTTTCCTCTCTGGGATCCTCCCAGTGCATCGTCATGGGCTGGCGTATGGACCGTTGTATGGGCTTGGCCCATCCATCAGCAACCAGTGACACGGGAACACAGCTAAAAATACGCAAGCCGCTGCGACTGGGACGGTATCCAGTTGGCTCACGGAAGGAACCGGCGCGCTCTCTATATATATATATATCTCCCACTTGTACTCTGTTTCTCTGCTTGCCCGCCCTTGCTCCTCTGTTCTTCCCCCAATCCCTTGCTGAAATCCTTGTATCCGGATCATTGTGTTGTTAATCAATTCAAATCCTAGCGAGACCCTTACAATTCCCACTTCGTCCGACAGGATTGAGCGAGCCGCTGCACGTTGTTTGTCCCTCTCTAGGTCCCGCGTCTTTTTATGTTCACGGGGCGGAGTGACTACTTTCTGCGGCACTTTAGAGTGCCTCATATTCGAGTTTGGGGTTCTTTATCGACGGTCTTCCTGGGCCTCCTCAAGGGCCGTCCCGTGGGAGTAGACTTTTCCCGGTAAGGGTAAAAACTGCACTTTTTTGCCTTAAAAAAGCTTTTAAGGCATTTATTTGACTTTTTAGGCACTGTGCCTCATGTTCGAGTTGGTGTTGTAGTGTGTAGGCTCGTCGGCGCTACCTTCCGAGCACACGAAGGCAGGGGCCCAAGTCTGCTGTCAGCGTCGGCTCAGCCTCCCGCCGTCAATGTTTTCACGAGGGCAGCGGCGGCAACGCGTGCTGTCCATGGAATCGATCTGAACACTTTTGAAGAATCGGAATCCATCCATATTTGTATGTATGCCATTTTCCATTTGTTTCTCGCTACCGCTTGCCCGCTTCGTGAAGCGACTCCGGCTGCCGCCTATGGTCGACCCATGACTCCCTGCAAATCACGTGCCTTTGGCATAGGAAAAGCCTACGATCCCTCGCGCCACGCGTCCTGCATGCGACACGCGTCCTCGGGACCACACCACCACTCGTCCCTTTCTCCCGTTCTTGTCTATAACGCGACTCCTTTTTCTTCTCCCCATTGGCATCTGTCGCCTGCGTCTTCTAGCTAGTAGCTCGCACTGCTCCCTCGCGCCAGCCTACAAGGAGCTGGACGATGCTGCCAGTGATGTGTGGTAGTGCTACCAGCGATGGCTGGCGGTGCTACAATGAGCAAACGGTGTTGCTGCGAGGACATGCGGCAGTGTTGCGAGCCAGAGTCTGGATGCTGCAATATGTGGGCCATGGTGCTACCAGAGGTGGTCGACTATGCTACAAGTGGTAGGCGGCGGTGCTACCGGCTATGGGCGGCGGAGACGGTGGTGCTGCATGCCAGGCGAAAGTCGAGATACTAGAAGCGAAGGACGGCGTTGCTGCTACCGACCATCAGCGGTGCTGCTACCGGTGGTCAGCGGTGCTGCTATGGTTTGTCGTCGGTGCCGCCAGCCGTGGGTGGCGGTGTACTCGTCGGAGTTGGCGGTGCTACCAACTAAGGACGGCGGTGGTGCGAGCGGTAGGCGGTCGTGCTGCGAGGCGCCGTTGGCGGTGCTGCATGCGGCGAGCCGGCCAGGTATCTCGCCGGAGCTCTGAGCGAACAGCCCGTGATTTGATCTGTAGGTGCGCGGCTGCGCGTCGCTTGAAGCTGGATATATTTCTGCGTGCGTTGTGTTGTTTTTTTCTTCCGGTCAACGGGAGGTGCGTGTGGGAGCTCTGGTGGTCCCGATTCTTTTTGATCCAACGGCCCCACGCGGCTTGATCGCACGGCAGGCGGAGGATGGAGCGAACTAATCCTCCCGGGAACGCTCAGTACGCGCCTTTGGCATATTGGAATCGTTCTGCGTTCTCTTTTAATAGACGCAGATGCAGACCGAGCAGCAATTACCCAGCTAATCACACTAGAATACTAGTCAAAGTTCCTTGCCGCTAAACAGACATCTTTAACGTTGTCTAGAGGTGACATGGAGGAGTAGTGCAGAGTGCAGACGGTAGCCGTCTAGACTATTGCACATGCCCTAACCAACCTCCTCTTATAATCATCATCTCTCTCTCTTTTGTGCAACGAACGTACGTGACTGGAATTCATGCGGCCAAGCCAAGCGCGCCAGGGCCTGGCCAGCATGCTCCCCTGTAGATTGCCGAATCTGCCGGCAGTCGTCGTAGCGGAAAGTCCTGATCCGGTGGTGCCGCTGAGCGGTGACGAAGGCTTCAGGCACGCGCACCATGTGGTCCTTGGGCGCCAGCAAGAAGAGCGCGATGGAGACGCGCGGCACCGCCGCCACCCACTGCACTCACGTTGTGTACCGTGGCGACGTCTCCAAGGTTGACGAGGAAGGTGCCCGGGAAGGGATCCACGGGCGCGAACTCGCTGGTGTCAGGATCAGCCACCTCTAGGCCGCCTCCGTGAGGAAGCCGGAGTCCGTGTGGACCTGCACTACGGTCTTCCCCACGGCCACGGTGTCCGTCGCGTAGTTGATGCGGAACTGTCATGGTGTTCGTAACACGAACCGGGACTAAAGGAACCTGTATTTTTTGTTTTCTTTTCGATTATTTTTCAGGGTTTAGGGTTTAGGAGGGGTTTAGGGTTTCGGATGTGTTCCATCGTACGGAGATCACGTCGATGCGCCATTTTCGTACATATAAAGTACTACATGAAGATCACGTTGATGCATATATAACACATACAATTTGGTGTATATATCTACTTAATTACATGGAGATCACTAGTGCATGGAGGCATATTATTCTCCGCTATAGTGGTATTTTCCGGTTTCAGATATGACCTCCGCAAGGAGAAATCCCGCCAATTTCTCCGCAATTGCTTTTACGCGGTCCTCTGGTAGGAGCGCGTTCCGCTTCCTTGCCAACTTTAAAATAAGGAGATCAAAATGAACACATGACTTGTGTGTATATATATCAAATCATCATAACTTCACCCGAGATATAGATCCGTGGATGTTATCATGAATCAATCATTGATTCACTACATCTTTGTCTATCTCGTTAACCGGCAAATTCCCTTTACTCGTTTTCGTATTATGATATCCCACACGGTGTAACTTCACCGTGCATTGTCTGCAGAACATATTGGATACCTTTCTAATACCGAGAGGGACCAGGCCGTATCTCTCTAATCACTGAGGAGTATTTTCTCATCTCAGAACATTAGGATATACACACACCTTGAAGTCACCCAGTAGCTGCCGTTTTACTACCAGTTACGGCCATAGTATTGACAGCACCAAAATAACTCTTCCAGTATGCATAACCCGAATAACCTCATGGTTACAGGACATGTTATATAATAACCTTACTATGATAAAGCTAAGCGCAAAAAGACAATTTAACGGAATCTCTTAGCATATCAAAACTTGGGTCTACCGTGGCGATCGAGGCAGATCAGAGGAGATCGAATCACTCATTCAGGTGGCTACCGTGGCGACGTCTCCAAGGTTGACGAGGAAGGTGCCCGGGAGTGGATCCACGGGCACGAACTCGCCGGTGTCAGGATCTGCCACCTCTAGGCCGGCGATGCAGTGGTCCTCTTGGAGCACCGTGAGGAAGCCCGAGTCCGTGTGGACCTGCACTCCGGCCTTCCCCACGGTGTCCGGCGCATAGTTGTACCTGTTGATGCGGAATTGGCACGGCCAGTCCTGGAACGCCTCCTCCACGCTGAGGCTCCCCGCTAGCTTCGCCGCCACATCTACGATTAGCTCATGGGTACTCTCCGAGTATCTCCGAATGGTCTCCATGCACACGATCGAGACGACAAGAACCCTTGTTGGAAGCAGCTAGCCGATCGATAAGTACGTTAATTCTATGGATCATTTGTGGTACCTGATGTGCGGTGGCGCGTCGAGCGAAGCGCAGAAGGCGTCGACGTCGGTAACGGAAGCGGCGTCGTAGAGTCCGAACGCCTCGTACAGGGGATTCGCCTCGCTCGGCGCGACGTAGCCGCTGCCGGTGATCACGTGAGCGTTGCGGCGCTTGGCGTCGACGGGGAGGTGGAACAGTCCCCGTCGAACAATGCGCGCACGGCGGCCTTCATTTCGTCCTGGAGCACGCGCGGCACGCCGTGGCCGGTCACCAGGAAGCAGCCTAGGCGCCGCGCCGCGTCGCGCCGACGCGGCGGCCTCCGCGGATCCGCCGCGAGCCGCACGTCGATGATCGGGATCGCTGACATCTTTGCTTGCTACTACCTTGGAGCGTGCGGTCTTATGCACAACACACTGATGTGTGATGAGGAAGATGAGGAACATTGGCACGTACACGCACATGGTGTATTGAAAACACAGTCAGGAAGGTAGGTACGATGTCTCGTCCTTGTCTTCGCAACGGACAAAGACACCACGGAACGTCCAAACTATGTTGAGTTTTAACTGAATCAGCAAAGTGAGTTTTAAAACGAATTTTCATGCTACAACCCCCTGAAATGAGAGGCCAGCCCACGGATCCCACGATTTAGTTGTTCACACGCGTACCATCTCAAAGGAAAAATGATGCTCACACATGCATGTACATTTTTTGTCACGTCCCGAGACTGGGCCTGGGAGAATGACAGCCGCCATTTGTCTATAGACTGAGTCTTATACACGAGCAAGACGTAAAGAAAGCAAGTATAAACCATCACAGTGGATTTCATCAAGCTCATTTATTCATTTTACAGGATTAATATATTTACAAGAATAAGAATAAAAGGTTCTCTAGTCGCCTCTCACCCACTGATCCAGCTCACTCCTCGGATAACGACGTCTTCCGTTGCCAAAACCGTCGGCTGCAGCTATAAAAACAAAGGGGTGCAAGGGTGAATACAACATGAGTCTTACTCAGCAAACAGTTCATACAAGATGTGTGGCTGATTTGATCAAGCTCGTGTGTATGAAACTTTTTTTTTTCGATTTCATGTGTATGAAACTATGAATGCATTATTATTGCATCTAGTGCTGGTGTTGTATTATCTCCTTGGCTTAAGTGGGCAGAATGCGGCCCCACGCCATGGTTGATGCGTGCATAGTCCTGCTAGCAGCACACGCCAATCAACAAACAAACAACCTATTAATCCTCGTGCAAGTTCTTATAATAATGCAGAGTCAGAGAATGGTACAGAGGCCCAGTGACAAAGGTAGCAGTGGCTAAACCTAGCAACCAGAATTTAAATCCCGTCGGGAGCGAAGTTTAGAAATTCTCACAAAGGAGTCTATAAAATTAAGCCACCAATGCTAGTGCTGGTTGGTCTCTTTTTTTTAATAATAATGCAGAGTCCAGATTTGTTTTCCTTTACCGATCGGACGTAGGCGTAATAGTCCGGGTCCTTTCTTCACCGATCGTGTGGCGGTCCGTTTTTCCGAGTGGGCTACCGATCGTGTAGGAGGTCCCTTTTTTTTCCTTATGGGCTGGTGGAGGTGCATAGTAATGGGGAAATCCATTCCGGCTCATAGGTGCATCTACACCCACTACCCAAAAAATAAATTTTAAAATCTCAAAAAAATTCAAACAAAAAATTCGGATGTACATATGAACATTTTATGTTCGTACAAAAAAAATGGGATGAAAAAACATTTTATGCGGCCGATGTAAAATGGCAAATCCGCGGCGTTCAAAAATGCCTCTGCACGTAACATTCTTTTCTCTTTTTTGTACCGGTCACAAAAAATGTCTTTTCGATGCGAAACTTTTGTATGGATAGACATTTTTCATATGAACACCCGAAATTTTTGTATGGAAATAGTCGTCTTTTTTAGTTGCACAACTCATGTAATTTACTTTAAAATTTAAATACCTACGAATGTGAAGCTTTCTTAGTGCAAAATGCGACCACATTTTTCTTGTAAAAGGACGCATGAATAAATAATTATGAATAGAGACGTGACATGAGATAAACCAAGTGTTTCTATATATATGGTTGTTGCAATTTATTTGTCATGTATTTATATGTGAAACAAAGTTGTCGCGTTGATTGTCCGTATTCATTCTAGAGTTGAGCATGTCGCCAAACATTAAGTGATATGTTCAGTATTTGAACTGCATTCCTGCACCCAACTTGAATTCGGATTTGCTTACACGCTAAATTAGCATATGAGTGCATGTGTCCCTAGCTAGCTCGCAGGTTAACAAGCTCCGGAACAATCACTCTTCATGTGTACATCCCTTCCCACCACGGTCTCCTCTCTCGTCAACTACCCTTCTTTTAACCCGAGCATTTCGATCACTGGTGCCTTCGGCCCTTCTGTTGACTTGTCTGGCATGTGGAGCAACAGTCCAAGCAAGATGTCACAACCTTATTCCCATGTTTGCCCACGCCCTTACAATAAAAACACACAAATATGTGTTTTTTTTTTTGCGAAACACAGTACCACGTAGACACTCACGTACACGCGCATACACTCACCCCTATAAACGCACGCATGCACACCCAACCCCTATGAGCACCGCCGGGAGACTGAGTTGGCCGTCGGCCCAGTGGAAACCAGGGTACCACAGGTCGGCCTGCTCAGCCCTCGACATTCTGCTGAAGATTTCGCTAAGTGTCAGGCGTCCCAGCCTGAAGCGCCTCGAGAGGAGTTTTCCCTCGCGAGGCACCTTCCGTCCTGGCGCCTATCCACGTCTCCCTCGCGAGGCCCCCCCTCGCGAGGCGTCAAGTACCTAAGGGCCTCGGCGAGGCATCCAGCCCTCGCGAGGTGCCTTCAAGCGGAAGAAAGCTCTGTCTCTGCTGCAGAGCGCACATGGCCTCTGCGCGCGCCGCAGAGTGACGCGCGTGTCTGCGCGCGGTGACGCCCGCGCCGCAGTTCCCTCTTTGGTGATAAAGGTGGTCAACAAAGCAGCAACAAGCAAAGCAGACTACAAGAATTGCCATTCCGGTGATAAGGGGACCGTGGGCCGCTACGCTCCAAGCAACGTCACCGTGGGGCACCCCGCAGGCCTCTGCAGCGCAGGCTTATCGTCCTTGATGGACGGTGGCTTTACAGCCATGGAGTACCAGTTTTCTGCCATGGACCAAGTCCATGGACAGCCTCCTTGCCGTGCACTGTCCTCCTCCTCTGTCGCCATGTGGTTGCCCTTCCCGCCTAAAGGAATTGAGGGAAGAGGTCCAGGGCTCGTATATAAGGAGGCAATGTACGATCGAGAAAAGAGATCCCAGACATTCCACTCACAATCACCTAGCTAGCAAGGAAGGAGAGCAAGCTCTTTCCACCATAGTTCCACCATAGCTGAGCTTCACCCTCGGCAAGCACCATTATACTGTAAACTTCTCCAAGCATTGCAATACAGACAAGCGGGACGTAGGGCTTTTACACCTCACGGTGGGCCTGAACCTGGGTAAAAGCTCGTGTGTTATCTCTGTCGTGATGTCCCTCAGCGAGCTCGCCGAGCATCGTCGTCAGCCCCTTACTCGTTCCTGTCATCATCGAGACACACCCCTAGTTCCTGGGACTAGTCTCCGACATTGGCGGATCAGGTCTTGAGATTGACGAAGTCACCATGGGCGACTCGCTGTCGACGTGAACGTCGCCTCCCACTGAAGAATAAATTCCGCCTTGTTATTTTGATGTGATCCAAATTTATATAAAGATAGAGGCTAACTTCGAATCGAAGCGGAGACCCGTCGCCGGAGTCTTGGGCCGAAAAAACCGGTAAGGTTTCATAAATTTCTAAACTCCAAGAAAAAACCGCAATTGTTTGCGCTAGATGTGCAAATAATGATTGGCAGGTGAACAATTTCCTTTTTTTTAGGGAAAGGGTGAACAATTTCTTTGTCATCTTATTAGAAAGAAATACATGTGCATCGATCATTTATAAGTGATAGGGGATAAAACAATTCATGCCATATTGTTCCAAAATGGGGTTTTCGGCCATTTCAGCATGACAGGACAAAAGGAAATCCATGTACATCATACTACCTTGAGCTGTTGTTAGTTCGTCTAATGGAATCGAAACTCGCTTGTACATGTATGAAATACACAAATTAACATTTTTTTGGTCTCTTAAATAAGTTTGGCATGTGCTGCTAATATCCCCCTTCCTGTGTGGCTCTATCAATTATGTGTCGTTATTTCTGTGTGTATCTAACCGTGTCTACTTTTTCGTGTGCAAGATAACAAATAATGACAATCTCTGCATACGCGTATGTAGTTCCTTTACGCGCCATCAACACGCCTTAAACCGGCTCCATCGCTTAAGTTAAGCCCCATCCTCGTGCTCAATCCACGACTAATTGAGACAGACAGAAAAATATATATGGGGGAATTTTGGACCAGTTTACAACTTGCGTAACAAGTAGTTGGACCCCATCAATCTCACAAAAACAAAACACGTACTAGTTGGTGTTCAATGTACTAATTAGCTCAGCAAATTACTTAACGGAAGAAGCGAAAACTAGAAAGGAAGAGACCTCTTCGTCCCCTCTAGCTACCATTTTAATCCCCAAATCCCTGAAATAATCCCCAATCATCCACCGCGGCATATCCGCCGACCGGCTGCGTAGCCATCGTGCTCAACCTCCGCCACCGTCACCAACCAAGATACTACTGTCCGAGCTCATCAAGTGGAGGCGATCATCGCTGGCACTGACGTCAGTGACGTGGTGCTCTTCGCCGACTGAGTACCACAGCGTGGAGGAGGAGCCCGCCCGCCGGCACGCAGGCTAGGCTGGCATGGACAATGCATTATTTGCGGGGCTGGCGATCGCGGCGCTGTTGATCTGGGTGGACGGCGCCGTTGGGCTCATCTGGATGATCGTCGTGGCGGCGACTAAGGTGCAGGACACATTGGCGACGTGCGAGCAATTGGTGATACTGGTCAATAGGATTATCGACTCCTTCCGCAACCTCTTCCGGATGATCGGCGTACAGGCACAGCTCCCTCCCACTGAGTGGAACCTGCAGGATTTCACGCTGGCGGAGATCACGCTGGTCACCAAAAGCTTCGCCGACATGATCGCCCAAGGAGACTCCGGCGAGGTGTACAAGGGCAAACTTCACGACGGGCGTCTGGTGGCCGTCAAGTGCCTCGAGGACGGCCTGCTGCGACGCGCGGAGGCCACGTTCATCAGGGAGCTCGCCCTTCTCCGGCCGCTGAGCCACGAGCACGTCATCCGCCTGGTAGGCTCGTGCTCGGAGGAAGGAAAGCGGATGCTAGTCTACGAGCACATGGACCGCGGCACGCTCAGAGACCTCCTGGATGATGCGTCGCCGGTGACGCCGGCGCCGTCCTGGAAAAGGCGCGTCCAGGTGCTCCTGGGCGCGGCGCGCGGCATCAAACACCTGCACCGTCACGCCGTCGTCCACGGCAACGTCACTTCGTCCAACATCCTTCTCGACCGGAGCTTGACGCCGCGCCTCTCCGGATTCGGCGCGTCGGCGGCGGCGGGCGCGTTGTCCCAGCCCGTCGACGTGTTCCAAACAGATTGGTACGCCGACCCGGAGTACGGCAGAACAGGCGTTCTGCAACCCAAAACCGACGTGTACAGCCTCGGCGTGGTGATGCTCGAGGTGTTGACGGGGAACAAGCCGAGTGAGACGTTGGTGTCCTGGGCGCTACCGAGCATCGAGGACGGGAAACTGGGCGACGTGCTCGACAGGCGGCCTGCGGCGGAGCCAACTCCGCGCCAGCGCGAGGCGCTGCAGCGCGTAGCGGACACGGTGGCAAGCTGTTTGTTTGTGGATGGGGATCACCGGCTGGAAATGTCGCAGGTTGTGGCAGCTCTCGACGAGGCGCTCAACCTCATCCGCGGTCGCAGGTAGTCGCAGGCGGACGCCGGTGGCAGGGAGGCTCGAGGACGGTGAAGGTTGGCGATGGCGCTAGGTCTCGTCCCCGGTGCCCCATGGGGAGCAACACGGGGGACCTCCTAGTCAATTCCTTGGATCACAATTAAGACATGAAAAATATGATTTCATAAGAAAAAGGTATATACATATTTTTTTACAGGTAAAACAAGAACTTTATTACTATTGATACGACATGAAATTAGCAAAATCGATCAATTTGAGTTCGATCAACATATTAGCTAGTATACACCTTGTTCTTTTCGATTCGAATTCCAGTACAAATGTCCAAATAGCCGAAGCATCTTTCAGTCAACATATTACAATTGGAATTCACACGCATCCTAATTCCTATACCATCACGGATTGGCCCGAAAAAACGGTTTCGTTTCCTGTGCCTATAATTCTGTCCCTCTTTCTCGGTCTGGACTAGAGAGACGAAGTGGCCGGAGTTGCACCCAAATTAACCCTAGCGCCGCCGGCCCACGTCCCTCGCCGTGGCAAACCTCATGCCGCTACACAAGACTCTTGCCGCGGCAATCGCTGCCGCCACCACAAGGAGCAAAGCGCTACCTGACGTTAGGGCTAGAGAGGAGGAGGTGGTAAGCTCAATGTTTCCCGTTTCTTCCCCCTCCCTCCTGGAATAAAATTTTATCATTGCGAATTGATTAGAAACACTGTGTGCATACTGTAGCATTGATAGATAGCCTAGATAGTATTATACTTGTGAACCAGTCGCTAAATTAGCAAGTTCTATTCTAATTGTACAAGATAAAACTATCCATTCAATCACTGTGCCAATCTCTGGAGTATATAAGCTTGGACAGCAAGGGCAAAGTATAGTGTTCTTCTCCTCTAGTACGGAGCATTAACAGGTCTGGTCACATGTACTCTTGTCTAGCATCATATAAGCTAAGCTTCTCAATTGTGTCTTGGTAAGCTGATCCTCAAAAAATAACCTCTTGGGGAAATAGTCTGCAGCCTTGCTCACTTTCTCTGTTTAGAGAACTGCTGCACATGATAGATTAGACAATCGATCGTCCCCCTCGCGTCACCTCCCTCCAGGCGACTGAGGGGCGAACCCTTACCCTAACCGTGCCGCCACCTTCTCCTCCCACCTCCCTCCCCTCGTCATCCCCAGAGGCAGCCGCCGGTGCAGTGGGCGGCGGGGATCTACGCGCTCAGCCCCTGGCAAGCAGTATGGAGGACTCTCGTTGGCTGCGGCGGCCCGTGCCGCGCCCTCGCGGGCGTTCCCTCCCCGTGCCCCTCCGGCGTGGCGGAGGCGGCCCGACCGCTCCCCTCCTCCGGCGCCCACCCTCCTTGCGCCGTCGCCGATGGATGCCGTCAGGCTTGTCCGTGCGGTGGACGGTGCCGGCCCAGGCTCTCTCTCTCGCGCGTGGCGGCGGCCCCTCTCGCGGTGGCAGCTCCCGTGGCGGCGCGGCCTCCCCCGGCAGCGCGGCCTCCTGTGGCGGCAGATCCCTGGCGGTGCGGAGGTCCATGGCTTGGTGCATCGTGGTGATGCAGTACTCCCCCGATGGTGTGCCCGCAAGGTGCGACGGCACCTGGTTGAAGACCTGCCGTGGCATTCCTTCGGGTTTGCTTCCCCGGCCCTGTTTTGGAGCTCTCACCCGTCCCAGGTGCATGAGGTCTCGTCCTCGGTGGCTCCTTCGACGGGTGGATGGTGGTGTGGTGCTTGGAATTGGGGTCTCGGTCACGTTGATGTGCTTGCCCGAGAGCCTGCCATGGTTGTCGTTGTGGTGTGGTGAGCTTCGGGCTCTTGGTGGCGTCTTGGCTCACCTTTGCTCAATGACGACACAATCGATGCCTTCCCCTACCTGCTAATCGTCTCGATCTCCCGTGGCGGAGCTCCCTGTCTAGGTTGGTGCTGGGTGCTAGGCTTGACACTCGCCGATGATGACGGCGGTGCTCCTGAGTTGTGCCGTGGGGGTCGAGTCGCACGCCGGTGCGGTGTGACTGATTGCCGAGTCTTGGCATTGTGATCCCTCGACTGCAGCCCTCACCTCTTGTGGCTTTCAATGTGGCTCTTGCTGTTTCATTTTCTAGTTGTCTTTTTTTCATGTATTTTCATTGTCTTCTCTTCCCTTGTATCCCCTGTAATTTCTCCATTTGTTATCAGAACATGGCCCGCCAGGCTACTTTCGATGAATGAAATAAGCGGTGGGGATTTATTCCCCCGTCAATCTCGAAAAAAAATCTATGTTTAACACAAAATAATACGGCATCTCCTTTTTTTCCTTTGTGATAGCTATCCACGTGATATATTAGTGCCTCGATTATTGCTAGGTTCTTTGTAAAATAAAATAAACTTCTTTTAACATGTTTTATTTTTACCAAATTGTAGGATGACCCAACAGGTGCTCAAGTCACCAAGAATGGAATATTTGGAAAACCAGTTTGCGCGACAACATCACTGGGGCTGATTGATCTCGCCACGCATATTAACGGGCCTAGGACAGTTCACACCAGACAATGCTCTGTTTCTTTACCATCAGGGCTTGGCATACTCCCACATGGATCCAAGACTACGGCAGATTCAAGTCCACCTGAGGACATAGAGAGTTTGTATGGTCAGTTCATGGTTGAGGTATTTGAGGTGTCTGCCAATTTCCCCTTCGTTGGAACTATCATGGTTTGTGACAGGTATTCCAGCAAGACTATCTACGAAAATCACGACTGGGACCAACCATACTATGACTTCTGTTCTGGAGAAGATAAATGGGTATCGAGCGGAAATGCAGCAGTTGAATATAAGGTACGATAATATACATAATCATTTATAGTTGTTGTAAACAAGCGGTGGGGATTTATTCCCCCCCGTTATTCTCGAAAAAAATTATAGTTGTTGTTTTCTTATGATGAATTTGATCTCTCACAGTTTAGCTCCTTGTTTTCTTCTCGTTTTAAGTATGTGTTTGCAAGTATTTATGTCTAAATCTTTTCTCAAATGGTTTGTACCGTGGCTTGCCTTGTTTGTTTCGGTTCAGAGAGGGTGCTTAGTGTATCTAGTCGTTACAATGTCGAGAGAATTCCGTCCCATACTCAGCTAGCTAGTTGCTTCTAGTTTCCATGTGATGATTTGTTGCATGCATGTTCTGGAAAAGTCAGATTTGATTGTGGAGCTCCTCGTTCAGCTTAGACATCAGGAAAATCTTTTGTCAGTTTTGCCTTGTTTTCAGTTGGATTCAAAACCCTTAATTTGTCAATGCATTTGCTCGACTTAGGCTCTAGGAAACCGCCACGCTCTGAAAATGATCATGTTAGCTAGATTGATACAATATTAATTCATATCCTTGTGAATCATGTTATACTGGTTGGCTTATATGCATCGTACAACTGCAGCATAGATTGGAGCTGACTGGACCACATCGCGCCACAACCGCAAATGATGGGTTTGTTATCAAGGTTTATACCCCTGCGACAAGGAGGAAAAAATGTGAAATATGTAGACTGTTGTGCGACACGGATAATATTCGCTTGCACAACAAACTCAAGACCCACGCCATCAAAACTAACAGAGGCTGTCTGTATGTGACATCCTCGGTGCTGCCTGAGGCTATGCAAGGCTTTGTCAGGGTCTTGTTGCAAGTACCCAGTCACTGGAGAGGCGATGCGGGTGCCGCTGTCTATGGACTCATCACGTCGCGCTTCGAGAAGTTTGATATCGGGAGTACGTTGTTCAACAAAGATTTCAAGGACGCGTTGGCGTTGGAGGAGGCTTCCCCTCATGATGATTTGTGTAGCGAGGAATGTTACAGTTACGTGAGGGTTCCATTGACGAGATCCATCCTGGTTGTGCCACTTGGAGAATATCTCCACATTGAGGGGAAGTTACAAGTCTCTGGCTATGATGACATGCCAATCACCATCGATCACCGTATCGCCATCGATTGTGGGAGTGTGGCTACCCCATGGATCAAGTCGGGTGAATCGTTAAGCGCTGTTAGGATGCGGTTGAGTTAAATATTCTAACATACAATGCACATCAGGTTTCTATAATTTGTTTTATGTTCAGGCTATGTTAATTTATGGCCTTTCCGGAAAAAAATATCTTGGCTAATGCACATAAGTCAAAAATAAACCATGAAGTGGGTATGCTATCGCCCCTTACAAGTATGGTACTAATTGTTTTCTCCTTTAAACATTTGAGTTTAACGAAATCTCTCTTTATCGGCAAAAATTGCATTATCGGTCCAATTTGATTTGTCACCCTACAAAAGTGATTACATTGGTAGTGGCATCTGGTGCAGAGAATCACAGACGTTAGAAGATGTTATTTGTGGTTGTATGATAGTGTTAAAGACACGTAGATGAAAAGAACATAAAGAAGTATGCGGAGGGTAAGGGGGGATGGCAAATTTCTGGAAGGTGACATTTCTTTCTCTGAACTTCCTTGCATTGTTTTGGAACACTTCTTTTACTAGTGATTTCAGGCCGACCCCATCCCACAGTGTTGAAGATGAAATTACGAAGACACCCCATCACCGACTCCAACAACCGACTTTATTATGGCCATTGGGCCTTCTGAACGAGGGTAGAAGAGGAATTTTAAGTGTTGGAATCTTGGGACGCGAAATATTTCGAGAAGTTTGATATCGGGAGTACGTTGTTCAACAAAGATTTCAAGGACGCGTTGGCGTTGGAGGAGGCTTCCCCTCATGATGATTTGTGTAGCGAGGAATGTTACAGTTACGTGAGGGTTCCATTGACGAGATCCATCCTGGCTGTGCCACTTGGAGAATATCTCCACATTGAGGGGAAGTTACAAGTCTCTGGCTATGATGACATGCCAATCACCATCGATCACCGTATCGCCATCGATTGTGGGAGTGTGGCTACCCCATGGATCAAGTCGGGTGAATCGTTAAGCGCTGTTAGGATGCGGTTGAGTTACATATTCTAACATACAATGCACATCAGGTTTCTATAATTTGTTTTATGTTCAGGCTATGTTAATTTATGGCCTTTCCGGAAAAAAATATCTTGGCTAATGCACATAAGTCAAAAATAAACCATGAAGAGGGTATGCTATCGCCCCTTACAAGTATGGTACTAATTGTTTTCTCCTTTAAACATTTGAGTTTAATGAAATCTCTCTTTATCGGAAAAAATTGTATTATCGGTCCAATTTGATTTGTCACCCTACAAAAGTGATTACATTGGTAGTGGCATCTGGTGCAGAGAATCACAGACGTTAGAAGATGTTATTTGTGGTTGTATGATAGTGTTAAAGACACGTAGATGAAAAGAACATACAGAAGTATGCGGAGGGTAAGGGGGATGGCAAATTTCTGGAAGGTGACATTTCTTTCTCTGAACTTCCTTGCATTGTTTTGGAACACTTCTTTTACTAGTGCTTTCAGGCCGACCCCGTCCCACAGTGTTGAAGATGAAATTACGAAGACACTCCCTCACCGACTCCAACAACCGACTTTATTATGGCCATTGGGTCTTCTGTACGAGGGTAGAAGAGGAATTTTAAGTGTTGGAATCTTGGGACACGAAATATTTGGGGCAGGCGGGAGTTTTTGGCGCTCAACTGCGATTTTGAATTTGGCCAAGTAATAGAAAATTGGTACCGTACACGGTACACCCTCTGCAGTGCACGACACATCATCATGTCTTCCATGACCATGTTCAGATATTCTCAAAGGAACTCTCTATTGCATACCATTGTCACCGATTCAAAATATGTGGATCCATTTATCAAATGATGCGAATGAAAATGGTGTATTGTCAAGAGCTACTCCCAAAATAATAGAAATCGGACAAAAGAATGATGTCGTGAAAATGGATTATTTTCTTCTTTTCATCTCCTTTTCTTACAGTGTACTCTGAATCAGCTCCGTTGCTGTGAACGTACTGATCGGCAAAAGTGCAAGGAGAATGGATGCAAAAGAGCATCAGAACATTTTTCACTGCTTGTTGCTGAAGCCAAACTACCAACATATACGGAAAATTCTCAAAATCATTGTACATATTAATCAGAAAAGCATTAAACATATAACATCAAAGGTCTCAGCTTGCTTGGCATTAAAGGCGGCCCGTTCTGCATCAGTCTCCTCGTAGGATTCAATCATGGGCAACTTTGCCATCATGTCCAGGCGATGCGCAGAAGTTCCCCCCCTCCCCTTGTTCAGTTAAGTGTGTTTCTTGCCAGAAGATCTGACACCACATCTTTGGAGTGAAAGTTAATTAGTACCAGTTTCTACGTACATACCACAACAACATACGTTTCTTCATCAGCACATATACGCTGTCAGGATAATTCTGCATCATGACCTAAACGTGTTCAGGGGGTGTTAAGGGGTATACCGCTGAACACGTTTAGACGAAGAAAACCTTCATGTAACTAGAACCAAAAGATAGCCATTTCACCATCGAGCATCGAGGTTTTCCTGACAACAAGTGGCCAGTTCTTGGAAATCACTGCACCGCCATGTGGTTGCCCATTGATAACATGACTTGACGAGAACCTGCGTAACTCTCACAGGTGACGTGCAGAAGTCTTGGTTTTTGCAGAAAATTCTTGAGGTAAGTCTGACTGTAATCTAATTCGAAGGACTGAAAAGAAAAGAATTCAGCGATCAGCAGTTTATGGAATGATATTTGGTGAAATGAGATATGAAAAAAAATCTTCAAGCTGTCTGAGGTTAACTCGCACACATAGAAAGGTATCTCAGGTTCAATTTCCGAGGCTCGTCTCTAGAGAAACCTCCACCTTCTGTTCGATAAAGAAATATAGTTGCCATAAACAATGTTCCGTTCAAACTCTTCTGTCTTCCAAATAAAAGGACCTGCATGAAAAAAAAAACGATTAGTACATTTGAATACATGAGTTCAATGTTACGATCCAAATATAACGTACGACATTACCCCTTTCTGCAACAATGTGTGTGTACTTCTCCATAAGTTCAGCTTCATATTCAGAATCAGATATGCCACTGAAGCAGATTTTATCATCATCGCTTTTGTCACCACTATCATCGCCATGACTGCCATAACCACTGTTATGCTCCTCATCACTGTTTCATCACCACTGTCATCACCACTGTCATCGCCATGACTGTCATAACTGGTGTTATGCTCCTCATCACTGCTTTCATCACCACTGTCATAGCCATTACTGTCATAACCAGTGTTATGCTCCTCATCACTGCTGATGTCCATAGTTTCTACATTGACTAGCATTGGATCCTGCAAATGGTATTGCGGTGAATAAATAATAGTATATCAGCAGAGGGCAGCACCATATACAGTAGAAAAATTGAGATAACTGCTACATACACCATGTAGCTCAGAAATAGGGTATGAAACACAAAATGTTGCAGGGACAGCAAGTAAACCAGATGTAACATGTTTAATGAGCAGTAAACTAACTAACAACATGAATATAAAGAAATGGAAACTACTTATGAACCTAACAAAATCTAGATACCAACGGATGAAGTTCTATAGAAAGACACAGAATGAATACAAAGTTGCACACAATTTGTACGATTGAATAAGCGTGTGATTAAAATCAAGGTAAACTATTATCTGAACAAGTAGCTACAGTTCTGAGACAAAAAAATATTGAAACTTGATACAAGTTTAGCACAGAGTAATTAATTATTGAAGTAAAAAAGCACCAATGATGCCCAATTGAAGATACTTATCGAACTACAAATCTACAATGCAGGGAGTATAACCAGTTCAAGTGACAAATGCTTTAAATCTCTTTCCAGCAGCAAGCAATATGTTTCATTTTGCAGGTCTGGCAATGATCTTTGTGTGCCCGGCTGCATCGTGGTTGTTCCATCTGTCGGCGGCTCGAAAGCACTCTGGTTGATGCTGGCAGTTGGATTCATCGAGACCTATAGTGATAACAGCAAGGATCACTCAAGCAAGCATGGTTTAGCAAACTCATAGAGATACAATGTACTGTATTATGCAAAATAGACAATCATAATTGCAGTCATGCATGCCATGTAATCCAATCTGATCAACCAATGATACTTCACTTGGTGGCCTCAAACATTATGAGCCAAATCAGTCTACTCCCGAATTGAAGTAAGCTACAGTTCATAGTACCGGATCTAGCCTCAAATCAAAGTGCATGACTTAGTAATGCAGTAATACGGGATCGTAATAAAAGATATAGAGGGACCAATGTTCCTACGCAACCGTGCACTAACCCTCACCACGATCCAAAACACTAGTCATCCTAAGATAGGGTTTACGAGTATTTACAGCTATTGATGCCGCCACAGATGTCCGAAGCGCGGCGAGACGATGTCTCCGGCTAATGCGAGTGTGAATTAGCCGGCGGGAGGTTGTGGATGTGGACAGAGTCTGATCTGGGGTTAGTCGAAGTGGCGATAAGTTTATTTTTTTTAGTGGGAATCGGCGAGAGCTTGAAGAACTTGGGTCTGAGGCTCGGCGGGGTGCGGCCCGGGTAGAAAATCACGCCTCAGAGCTAACATTACTAGAATATCCTTGCAGTCGCACGGGCTTTAGATAGACTGTACGGGTAGAACGGTCATTCCGATGGTGCCTGCATCCAGATAGGCGGGAAGAGGCGATGCCGCTCGCTGGGCGTGCACCAGGTAGGCGCGGCGGAGTAATATCCCATAGTGGAGAGACGTGCACTACGTAGGAGTAGATGTTTTTTACAAATGATTTGATTTGACAATGCCATAGCCAGGCGTCTCTAGGTTGCCTGCAGGTCCAGTGCCCTGCCGGTCAAAAGATACGGCGCGTTCAGTGTCTATCCATGCACGCCGTGCGCTGGAGCCACTATCCGCACGCAACAGCCATATCAAGATTGTACCGTAGGAATAGCAAACCCATATTAGGATTGGAATGTCTAATTGAATCCACTTCGGCTCATAGGTGCATCTACACTCACTACCCAAAAAATGAATTTTCAAATGTCAAAAAATTTCAAATAAAAATTTTGGGTGTGCATATGAACAATCTTTGTTCCTAAAAAAAGGATGAAAAGACATTTTTGTGCGGCTGGTTTAAAAAGACAAATCCCCGGTGTTCAAAAATGCCTCTGCAGGTAACATTTTTCTCTCTATTTTATACCGGTCACACGAAATATTTTTTCGATTTTTCATATGAACATTTAAAAAATTAGTTTGAATTTTTTAACATTTTTAAATGTCTTAAAAATCCAATTTACGCAACAGGTTCATCTGCACCCATGATCGAGCCTAGCTTGGAGTGAATGCTAGAATTCCTATGGATGTACACAAAAAATATTGTGAGGGAGTTTCCTATACGAACTAATCCTATGAATCAAACGACTAACGTATGAAAATTTCCTATAGGATAAAATCCTACAAGAATCCTATGAATTTCCTTTGAATCAAAGAAGTCGGCCATTTTCAAAACAAAAAATAATAAAAACTATATCCATGGAAAGAAAAGTCAAAAATCTGGCACGCATGTGCATCTTCCTGTTGCCAATATAAGCCACAAAAGGAAACTAAAACCTTGTGTCATGAAAAAATTGTATTTTTTTAGGTCTCCTTCGATTCATATGATATTCAAATTGTGTGATTGATAACCTATGGAAATTTTCTTCGGAAGAAAGCTTCACTAGATATATAAGATGAGGTCACAAACTCATGGAAAAAAGTTGTTAGCCACGGTCAATATATATATAGTAATTCCTATTAACAACACATAACATAACAAACTATTAGAGGGTTCATATTGTTTTTTTATTATGGTGCCCCACTTCGCATGGTCTTACGTGCTATACAATAAATGTGTAAGGTTGTTTTCGCAAAAAAAGATGCCACATGTTGGCACCAAATTAAAAGAGACTGGTTTTGCAAATCACTAATATAATGCATTTTATGTATGTCACCTTTGACATGTGGGACCCACGACTTTATGAAGTAGTGGTTTTATAAAGCTATACCAAAAATGCGTAAGAATGTTTTCACAAAAATGATGCCGTATGTCGGCACCAGAACGATACTTTCCTCAGACAGGTGGGACCCACAACTGTAGGCAGCGGTAAGGTCTTTCGTGTTATATCAAAAAAAGTGTAAGGATGTTTTTGCAAAAAATGACACCACATGTGGGCACAGAGAACGACTACTTTAGCGAATCACTCCTTTAATTTTATTTATATCTGCCACATCGATCTGAAGAAAGTAGTAAGGTGATCCTGCGTACAGGTTACACAAAATATTTTGTAAGGGGGTTCTCACAAAAAAGCAACACCACATGTCGGCTAATAAAACGACTACTTTAATTTGTACATTATTGCTCCTGCTATTTCTGCCACATGTGACAGGTGGGACACACTTTTTTTTGAAGCAGGTGGGACACACAACTATTCTCAAGAGAAAGGTATTACGTGCTACACAAAAATAAATTCACAGGGTGCGCCCCACATGTCGGGACAATATGCAAAGTTAGCTAGTCATTTTGGTGCCGACATGTGTGTGGCTTCTTTTTTGTGAAAAAACCCCTTACACATTTTTTGCATAGCACAAAAGACCTTACCTAAAGTTGTGGATCCCACCTGTTGGAGGTGGCAGAAATAAACAAAAATTTTGCAGCGGCGTGCAAAACTAGTCCGAAATGATTATGGTGCAGATATGTCGCACCCCTTTTTGCGAAAACCCTCTTACACTTTCTTTGGTATAGCACGTAAGACCTTACTAATGGCTAAAGTTGTGGGTCCCACTCCCACCGGTTGGAGGAGGCAGAAATAAACGAAATTATACTATATGAGCTATGTGCAAAAGTAGCTCTATTTCAACTAATCAACCGAAGATTTGAAAGAGAGCAGCAGGGACACCAGGTTCACCCTCGGGTTCCATTGATCATGAATGGCGAGAGCCTGGATGGTGAGGTCGTCCGAGTTTTCTATCGCATCTCACCCTTCCTCACGTGAGAGAGCAAGGCTGAGTCTGACACCCGTCTCCCAAGGGTGCTATTTGCGGTAGTACGATGCAGCTTCGCACTGACATGCAGTACAGTTCGGATAAAATAACATTGCTCCAGTGCATGCACCGGTGTGAGACATATGTAAGGATAAGCATGACAGGTACTATCGGCGCCAAAATTCAATTGGGCACCTCGGTTTCCAATGAGTTTCTTGTACAGTAGTATGAACAACCAAGTTAGGCGATGGTCGTGTAGATCCATGGCATACTCAACGACACCGTTGTGCCAAAAGTAGTTTCAACTCAGAACCACGACCGTAGGCAGTAGTAAGATACAGAGTATTACTTTGTTCTAATTCTATAACATAATTTTTATTTTTTTATTTTTTTTATTTTTATTTTGAAACAAGAGGCAAAAGCTTTGCCCCTTATATTAATTAAGCAGAAAGTGCCCGGTTTATTATGGAAGAAACCGGGCGAAAACCATACAACAACGCAACGCAACACAACCCACGGGGCGAAGCCCCACAACCTCGAAAACCCACAACCTCGAAAACCCACGACGCCGCACGACGCGGCCACCCACAGCGCAAGCTGCACCAGGTAAGCCGCTCGCAGACCACGACCGCCGAAACCAACATCCGGGGCCGCCGCCCCGGCCTAAAAGACAACCGCTGCTGCCGCTGCCCAAGCAGCCCCGACAGCCTCGCCGCCAGCACCCCCTTCCGGGACCGCCGTCCCGACATAGCACCGCTCGCAACCGAGCCACGACGCCGCACGAACCAGCCACCCGCAGCCCAAGCTGCCCAAGGAGAGCTGCTCGCAGACCACGGACGTCGCACCAACATCCGGGGCCGCCGCCCCGGCCTAAAAGACAGCCGCAGATGCTGCCGCCACACCAGCCTCGACTCCCTCGCCGCCACCTCCCGCAACCACATGTCCCTCCAGCCGGTCACCACTCCAAGAACGATGCCACCAAGGGGGAGCATGACACAGAGCGCCATCATCGCCCGACCCGGAAGATCTAGGGTTTCCCCCGGAGTGGTCCGGGTGAAAGGCGAGCACCACGTCTCGACGGCATCTTCAAGAAGAGAAACGGCGCCCGAAGGCGTCGTTGCCGCCTGCCCGACGACAGCCGGAGCAGAGCTTTCGCCCGACGTGCATGCACCCGCTCACCACGAGACCGACTAGCCCACCAGCATCCACACTCCTCCACGCTCCTCCGCAGTCGGGCCGCCGCCCCGGCATCCTCCCGCCCGGCTCCGCAGCAACCGGGGATGCAGACAGCCCCTGCCGCACCACGCCATCCCGACCTCCAGAGTTGGAGGCGAAGAACCATCAATCTTGCAGCCCGAGCTCCGCACCACGCGCAGGCACCGAAAAAAAGATGGACGACTCCTCCGAGCACCACGCCGGAAGGAGAACCGACGCCTTCAACTCCGACCGCCGCACCGCCCCATAGCAGCCGCGACGACCGCCGCACACCCGCAGCCCCGGGGCCGCCGCCCAGGCATCCTCCTCTCCGGCCACGCCCCTGCCCAACAGCAGCGTCCACCTCCCCTCCACCGCGGCAGCAGCGGGCGTCACCTCACGACGCCGAGCCACGAACCGCGAAGTGCGTCGCCGGCGGCCCGCGGCCACCAGATGCAGGTGCGGCGCCGCCGCGCCGCCTTCCTCTCCGAGGCCACCTCTGCCTCCACCCTCCGCTGCGTGCAGCAGCAGACAGCAGCAGCTCCAAACGGAGCGACGCCGCCGGCTGCCAGAGAACCGCCGCCCTCCACCACCTCGAACCACAGCTCCCGCGAGGCAACAGCACCACCACCAGCGTCGCGCAAGGGCGCCGCCGCCGGTGTGCCTGGTGCTGCCAGCCCCTCCGCCTCGCCCTGCTCCTCCTCACAGACGTCGCCCGACCGCTCCTAGGACGCCGCCGCCAGGTGCAGCCCCGCTCCGCACGACTGGCGAGCGAGACGAGCGTCTCAGCTCCGCCGGCCCGCCCACAGCCCTCCGCCTACGACGGGCAGGGCGCCGCCACCGTTGCCGGAGTCGGCGGCGGCAGCGGCCAGGGAGGACAGCACAGCGGGTGTTGCTCGCGGGTTTCTCTGGGTCCTCCGGAGCCGCCCGAGCGGGGGCGACCCGGGAGGAAGGGGGAGAGGGGAGGGGAGGGGCAGGGAGGGTGGTGGCCGGCGGCGGGGACGGTTTGGTGGTGGCGGCGCGGAGGAGGAAACCTAAGGGAGAGAGAGCCTTTCGGTCCGTCGCCTTGTCTTTTCCACTTATTCTATAACATAATTATGTAAGGTTGTTAGAATGACTACTTGTGCAAATCGCTCCCATAATTTTATTTATTTTCTGCCACCTCTGACAGGTGGGACCCACAACTATAGCAGCAGTAATGTCTTATGTGCTATATATACAAGAAATGTGTAAGGTTGTTTTCGCAAAAAAGATGCCACAGTTCGGCACCAAAAAGACTGGTTTTGCAAATCACTAATATAATACTCACGTTTTATGTATGTCACCTTTGACACGTGGGACCCACGACTTTATGAAGAAATTGTCTTATAAAGCTATACAAAAAATGTCTAAGAATGTTTTCACAAAAAATGATGCCACGTGTCGGCACTAGAACGACAACTTTCTCTGGCAGGTGGGACCCACAACTGTAGGCAGCGGTAAGGTCGTATGTGCTATACCAGAGAAGTGTAAGGATGTTTTTGCAAAAAATGACTCCTCATGTGGGCACGAGAACGATTACTTTGGCAAATCACTACTTTAATTTTATTTATATCTGCCACATCGATCTGAAGAAAGTAGTAAGGTGATCTTACGTACATGCTACACAAAATATTGTGTAAGAGGGGTTCTCACAAAAAAGATACACCACATATGTCGGAACTAGAACGACTACTTTTGTACATTGCGCGCTCCTATTAATTATTTCTGCCACATGTCATAGGTGGAACCCACAACTGTTCTCAAGAGAAAGGTCTTACGTGCTACACAAAAAAAATTCACAGGGTGCGCCCCACATGTCGGGACAATATGCAAATAAGCTAGTCATTCTGGTGCCGACATGTGTGTGGCGTCTTTTTGTGAAAACACCTTACAAACTTTTGGCATAACACATACAGTACTATATATATAAGACCTTGCGAATGTCTAAATTTGTGGGGACCACATGTTGAAAGTGGCAGAAATAAACCAATTAGACGAGGGTGTGCAAAACTAACTAGAGTCTCAACGATTAGGTTCTGAATCTAGCGCATCCTTTTTTGCGAAACCCCCTTATACGTTTTTTCTAGCATGTTCGACCTTACTAGCTAATGCCTAAAGTGGTGTGGGTACGTACTACCTGTTGAAGGTGGCCAAAATAAAAGAAAATGTGCAAAACTATTCAAAATGTTTATGTTGCAGATATGTCGCATCCTATTTGTTTTGGGAAAACCCCATTTACACTTTTTTTTTGGTATATCGCGTAAGAGGCTAAGACCTTACAAATGCCTACATTTGTGGGTCCTACATGTTGGAGGTGATACAAATAAACAAACTTATATGAGTGACGAGCAAATATATTCAAGTTTTTATCGATTTTCCAAGTAACTCATTTTTGAACGTGAATACTTTGGTCGTTATTTTTTTTTTGCCAAAACGTCAAAAATTAAAATTTAGAGCGATAAAAGCAATATGGGCGAAAACTAGTTTGGAAAAAAAACATTTTTCATGGAATATCATGTATTGTTATCATTTCGATTTCAACCCAAATGTGGAATTAATGGGAATAGTCGTATCCCTGACATATATACTTGGTGATAAATTCACCCATGCATGTTGGGCACACATGTGCATCTTGGCCGATATGGTAAACATAAGTCTCAAAAGGAGATTCAAACCTTGTTTCATGAAATTCTATTTGTATTGTATGAGTGCTAAGCGTTTATTAATTTGTGAAGCAAGTATGTTAAATTTCATCGTGAATGGCACAACTCCATTATTTAACACAAAGTAGACCTCTGTGTGGCGTCTTTTTTGTGAAACACCTTACAAACTTTTGGCATAACACACATATAAATAAGACCTTGCGAATGACTAAAGTGGCAGAAATAAGCTAATTAATTAGACGAGGGGTGTGCAAAACTAGCTAGAGTTCCAACGATTAGGTTCCAAATCTGGCGCAACCTTTTTTGCGAAGCCCCCTTATGCATTTTTTTCTAGCTTGTAAGACCTTACTAGCTAATTATGCCTAAAGTTGTGGGTACTACCTGTTGGAGGTGGCAAAAATATAAAATAAGTGCAAAACTATACGAAATGTTTATTTTGCAGATATGTCGCATCCTATTTGTTTTGGGAAAACCCCCTTTACACTTTTTGGTATAGCACCTACAAATGCCATTATGGGTCCTACATGTTGGAGGTGATACAAATAAACAAAATTATACGAGTGACGAGCTAAACAAGTCCCAAATGATTGTAGTGCGGCCATGTGGCATCATTTTTGCGAAAACACCCTTGCACATTTTTAGTATGTCATGTAAGACCTTAATTCCTAAAGTTGCGGGTCCCACCCTGTTGACGGTGAAAAAATAACAAATTAAAATTATACGAGGGATGTGCAAAACTACTCCCAATGATTCTGGTGCAGACATGTGGCATCATTTTTGCGAAAACACCCTTACACATTTTTTGGATATCAAATACCGTAAGACCTTACTAATTCCTGAAGTTATGGGTCCCACGTGTTGCAGGTTAAATAAATAAAGTTATAGGAGACGGATATGTCCTATCCATTTTTGCGAAAAGCCCCTTACACTCTTTAGTATTGCAAACAAGACCCAACATATGCCTAATGTTGTGGGTCTCACCTGTTGGAGCCGGTTCAAGTTCTCATTGAGACTTGTTAAAAAAAGTCCCCATTGAGTCGGTTCGCAGTGTAGAGCATTGGCAAAGCGCACCACAAACTTGGTTCGATTCGATGCAAACTATCTCCCGTGGGCAGCTCATTTGAGTCGGTTCTACACAGTGTAGGCATGCCACTAGCGAGGAAGATGCGTGTAGGAGTGTGCCTAGTCAACATTTCTCTGCGGTGCTGCCAGTGACAGGCATGGGCGCATAGCCTTTGATTTGACTTGACGCTTAAAGAGCTTCTTAATTGTGTACTATGCTGAGCTTGACCACAACTCCTGGCTATTTATGCAGGGTATGCAGGGCCCTTGTTTATGTAGGATGGACGGACCAGATTGCTCAAGACGGTTGTCCAGTGTATAATAAAGGACCCAGAACATGGGGCAGAACCTCTTCACCTCTTTGTTCCACTAAAAGCTCCACCTTCGCAGGAGCTCTCATCAGCCTCTCACCCTTCTCTTCCCAACTCTTGTCCCTTCCTCCTCCCTCAACCTCCAGCCATGCCTTCAAGATCTCGCTGGCTAGCGGGACAACAGGCTCGGCCACGAGAGAAGACCATCCAGTGGGCGTGGGCTCGGCTTCGTGCTCTAATCTGAAGCGCGTCTGTCGGTCCTCTTCCAAAACAAGCGGTTCGAATGCCGCCCTTCCTACCCCAGGATCCAGTTCGACCACTCTTGATGAACCGCTCATCTCCATTATCCAGCAAAGTGAGGTAGGCACCCTCCATTGTTGGTTTCTCTTCATCTTCCGCACGTACTATACTGACAATTTGCCATGCAGGATGTATTGGCGAGAATCTTGGCTAAGGTGTCTGAGATCAACCACCCCGACACCCGTTCTCTGGAGATAATTTACTCCCTCAACCTGGAGTGTGATCGCCTCCGAGCCGCTTTGGTGGACAAAACGGAGCTTGCGCTAGCTTCTGTGAGCGAGGCCACCGACCTTCACTATGTGTTGGCGAGGAAGATGGATTTAGCGCGAAGTTCTGCGTAGGAGGCCTCCAACCTTCGTGCTGAGTTGGCGGCAAAAACGGAGGTCACGCAAACTTCTGCGCAGGAGGCCTCCAACCTTCGCGCTGAGTTGGCGGCGAAGACGGATGCAGCAGAAAATTCTGCGTAGGAGGCCTCGAACCTTCGTGCTTTGTTGACGGTGAAGATGAGGGCTGCTGAAACTTCTGCGCAGGAGATCTCCAACCTTCACGCTGAGTTGGCGGCGAAGACGGAGGCAGCAGAAAATTCTGCGCAGGAGGCCTCGAACCTTCACGCTCTGTTGTCGGCAAAGATGGAAGCTGCGGAAACTTGTGCGCAGGAGGCCTCTAACCTTCGCGCTGAGTCGGCGGCGAAGACGGAGGCAGTAGAAAAATCTGCACAGGAGGCCTCCAACCTTCATCCTCTACTGGCGGCGAAGACGGAGGTCACGGAAACTTCTGTGCAGGAGGTCTCCAACCTTCCCACTTAGTTGGCTGAGAAGACGGCGGCCGTGAAAACTTCCGCCGAAGAGGCCTCCGACAGTCAAGACATGTATGTTGAGATGTTCTACGAATTGGTGGAGCTGCAGGAGGAGTGTGATGGACTCCGAGCTGATTTTGCAACGCAGATGAAGGAAGCAGAAAACATTCTCACCGATCGCGGGAAGCTGCAGGAAGAGTGTGATCGCCTCCGAGCTGATTTGGCAACGAAGACGAAGGATGCTGAAACTTCTGCGAAGGAGGCCACCGACGTTCATGAAAATTATGTGGAGCAGTTCTACCAATTAGTTGAGCTGCAGGAGGAAACTGATCGCCTCCGAGCTGATTTTGAAGCGAAGAAGAAGGAAGCGGAAAACCTTCTCGTTGACCGTGGGAAGCTGCTTATGGACCTCGGTCGGCCTGAGCATTATGTGCGAGAAGCTCCGAGATGTTCGCAGGGTGATGGTGGGGTAGAGGATGCACATTTCTATCCGGAGGCTCTATTCGGCTGTGGCCATGCCAAGGGGATTGTGCGCCTAAACTGAATGTGAAACCCAGGTTTTGAAGAAAGTACCAATCATATAAAGGACGGATGGCAACATGGCAATACTCAAACATACGGTACTAGTACAACTCTATGGACGTGAAGACGGCGGCCATTGAAACTCTTTGGACGTGAAGACGAAGCCCCTGTTAGGTTGGGCTTGATTTTGGCTTTTAGCTCTTGGCTTATCAGCCACAGAGGCACCTAAATGTTGGTTCTTTATGTTTAATCGTAAAAACAATCTACTTGGAACTACTCCCTCCGTACCAGAATATACTAACGTAAGATGTTTAAGCATTTTTGAACCCACATGTATCTAGACATGTTCATGTATCTAGGCATGTCTAGATACATGTGGGTCCAAAATTGCTACTCACACTAATTGAGTAGGAGTAGTTTATATGGATGCATGCACGCGACGATGACTTATACAGTAATTGAGTAGAGTATATGCACATCTATACACCGCGCAGTTTTTTTTATGTCGGTAAAAGTGAGATACACTTAATTATTATATCCATCTAAATGCACTTTGTGAACCTTTCGCAGCTCCCAGTAAATTATTCCTCGGGAAGCAACGCGTACCCAGTGGAAGGAATGCAAGCCTCCAAATTTATTGCGCTGCCTCCGCTCAGCCTCTTTTGAAGGAATCAATCTTCCCTCCTCTTCCTCTTCCGCATCAAAGGCTCATGTAGAAATCGAACCTCTTGCTCTTCTCGCCTCTAGGCACTCTCAAACCTTTTGAAACCCATATTCTCCTTCAGAAGCGAATGACTCAAGAACAACTGAAACCTTATCTCTTGTGCTTCAGCAGCAGGTACTCTCAAATATATTTCTTTTTTGTTTTATGGCCTCTTTGGATTGTAGGAATTTCAAAGGATTTTCATAGGATTCCAATCCTTACTGTTAGCAATTTTTCCGATGGACAGCCTTTGGTTCAAAGGAATGGAACATCCACTAAAACAACCTCTCTTTTTCGACTCAAGTGCGTAGGATCGAAACACTTTTATTGTATGTTTCCTGCATTTTATTCGAACGACATTTCCTGCAGCTTTCCTCTGTTCTACAATCCTCTGTTTTGCACTTATGTGTTTCAACCCTCCGATCCAAAGAGGCCCTAATTGGTTGTAGAATTTTTCATCGGTTGAAGTTAGATCTATTAAGTGCAGCAAGTCCACTTTTACATCTGCAACCTGAATCTGTAGCATTTGCTCCTTTTCTGATTCTATTTTTCTTCAACTGTTATGTATAGATGAATAACAAGGGGAAAGCACTTGTTAAGGCTGAAATGCCTGATGTCGATGGCTTTCATGAAAATGAAGATCCACGTGCATATAAAGAAGAACCGAACCAACTGATTGTTTCTGCATTTTTCGGAGTACCTAGAGCTGGAGAATATGAAATCAGACGCCGTGTTGTTACAGCAGGTATTTGATGAAATTTTGGCGCATTGTACCTTTAACCAAGAAAAAAACTTTCTCAATATGTGCAATTCATCATATTTTATTATTTGTAGCTAACAAAGATATTTCTTATGATGATCTGAATGCAATGTTGGAGAGTGTAGTTTACACGAAGCGCCTAATCCCGTGTCAAGATAAGTAAGACTCCTTTAGGAGGCTCTTTCGTCCAACTGGGAGCACTGCATCGTATCCTTTATCCATCGTTTCAGAAACCAAAACAAAGTCAAACTTGTAAGTGGACTTCCTCTCACAATACAACAGCTTGTTTCTCTTTTCTGACAATTAAATACCTGTATCTTGCCAGAAAATACCTCATCAAGTTAAACAAAAATTTGATGCATCGAGAGTACTAGAACCAGCCAACGGACCCTTGAATTTTTTGATGCACGAGCCAATTATTGAGCATGCAGGTGGCTAAAAAATTGATGATGGCACAATGACAATAAGATATGGATGGAAAACGATTGTACAAGCGTCATCTATTGCATCATCGGATATTCTGGCCAACCAGTTCCTTTTGCTGCAGAGCAAACTAACCATGCTCATCAGCATTGTGTAAACCCTACTCGGTGTGTGTCAGACTAGTACTAGTTTCAGAAGTTTGAGCCATTGTTATTGGAGTGTCGGCTAGGTTTAAGTTAACTTTTTCATGTAAAAACTCATGGGTTATTTCTTGAAATGGAACAAGTGTGAAATCCCTATGAATCTGTGGAATGTATCCTGCACTTTCATCTATATTTCTTAGCGTCATTCAGTACTATTATTTTTTTTGTACAAGCTGTATCCAGGCAACTCCTGTAGCATATAGCTAGTTTCATTTTGACATAACCATCAGGAATTGCTCACCCATAGGCCTAATTAAGCGAGTTCTGCTCCAGTCGGGTACGGTGTTATCATTTACCATGCGATGTGTTTTTTTTACGGAAGGCAGCAGGCGCTGCTTTCATTTAATATAGAGGAACCGGAACAAATGCCGGGAAGTTCAGTGTTACAAAATTTACAATTTACAGAGCGGTAAGTAGGTTAGGTAAGTTAGTAAGTAACTAAGCTGAAGAGAGAAGTGTCAGGCTCCTGCCGGCTAGACCGTGATCAGTATCCTAGCAGCTCGCCATGCGATGTGTCCTCTATTAGTAAACATCCAAGTTGGCAAATCTCAAGGTGGAAGAGGAACACTTGGGGGCTTCGAGCTTTCTACTGCATCCCCTGAGAATAAGATCAGCCACTAGGATATTATATATGCTATTTACCTCCATATCACCTGTAAACCAGAGAGGTTTGATTTAGTGATCTTCAGGGTTTTGAGGAGGCAAACGTTGCACAGAGAGGCTGACAGTCAGGACTCAGGACCCACCGCCTAGACCATAGCCCGCCTGCATCACCAGCCCTTAACAAGGCCACAACTGCGGGCGCAACCGAGAGACATGACCACCGCAAGCAGTAATAATCACGGGAACAACAACGAAGCACACACACGTTTCTGAATAGAGAGGCCGACAGTCAGAAGGAGTCCGAGTCAGTTATCTTCAGTTTTTTGAGGAGGCAAACCTTGTACAGAGATGCCGACAGTCAGAAGGAGTCCGAGTCCGTTATCTTCAGTTTTTTGAGGAGGCAAACCTTGCACAGAGAGGCTGACATGGTGGACCCACAGTCTAGACCATAACCCGTCTGCATCACCGCTAGAAGCAAGGTTAAAACTTCATGCGCAACCGAAAGAAATGACCGCTAGAAGCAACCAATAGCTTAAATAAAACCTCATCAGAGCACACACGTTTCTGAAGAGAGAGGCCGACAGTGAGGAGAGGTTGGATTAAGTTATCTTCAGTCTTTTGAGGAGGCAAACCTTGCACAGAGAGGCTGACAGTCAGGACCCACCGTCTAGACCATAACCCGTCTGTGTCGCCAACCCTTAGCAAGGTGAAAATTGCGGGCGCAGTGATGCATGTAAAATGCATATATGAACTTTGCACTTTATCACTTATATTCCAATCATATTTGCATCATATAAGGGTTATACCACTGTTATTTAATGATTTTAGGAAATAAAATAATTGTTTCCTATTTTTATGGAATTAACCCTGCGCAGGCAGAAAACCCTATTTCTTTCCTTTTATGTTTCAGGGACCCAAACGTCGTCATAAAATTCTGGAAAAATACAGAGTTCGTTATTTTGGAAGGAAGAAGACGTAGGAGCGAAGGAATCAAGCAAACGGAGCCCGCAAGGCAGAAAGGGGGTGGCCCACGCGGCCAGGTACTGTGGCCGCGTGGGACCCACCCATTTGGGCCTCGTGGCTCCGCGGCCGTCGATCCTTTCTCCACCGCCTTCGTCTTGACCTAAAAACGCCTATAAAGGTCCCATGACGTTTCGCGAAAGGAGCACCGCCGAAACACAGAAACCACGAAACAGAGACCTGGAGCTGCAGATTGGAGGGGAAAACTCCGGCGGGGCGCTGCCGGGGTGGTCTCCACCTTCTCCAACGACTTCTCCACCGTCTCCATGATGAAGGGGGAGTAGTCCACCCTCTGGACTATGGGTTTGTGGTGGTAACTTATGTATCTCTCCTCACTTTGAGCTTCACTAATTAGTACTGTATGAGCTGCTGAACATGATTACGGTCATCTATGTAATTCCCATGGTGGATGTTGTGGTATGAGATAATATTTGTTATGCATTTACTGTTGTGTTGGATCTTTTATGACTTGTCATACTTTTGAGATATTCTATGATGCATGTGATGGTTTGATTTATGCATAATGCCTTGTTTATCTTTATCATGAGGTGATTGACACCACCAAGTGTAGATAGATGAGAGAGATGTGGTAACACACACGAAATATAAATCATTGCACTAGTGTCTAGAATATTGTCCATTATGAAGTATGATGTATGTGGGTACGGGATGGCCGATGTGACACGGCACAGGTATTGAGTGACACAGTACCGCCCAACATCCTTTATCTGGGGGTAAAAAGAAAGAGTATGATGTGGGAGTGAGAGCAACCACGCTAGCCTTACGAGGGTGACCTAGCAACACAAATGAGTACTTCTTTCAACTATGTGTTTTAGGACATGTAGCCGTTATAAAAGCTACCATAAAACATGACAATTATGTGTACTTTATCTATACCATGATAATCACCATAGATGAGAGAGAGAGGATTAAGTGAACCCATGAACCCATGTCCATTGTTCCTATAAGAGAAAACATTTGTCTTGTCCTCTTGCATTGAAGAGGATTGGGACACTTTTACATTCTTGCTTGGTTACATTAAACTTCCATCCATCAAATCAACCACCTTGCTCCTTAAACTTGTTTAGTGCATAATCAACTAAAACTTGTGGCACTTTAGTTGTAGGGAATAGATAACTTTTCCTTCTTGCTCCTGCGGATCGATACCTTACTTCCACATTGAGAGGTGCTATAGTGATCCCCTGCTCTTGGGGGTTATCAAGTACTTTTCTGGCGCCGTTGCCGGGGAGCGTAGCGCTTAAGTTTCTATTCTTGTGTGCACTAGATTAAGCTTGGCGAGGTTTCTTTAACTTGTTTTATATCTTTCAATCATCTAAGCTTGGGGAGGTTCCTTTAAACTTGTCTGGTTGTAAGTTCTTCATTACTTTTGCTATGGGTTTTCTGTTTGATTATACACCTGAGGAACTTGCAACATTTACACTTGAGGAACTTGAAATATTACAAGAAGCTGATGATTTCTTTTCTCGAGCAGATGCTATTAAACGTAAAAAGTTGACTCTTGCTGCCATGGAAAGAACTAATATTTTGCAGGAAGAAGAGGACAGCAACCTAAGCTTGGGGATGCCCATGCAACCTCAAGAAGATGCTAAAAAAGATGAACAACTGGAAAATGAAGAGTTGGATTCCCCAACTTCACCATCAACATGTGATAGTAACACTCAAACTCAAAAACCTTTTGTTGGTAAACTTATTGATGATAATGAGGAGTGTTGCTTAAATATGCTATATGATAATGCTTTAGATGATGGTCCTATGCTTATCGATAATCCTCCATGTTTAGAAGTTGTTACTACATTATGTGAGGATAATAATGATATACTTGCTGTTTGTGACAATACTCTCATTCATGAGAGTCCTACATTATTCCTGAATTCTCCTAATAACACCATAGAGGAGAAAATTGCTTATGTTGAGAAATACTTATGTGGTTTGCAATTATCTTTAGTTCCAAATCTTTGTTGCAACCATGATACTAAACTTGATATTGATCTTAATAACTATTTTGAAAGAGGGAAGCATGCTAATGAATTCCAAAATAAAGTTAATGATCCTCTTTATGTGCCTAAATTATCTAAATTGGAAGATCCTATTGGTTATATGGTTGAATACACTTCTATTACTTGCAACTATTATGAGAGAGGAGGTTATGAGAACCCTCTTTATGCTACTAATAATTATGGGCTGCAAGTAACTTTGTTAATATGCATTGGAAAACTTCATTCATATACAAAATGCCAATGCATAGAAAGAAAGTTAGACTTCGTTGTTATTACTTTTGTGTTCTATTTTTCTCTCAACCAGGTTTCAACTTGACTATTATTTTGATCGGTTTGAGAGCAACATGGGACCCTGGTATTATGCATGGAACACTTCCCAAGGAAGAGGGAACCACCAAAGTTCAAGCTCCCTCATGAGATTCGTCCACAATAAACAACAAGTAAGAAGCCTAGCCATATGGCTATAAAGAAAGCGCTTTGCGGGAGGCAACCCGGTTATTTTTGTGTGTGATTTTTCTTTGTGTCCTCTTGCTGTAACAAGAGATTTTGCGTCTAGTTAGTTTCTGGAGTTTTTAATAAAGTGCTAAGTTTTACCCTTTTTGGTTTGAAAAAGTTGCTTATAGCGTTCGGAGATTTTATTCCTGCACGAATCAGTGCACGGTATGATTTTTAATTATTATTCCGTAACTCCGAATGAGCTCATATTTGAACTGTAGTTGCAACTTTTCATCCTCTGTATGCATGAATTTTTCGGAATTGTACGAGAAAGTTTGGTAGGATAGAAAAATACGTTTTACTGCTGCTGTTTTTCTGGACAGATTCTGTCCCTTTTTTTTTATGCATGCTTTGAACTTTTAAGTTGAATCTTTTTATCCAATTGAGTTATGAGTAGGAATACAACATTATACACTTTCTGTACATCTCATATGAATTTTTGTTCAAGGATTATATGCAGCAAGAAACATATTTGTTTATCACTATTAATGCACCCCACAGAAAAGAAATGGGAGAAACGGTGTTTTGAAGTTTTTTCACAGGGATTGGAGGAGATGCACCAAGAGTTATCCAAGGATGGTGAAGACCATAAGCTTGGGGATGTGAAGACAACCCCGCTGGACCTACACACTCTCGGTTTGCGCACATCCAATTTCTGTTTTTCGATCGAAACACTTTATCGCATAAACTTGGAGCGTCTTTTGTTTTGTTTTGGTTTGATTTGTTTTGAGAGATCACCACACTATCATTTATATATGGGAGAGCTACTGGAAATATGTGTTGAAATATGTTGGATGCTTTTATAAGATTGGGAAAAGGGATGTTTGAGTTGATTTTTAATGATACATATAGTTGCATGATTCATGAGCTTGTTTATGAGTAATAGTTTGCAAATCCTTTTGAAGAGCTATAACTTATTCATGTTTTGGTGCTGATTGTTATTTTACTTGGTTTAACATGGATTAGTTAGTTCTATGGACACTCATGCATGCATCTAGATGGTCAACTTTCTCCCTTTTGCTAGCCCAAACATTCCAACAAGTCAAAACTTGTTTCCAACACCTTCAACCAAAGTTATTCCAGTGAGTCCACCATATCTACCTACTAGCTATATGCTATTCCGAGTATGTTCATCATGATATTTGTGTTATCTATACCTCTGAATGAAAATGATTATGTTATTGATTGCCATGGGAAAAGTTGGTTATATATCTCTCATGAACTTGACGCACATTTTACTATCATTGCTATAAATAAAACATGACCCATTGTGATTAAGATTATGATGCTAGTGGCTTGATAAATGTCCAAGGTTGGGAGTTAGCCCATATGTGCTGTCACATGCAAAGCTTTCAACATGCTCCATTTAGTTGATATCATGTGCTTTTGTCTATGGATGCCTATCATGATGAAATAAGGGGAAAAGATTTAGTTTGAATGACTTTGTATAAATGGTTAGAGAGACGCCTGGTACGCTAATCTAAGCCATGCATTATTCATGGTGGAAATTTACTTACATGCTATGGTGAATTATCTATGACACACCTTACAATAAAAAGCTATTCCAATGGTAAATAAAAAGGGTGTTGAGGTTTTTCATCTTGTTTGTTTGTCTTGTCATTTTGATATGGGTTTGTTCCATATCCTGGGACAAGAGGTACCCCAGTTGACGCTATTGATGATACTATTATTACTTACCATGATAGATAACTTGAACTGCTTTTCCCAAGTTGAGTAACTCATGGTGTAGGTACTTGTATTCAATGGGCATGAGACATCCAACCTTTACTTTGTCAAGCATGATGACGTGAAACACACGTTCGTTGGGAGACCCCAAGAGGAAGGTATGATGTAGTCAGCAGCAAGTTTTCCCTCAGAAAGAAACCAAGGTTATCGAACCAGTAGGAGCAGCAACTCTTCAGAAGGTTGTCAACGGCGCCAGAAAAATAGCTGTCGCAGGGAGTCTGGACTGTTGACGTGGAATCTGCACACAACACAATCAAACTACTTTGCCCCAACGAAACAGTGAGGTTGTCAATCTCACTGGCTTGCTGAAAACAAAGGATTAAACGTATGGTGTGGAAAATGAGTATTAAATTGCAGAGAATGAAAAAGGAACAGTTTGCAGTTTGTGGTTGTTTAATCAGTGTAAAAGAATGGACCGGGGTCCACAGTTCACTAGTGGTGTCTCTCCATAAAAGATAACTAACATGTTGGGTGAACAAATTACAGCTGGGCAATTGACGAATAGTGAGCGCATGACAATGCATATACATGACATGTTGACTACTATGATATTTAATTGGGCATTACGACATAATACATAGACCGTTATCCAACAGCATCTATGACTAATAATCCACCGCCGGGTTGTCATCCGAGTCCCCCGTTGGTATTAAGTTGCAAGCAACGGATAATTGCATTAAGTAAAGTGCGTAATGTAAACAAACACATATGCCCGTGGACATAGCATCGTTAGGTTATCCCTAGTGGCAACAGCACATCCACAACCTTAGAACTTTCTGTCACTGTCCCAGGTTAAACGGAGACATGAACCCACTATCTAGCATAAATACTCTCTCTTGGAGTTACAAGCATCTACTTGGCCAAAGCATCTACGAGTAACGGAAAGCATGCAAGATCTTAAATAACATATAAGATAGATTGATAATCAACTTGACATAATATTCAATATTCATCGGATCCCAGCAAACACAACATGTAGCATTACAATAATATGATCTTGATCATGTAGGGCAGCTCACAAGATCTAAACATGATGGCACAAAGTGGAGAGACAACCATCTAGCTACTGCTATGGACCCGTAGTCCAAGGATGAACTACTCACGCATCACTCCGGAGGCAGGCATGGCGATGTAGAAGCCTCCGGTGACGATTCCCCTCTCCGGCAGGGTGCCGGGAAGAGGTTCTGAACCCTCCCGAGCTAGGGTTGACGACGGCGGCGTCTCTGGAACTTTTCGTGGATATTTGCTCAGGTACTTAGGGTTTTCGCGTCGGGGGGAATAAGTAGGCGAAAGGGCGGCGGCTGCGGACCCCCGAGGGGCCCACACCACCCAGGGCGCGGCAGGGGGGGCCCGCGCCCTAGGTGCGTGTGGCCTCCTGGTGGCCCTCCTCTGCTGCTCCTTCGCTCCGTCAGGCGTGTTCTGGAAAAATAGGGACCCCCGTGTAGTTTCGTCCAATTCCGAGAATATTTCCAGACTAGCTTTTCTGGAATACAAAAACAGCAGAAAACAGGAACTGGCACTTCGGCATCTTGTTAATAGGTTAGTCCCAAAAAATGTATAAAAGTGATATAAAGTAGATGCAAAACATGTAGCAATTGGTATAAAACAAGCATGGAACATCAAAAATTATAGATACGTTTGAGACGTATCAGCATCCCCAAGCTTAGTTCCTACTCGTCCTCGAGTAGGTAAACGATAAAAACAAAATAATTTTTGAGGTGACATGCTACTATCATAATCTTGATCATATAATATTGCAAGGCACATGTAAATGAATGAAGTGATCCAAGTCAATGGTCTATAATTTGCTACAAATAGATAATGAGTAAACAATGAATCACACAAGCTAAACGTTTTCATGAATAGTACTTTCGAGACAAGCATCAAACAGTTTTGCATAAGTGTTAACTCATAAAGCAATAGTTTCTAATAAAAGGTATTTAATCAACACAAAGGAAGAATTTAGTTTCAGCATTTGCTTCAACTTTCAACATATTTATCTCATGGATATTGTCAACACAAAGTAGTATAACAAGTCCAATACATTGCATATAACGCATGTTGTAACAAAGTTGACACTAGTGTTTGCTTGTGGAAGACAGAAAGAATAGGAAAACTGACTCAACATAAAAGTAAAAGAAAGGCCCTTCGCAGAGGGAAGCAGGGATTAAATCATGTGCTAGAGCTTTTAGGTTTTTGAAAGCATATAGAGATTGCATAAAATATTTGATACTCCTCCCAACCTTGCTAACACAAGCCATGGCTAACCGAATCCTCGGGTGCCTTCCATCAATCACATACCATGGAGGAGTATCTATTTTTGAGAGGTGTTTGTTAATTGTCAACGAATGGTAGCGGGTGAGAACAGTATTCTACCTGTCGAACGGACTTTTAAGAGCGGCTCCCATGAAGGACGTTATTTCTACCAGCAAGGCAGATCATCCCTCTTTCTCTTTGGTTTACACACATTCAGGTATTTCACTGTTTGTCATTGCTTACTGATGAATCAGGGCAAAAGTGTGAAGAGAATTAATTGGTTAAAGTTGTAATTAATTGGGACTGGGCACCCCGTTGCCAGCTCTTTTTGCAAGTTATTGGATAAGCGGATGTATATGCCACTAGTCCAGGTGTAAAAGTCCACTCGACAAATAGAATAAAGAATAACCACACTAATTCCTCATGAGCTAGTAAACATTGACACAAAAAGGGAATAATAACATTTTGAATAATTTAAAGGTAGCACATGAAAAATTTACTTGGAGTGGCAAGGAAATACCACATATAGGTAGTTATGGTGGACACAAATGGCATGGATTTTGGCTCAAGGATTTGGATGCACGAGAAGCATTCCCTCTCAGTACAGAGTTTAGGCTAGCAAGGTTATGTAAGCAAACAAGAATATCAACCCGTACACCAAGTTTTATATGACAAACATATTGCAAACGTTATAAGACTTCATACCGTCTTCCTTGTTAACCAAACCCTGTTATTAGAAAATATCTAGACCTTAGAGATACCACCGATGCAAACCAAATTTTCAACAAGCTTTACGGTAGTTCTTCACTAATAGGCTTAACTCATGTGATGCACAATTTAATCATGATCTACTTGTTAACTCAAAACAATTGACAAGCATCAAGTTATCCATTTTAGTGATCTACAAGATTAAGCAAGTTTTTCCTTATACCAATTACCACATGCAACATTTTCTGAACCAACCAAACACCAATCAATTTATTTCATCAACTCTCCAAACAAATATAAGTGAAGCAAGAGAGTACTTTCTACAAAAGAAAGCTAATAGCTCTGACAAGAGATACATGAAAACAAGAGCTAAAAGCTGAACAGCGCTAGATATGAATACTCAACAAATATAAGTGAAGAATAGGAGTATTCTCATGAAAAAGCGGAGCGTGTCTCTCTCCCAATCAAGAATGCTAGGGTCCAGTCAAGCTTTATTGAAAATAAAAGTGCAATACTGAAAATAAAAGCACACAGACGCTCCAAGAAAAGCACATATGATGTGAAAGAATTAAAATATAGTTTCACTAGAGATGACCTGATAATTTTGACGATGAAGAAGGGGATGCCTTGGGCATCCCCAAGCTTAGACGCTTGAGTCTTCTTGAAATATGCTGGGGAGATCCATGGGAGCCTCCCCAAGCTTAAGCTCTTCACTCTTCTTGATCCTATTATATCATCCTTCTCTCTTGACCCTTGAAAACTTCCGTCACACCAAACTCAAAGTAGATCTCATTAGAGGGTTAGTGCATAATCAAAAATTCACATGTTCTATAAAGACGCAATATGATTTGTTACTTTAAACATTAGCTACAGCCACTGATGTTATGTGAAGCTCTTCCACCCAAAAAAGAATTTCACTCAACACTAGTAAAAGAGAGAATGCAAAATAAAAAGGCATAATCTGTCTAAAACAGAACAGTCCGCAAAGACGAATTTTTTCGAGGCACTTACGACGCTCAGATCGAGAAACTCTGAACTAATGAAAGTTTCAGACATTCATAAAGATTACGCACAAAAATTTCAGATTTAATTAACAATCTGGTGATTTTAGGAATTTCGTACAGTGAACAGCAAAAATCTGTTTCTGCGCAGCAATCAAAATTAAGCATCATCTTATCATTAGAGGCTACTCTTGGCACAACAATGCGAGAAAATAAAGATACAAAGGAGTTGCTACAGAAGTAAACAACCTTGACTCAATAAAAGAAAAATTGCAGAAAAATAAAATGGGTTGCCTCCCATAAGCGCTTTTCTTTAACGCCTTTTAGCTAGGCACAAAGCATGCATCAAGTATTACCAAGTGAAGAAAGGTCTAATTCATCAAAAGCTTCATCAAGAACAGGGTTTGTCACACTAGGACTTTTCAGTTTACGTAATTCTTGGGAAGAAAATTTAAATAGACCATTATGTGACTCACCCTCAAGCTCATTGAACACGTTATCCGTTTTAAACGCACCCGTGGGTTTTGGTTTAGAAATTTTTGGCACATACATAAATTTTTGCTCTCTCCCCACAAAAGCCTTTTGCTTTTAGTTTTAATAGAGGTAAAAGTAGAACTTATTACATCCATAGCCTCCTCTAATTCACCAATCCTAAGATTTTGATTATCTTGAATAGTACTAGTTTCTAAAACAGCAATTCTTTCATTAATGGTTCCCAGTGATTCATCAACTTTGCTAGTACTATCAAGGAGATTTGGCAAATTTTTCTCTATAGACTCCAATTTCTTTATAACATCTTCCAAGGTGATCTCATTTTTAATGTTACTAACAGGTGGTGTTCCTACTAGGCTCTCAATAATATAACTAGCTTCCAACGCAGGGTACCAAGAAAGTTACCTCCCGTCAAAGTGTCCAAGACATATCTATACCAGCTAGTTATGCCAACATAAAAATTTCTAAGCAGGATCATAGTGGAATATTTTTTTACACCTACGATGAGCATCGCTGATTCTATACCAAGCATCTTTCAAACTTTCTCCACTTTGTTGCTTAAAAGATCGAACCTCAACTTCAGGAACCAAAACATGATGAGCCGAACCAGACATGATAACTAACAGAAAACAAAACTGAAAATAAACTAAATGCAAGTAACTAATTTTTTTGTGTTTTTGATAATTGAAAGCAAACAAGATAAAATAAAATAAACTAAGCAAGACAAAAACAAAGTAAAGAGATTGGAAGCGTGAAACTCCCCTTGCAGAAGACTGCTGTCTCCCCGGCAACGGCGCCAGAAAAATAGCTTGATGACGTGAAACACACGTTCGTTGGGAGACCCCAAGAGGAAGGTATGATGTAGTCAGCAGCAAGTTTTCCCTCAGAAAGAAACCAAGGTTATCGAACCAGTAGGAGCAGCAACTCTTCAGAAGGTTGTCAACGGCGCCAGAAAAATAGCTGTCGCAGGGAGTCTGGACTGTTGACGTGGAATCTGCACACAACACAATCAAACTACTTTGCCCCAACGAAACAGTGAGGTTGTCAATCTCACTGGCTTGCTGAAAACAAAGGATTAAACGTATGGTGTGGAAAATGAGTATTAAATTGCAGAGAATGAAAAAGGAACAGTTTGCAGTTTGTGGTTGTTTAATCAGTGTAAAAGAATGGACCGGGGTCCACAGTTCACTAGTGGTGTCTCTCCATAAAAGATAACTAACATGTTGGGTGAACAAATTACAGCTGGGCAATTGACGAATAGTGAGCGCATGACAATGCATATACATGACATGTTGACTACTATGATATTTAATTGGGCATTACGACATAATACATAGACCGTTATCCAACAGCATCTATGACTAATAATCCACCGCCGGGTTGTCATCCGAGTCCCCCGTTGGTATTAAGTTGCAAGCAACGGATAATTGCATTAAGTAAAGTGCGTAATGTAAACAAACACATATGCCCGTGGACATAGCATCGTTAGGTTATCCCTAGTGGCAACAGCACATCCACAACCTTAGAACTTTCTGTCACTGTCCCAGGTTAAACGGAGACATGAACCCACTATCTAGCATAAATACTCTCTCTTGGAGTTACAAGCATCTACTTGGCCAAAGCATCTACGAGTAACGGAAAGCATGCAAGATCTTAAATAACATATAAGATAGATTGATAATCAACTTGACATAATATTCAATATTCATCGGATCCCAGCAAACACAACATGTAGCATTACAATAATATGATCTTGATCATGTAGGGCAGCTCACAAGATCTAAACATGATGGCACAAAGTGGAGAGACAACCATCTAGCTACTGCTATGGACCCGTAGTCCAAGGATGAACTACTCACGCATCACTCCGGAGGCAGGCATGGCGATGTAGAAGCCTCCGGTGACGATTCCCCTCTCCGGCAGGGTGCCGGGAAGAGGTTCTGAACCCTCCCGAGCTAGGGTTGACGACGGCGGCGTCTCTGGAACTTTTCGTGGATATTTGCTCAGGTACTTAGGGTTTTCGCGTCGGGGGGAATAAGTAGGCGAAAGGGCGGCGGCTGCGGACCCCCGAGGGGCCCACACCACCCTAGGGCGCGGCAGGGGGGCCCGCGCCCTAGGTGCGTGTGGCCTCCTGGTGGCCCTCCTCTGCTCCTTCGCTCCGTCAGGTGTGTTCTGGAAAAATAGGACCCCCGTGTAGTTTCGTCCAATTCCGAGAATATTTCCAGACTAGCTTTTCTGGAATACAAAAACAGCAGAAAACAGGAACTGGCACTTCGGCATCTTGTTAATAGGTTAGTCCCAAAAAATGTATAAAAGTGATATAAAGTAGATGCAAAACATGTAGCAATTGGTATAAAACAAGCATGGAACATCAAAAATTATAGATACGTTTGAGACGTATCAAAGCACACTACTCATATTTGCTCTCACATTAAACTATAATCATTCAAGATGCTATGATAGGGGAATGAGAGCTTGACACCAAGTAATACCACATTGCAATCATTAACTTAAGTAGGAGAGTTTGGAGGTTAGATGAAACTTATGCATGCTTTAGCTCTACTCACTTATTCATCTTTCCAAAGTGTCCACCAAACATATTCAGATTTTCATCATCACTCTATGGACCACATGTATGCAAAGTAAGAATGTCCATACTACTATCTGTTATGTTACATTTTGTGAACTATCATTGAACATCCTTACATTGAATACTTGCTATCACTTCATAAACTGTTTTGCATATTGCTACTCCTTTGAAGAATGAATCATTTGACTCTATGTAGCAATTGTAATCATCTTTGATATCCATTGTTAGTAGTAAATTGCAAAGTCCATGTTAGTTTTATCACCTTCATACTCGAGGACGAGCATGGGTTAAGCTTGGGGATGTTGATGCATGTAAAATGCATACATGAACTTTGCACTTTATCACTTATATTCCAATCATATTTGCATCATATAAGGGTTATACCACTGTTATTTAATGATTTTAGGAAATAAAATAATTGTTTCCTATTTTTATGGAATTAAACCCTGCGCAGGCAGAAAACTCTATTTCTTTCCTTTTATGTTTCAGGGACCCAAACGTCGTCATAAAATTCTGGAAAAATACAGAGGTCGTTATTTTGGAAGGAAGAAGACGTAGGAGCGAAGAAATCAAGCAAACGAAGCCCGCAAGGCAGAAAGGGGGTGGCCCACGCGGCCAGGTACTGTGGCCGTGTGGGACCCACCCGTTTGGTCCTCGTGGCTCCGCAGTCGTCGATCATTTCTCCACCGCCTTCGTCTTGACCTAAATATGCCTATAAAAAGGGTCCCATGATGTTTCGCGAAAGGAGCGCCGCCGAAACACAGAAACCACGAAACAGAGACCTGGAGCTGCAGATTGAAGGGGAAAACTCCGGCGGGGCGCTGCCGGGGTGGTCTCCACCTTCTCCAACGACTTCTCCACCGTCTCCATGATGAATGGGGAGTAGTCCACCCTCTGGACTATGGATTTGTGGTGGTAACTTATGTATCTCTCCTCTCTTTGAGCTTCACTAATTAGTACCGTATGAGCTGCTAAACATGATTACGGTCATCTATGTAATTCCCATGGTGGATGTTGTGGTGTGAGATAATATTTGTTATGCATTTACTGTTGTGTTGGATCTTTTATGACTTGTCATACTTTGTAGATATTCTATGCTGCATGTGATGGTTTGATTTATGCATAATGGCTTGTTTATCTTTATCATGAGGTGATTGACACCACCAAGTGTAGATAGATGAGAGAGATGTGGTAACACACACGAAATATAAATCATTGCACTAGTGTCTAGAATATTGTCCATTATGAAGTATGATGTATGTGGGTACGGGATGGCCGATGTGACACAGTACCGCCCAACATCCTTTATCTGGGGGGTAAAAAGAAAGAGTATGATGTGTGAGTGAGAGCAACCACGCTAGCCTTACGAGGGTGACCTAGCAACACAAATGAGTACTTCTTTCAACTATGTGTTTTAGGACATGTAGCCGTTATAAAAGCTACCATAAAACATGACAATTATGTGTACTTTATCTATAACATGATAATCACCATAGATGAGAGAGAGAGGATTAAGTGAACCCATGTCCATTGTTCCTATAAGAGAAAACCTTTGTCTTGTCCTCTTGCATTGAAGAGGATTGGGACACTTTTACATTCTTGCTTGGTTACATTAAACTTCCATCCATCAAATCAACCACCTTGCTCCTTAAACTTGTTTAGTGCATAATCAACTAAAATTTGTGACACTTTAGTTGTAGGGAATAGATAACTTTTCCTTCTTGCTCCTGCGATCGATACCTTACTTCCACATTGAGAGGTGCTATAGTGATCCCCTGCTCTTGGGGGTTATCACGCAGCCGAAAGAAATGACCAGTAGAAGTAATAATCACGAGTTTAAATCAAACATCAATGGAGCAAACACACGTTTCTGAAGAGAGAGGCCAACAGTCAGGACCCACCAGCTAGACCACATTGATCAACAGTAACAAGAGCAACCGAAAGACACAAGTCGGCTAGAATCGATCAACAGTATAATGAGGCACACTTACATGGTGGAGCCCGCGGCAAGAACATCATCACAAGAAACAGAGCAACGGGATAAAAAAAGTGGGCAAGAATCGATCAGCACATAATGAGGCATTGACATGGTGGAGCCTGCGGAAAGAAACAGAGCAACGGAATAAAAAAGTGGGCAAGAATCGATCGACAGTATAATGAGGTACTGACATGGTGGGGGCCCGCGGCAAGAACAGTAGCCCAAGAATAGAGCAACGGGATGAAAAAGTGGGCAAGAATCGATCAATATGATCCTGAGTCACTGACATGGTGGAGCCCGCGTGATGAACAGCACGGGAGGAAATGGAGCAACGTGATGAAAATCTTGGCAAGAATCGTTCATCATGATCCTGAGTCACTGACATGGTGGAGCCCACGTGATGAACAGCACGGGAGGAAACGGAGCAACGTGATGAAAATCTTGGCAAGAATCGTTCATCATGATCCTGAGTCACTGACATGGTAGGGCCAGCGCGATGAACAGGACGGGAAGAAACGAGCAACGTGATCAAAAACTGGGCAAGAATCGTTCAGCATGATCCTGAGTCACTGATATGGTGGGGCCAGCGCCAAGAACATCCTCGAACCAAGATATCGAGTCACAGAGGAATCGAAAAAAAGAGGCGCCTGGATCTTGATATGTGAGCGGGGTGTGTGGTTCGAGGTTTTTAGAGCGCAAATGGCCTCGTTCGACGTTATATGAGCGTCGGGGGTATCGATCCCAGTTAAAAATCGAACGCGCAATCGAGAAACGTAGCTTCTAACCACAAAATTTCAGGAAGATCGTGGGCGATAAGTGCCTCGCAACCCGAAAAAAAACGGTTTTCAACCACGAAAATCCAGAAAGATCGTGGTCTATAGGTACCATAGACCACGATATTGAAAATTCATGGTCGTTGCTACCATCGACCACGAAAAGAAAAAAACAGCGAAATTTCGTGGCCAAAGGCCGCTTTTGACCACAGTTTCGGCGGAAGGTCGTGGTGTATGGCGAAATTTCTTCTAGTGTGACACATATTCTTGAAGGTCGTACTTTTAACCGTAGGTAGTGCTATTTTAGTATATATTTACTCTCTCGAATGCATATTTGTTTTAAAAAAAGTTATGTATGGTATTAGATTCACAAAAACTTATTATATAGGTGCTTTTTGATTCACTTTTCAACGTCCCTTCTATTTTCCCACAAAAATCGAAGCCAAATACATATGTTTTTAATATCGTGTTATATTCATAAAACATTTGGTAGTTTTTTTACTCTGCTGAGTTGTGGCGTCATGGAACTATCATCCTGACGCATAGAGAAGAAGGAGCCCATATTTCTCAGCTCATGTAATACAAGCAGATAATCAAGGCATATAGAGTCCATAGATGATCACATCTCCATTACTCATCGGTCGAGGATCCCCCAATACTCCTTTATTTTTGTGTCCATTGCTAGCACTATAGCTACACAATCTCAAAACCTATTGCTTCATCAAGACACAAATCGTTTGTTGGGCTATGCTTCCAGCTAGGATTTCTTGACCAATCTATAACAACTAATGCGACAACTTTGTTGTTCAAGGGATGGTTGTTTCATTGGTTTGTTATTTTTGCAAAACCTCTAAATTATACGTTTTTTAATTTAGTCGTAGTGGTTTGTACTTTTAGCACAACATTCAAACTTCAGTAATGTAAAGAGTCCGTAAGAACCAAAATATTAAAAAATGACCTAAATTAAATTTGGCATGAATATTAATTTGAATCTACCCAAAATTTAGAGGTTGCACATATTTTGGTAACAAATAAAGTTATAGAAATTTTGTTGACTATAGTTGAAATTTTAAACCTTGTTTTTCCTAATCAGTAACTACATAGGTGAGTTGATCAACTCTCCTAGCAATGACTCATGTGATTGGCCAATAGCCAGATGGACATTCGATAAGGTGTTCCAAATATTGTTCATTGTCCTGAAAACTTACGTAGTTACTCTCACCCTTCAAGCTATCTAATTTTCCCTCCAGCCAAATCTAAAAATCTAGTCGATAATGTTGACTGCCGCCTCTATCCACGTGTGTTCAGTCGATAGTATGTGCACCCATTGAGTGATTGACACGTGATCGTTCATATGTTTGCACGTAAAAATTTAGCATATGTACTACGCCTGCATGCCTATTATGTTGTAGAACAGTTTCTTTTGTTATGTTAACACGAATAAGTAGATTGATCTGCCGGAACATAGATTTGTATTGCATGCAGTCACATGGACACGGTTTTTGGGGTCATAGTTCTAGATACACCCATTATGTAAAACATTTTAAAAAAATTATAAAATGTCAAAAAATTCCAAAATTGTTTTTCGATATACATCAGAACATTTTATGTTAGCACAAAAAGTTTCGCAAAGAAAAGACTTTTTTGTGACCTGTGCAGAAAAGACAAAAAATGTCGCGTACAAAATCATTTTGATGCACCCGGATTTGTCTTTTTTGCACTGTCTGCAAAAAATGTCTGTTCTTCACGAAAAATTTCACGATAACATAAAATGTTCTGATTTATATCCAAAAATTTTACTTAGAATTTTTGACATTTTGGAAAATAATTTTCGGTCAGTAGGTGCATCTACACCTATGACTCAATATGGTTTTCCGACTGTCTGCATGCATGTGAGAGGTTGATACGATCTCTCGACTTAGTTGGTTGTTTCTTATTTTATCTTGTTTTGTGCTCTCTTTTCTAATTGAGAAATGATCCAGAATATTATTGACGTGGGGTGGAATATAAACGTAGACGAGAAGGATTTGATTCCCATGGCTGTCGCATGTGCAGTATATTACAGCCGCCAACATCAGCAAGCTGCCGTCTCCTTCGTCCCAAAAATTTTGCACCCTATTCCTGCAGCAGGTAACTCCATAGTGATGCAGTGCGAAGGCTCGTTCACACAGTTTAACATTGCTCTGATGCTCCGATTCTCAAATAAATAACTATTTCAGTGCATGCATAGCCTCGCATGATGCGAGTCGCATGCGTGTAGCAATGCATTGATCGGAGTGTGCTGAGGGCAGAGGATGAGACTCTGCCAGCATGCCGTGCGCGGGCGGCGGCGTACCTTTTTTTTTTTTTTTGCTTATTACGTAGTGAGTACGTCTCAGTTCGGCACCAACCGGTATTCTTTCCAAGTTTAATTAATTGCGTGGTCCATGTTTAAAAAGAAAAATGTGGATATATAGATATAAACGTGACAAGCGTGAACTACACGGTTACGTAATTGTTAATCTTCCGTTAAATCCTAGCCACTAATTTTAAATCCAACTATTAAAAAATCTTAATGATGTGGCTTAACGTGGTGTCTCTATTATAACCCCTTAGTTTGCTTCTATTATATGTAATAGATAATAGAAATAGATAGATTTGTCATCTATTTATGTGTGAAACAAAGTAGTCTTGTTGATGTGTATATACAACGTAGAGTTGAGCACGTCGTCAAACTTTAAGTGATTCGTCCAGTATTTGAACTGAATTCGTGCACCCAACTCGAATTTAGATTTGCTTACAGGCTAAATTATGATGTAAGTGCATGTGGACACCAAGGAATTGGCCATACTATGAATGCTAGCGCTTTTGAGAGCCCACGCCTTCTCTAAGCATTTGAAAATCCCAGCGATGAAAAGCAAAACTGCAGCAGGCTGAAACCTCTTAGTGTCCAGTGGTGACCCCCATGACTTGTAGAGCACCCAGAGAACCACCGTTACTTGAGACAATGGACTTGGAGTAACGGATCAGGAAAATCGGAGAATCGCGCAACAAAAATATGTAGTCAAAATCAAGAGCTGGATACAAATTTTCCATGTGTGCATTCTATATATATGGTGAATCACAATCAATCATATGAGTACGTGGCCCAAATATTAGGGCAAACAGCAAGCTTCTTGGCGGACAAGAAACTGAGTTGTAGTTGTAGTACGTCTACCGCAAGTCTTTTCTTGGAACGGGTAATCTAGTAGCAAGGAAGATGTGTAATCCTCATGGTATACTTGGAAGTAAATGGAAACTATCTTTGAAAATGTGTCCATTAGAAAGCATGTAGATACTAAATTTTATTTTATTTCTTCATGCAAAATTTTGATCGTGTGGCATATCCTAGAGTAGTACTTCCTTTTTTAAAATTAAAAGTACGAAAGTACACAAATTACTCGTCAATTGATTTCGTCGCCGTACGTTTGTGTACCTACTTGTTTTTGCAATGGTATTAATTTGGATGGCACACGGCAGGTATATATTGTGAAGAGCTAAGCCTGCACGGAGAAACCGGACTCGCCTCAATCTGTTGTGTTTACCGCGGACGGGAGAAACCGGACTCGCCGGAGACGCACAACTAACAACGATGGCACCAGGAAAACGCCGGCTGAACTCACCGGTGGCGGTGGACCTGCTGCTCGAGATCGTCGCGCGCTCGGAACCCGTCACCCTGGTCCGCTGCGCCGCCGCCTGCAAGCCCCTCGCCGCCAGATACTCGATCCATCCTTCCTCCGCCGCGTCTGCACCAACGAGGACGATGGAGCCATCATCCCGCCCCGCTTCCTCGTCTACCTCCACAACCGTTCCATCCGCAACCTCAGCAACAGCCGAAAGCTAGGGCCCTCGGTCTCTCTGGTCCACCCTGCAACGCCCGCCGCCTCGTCCTTCACGGACGGGAGCCTCGCGCCCTACATGCTGCGTCTCGCCCTCGACGACAACCGTGTAGGCTACGACCCGCTCATGTCGCGGGGCGGCCTCGTCGTCCTCCGCCGCCCTCACGGCGTCACCATCGGCACCAGCGTCAGGCGGATGGATGAGCGCTGCTACGACCTGTGCGTGTTCAACCCCATGACCGGCCACCGCACCTACCTCTCATGCCGGTCGCACTGGTTCAGGACATACGTTCTGCTCACCGCTGCCGACGGCATCGGCTGCTCCTTTCTGCTGCTGGCCGCCAATGTGGACCGCTGCAACGACAGTGGTGGATTCAAGATCACGGTGCAGGATACGAAACCCGGTGGCACCACCTGGGGTCCTGTAACTCAGGATGCCCATAGTCTCCTCCCGTTCAGGCCGCTTCAACATGAGCCCGTCGTCCTCCATGGAGGCATCATCCACTGGCTACTCTCCGATGGCGACCAAGTTCTCACCTACGACATCTGCACCAAGAGGCTGGGCACCGTGGATCTCCACCCACCAACTACGGCGAAATCCAGCGACTCCTAGGAACATCACCCGACGGGAGGCTGCGGCTGCTCGGCCGCGAAAGGTTCATGGTGTCCGTCTGGGTGCATCTTTCGGATGGCTGGTCCAAGGAGGCCGTGATTGACGTGGAACACAAGGTACGGTCACTCCTTCCCAAGTTCTCCCCAGGTCCTATGTCCATCGAGTTCAAGTGCTCAGGAGAGAGGACCGACGTCGTGCTGCTGGTGGCTTATGGAAATGACCGACGGGTTCATCGAGGTTCGCCCATTTTCCTCGACTTGGAGACCATGGAGATGCGCAAGATAAATTCGTCGCATACTTCCTTGCTGTTGGAGGTCGACTTGTCCGCACGACTACGAGCCATGAAAATATATTAATTCCTAGTTAGATGGCCTGCACCAGTAGGCCATATATGATTGTCAGATGTGGTCACCTATATATGGAGTGATTAGTGTGCATGCATGTCTATCCTATATTGCGTACGTAGGGTAGACATGCATGCACCTGATCACTCCAGATATAGGCGACCACATTTGTAAAGTTGGACCCTAATGGATGTCATCTTTTTTTTGAGTTGGACAAGTCATGTAATTTACTTCAAATATCTATGAATGTAAATCTTCCTCTTAAAGTGTACATTTTGGTGCAAATATGACTACATTTTTCTTGTGAAAGGACTCCTCAATAAATAATGAATATAGATAAGCCATGTTTCTATATATGTTGCAGTTTTTGTAATTAATTTGTAATATATTATGTGTGAAGCAAAGTTGTTTTGTTGATGGCCTGCATTCATCTTACATTGGATCATGTCGTCGAACATTAAGTGATATATCCAGTATTTATACATCATTCGCGCATCCAACTCAAATTTGGATTTGCTCACACGCTAACTTATGATCAATTAAGTGCATGTGTTCCTAGCTAGCTCACAGATCGATGGCCCCAAGTTTTTCTTTCCCGAAAGGGAGGATATACTCCCCCTCCCCCTAGTCGATGGCTCGATGTAAACACAAATGAACAAACATATCCACGCTGGAGGCTCCGTCATTGCCGACTGTATAGGCGCTTCCGGCATACCATATGCTTGAGAATGTTGCACTCTCCGAGTGTACGGGCAATCCCTCTTAATTTTTGTAACACCCCTTCCCACCACGGTCTCCACTCTCGTTAACAACCCTTCTTATATCCGGAGCATTTCGAAGTCCTCTCGTGCCTTAGGCCTATTTTTTTTGTCATGTGTGGCATTTGGAGCCAATCTATCTATTATCTATTTATATACTAAAAGCAAAATATACAAACTATAACAGAGAAATCTCTACAATATAATCCAAGTAAACGACATGGTACGCGTAAGTCGCACGGCCGTCGCGCTGGTTTTGCACTTTAACCCTCGTGAAGCTGGAAATCAACCCGCGGTCCTGGTTTATGTCTGTTACCGATTCGCTAGGTTTTGCATTAAAGCCCCTCGACCTCGAGGTGATTTTTGGTCAGAGCGCCCTCGCTGTTTTCCCCCGTGGCGCGCCGGCCAGGTCGTGTTCTCCAGGGCGCCGCCGCCGTTTTCTCCAACGCCCCGCGACTACAGCTGCCGCCCCCTGCCACCCAACGATGCTGGCTCCCTGACCATGAATTCCCGATTCCATTTTGTGGCCACTTGATGGCCAATTCTCTTCCCCGAGCTCGCCGCCCTGGATCGAGCGGACCTCGTTCAGGTCGCAGCGGCGGCTAGACCCGGATCTCGTCGGCTGCGCAAAAGTCCACGGCTCCGCCTTCCACCTGCATGGCGCTACCCAGCCCAAAGCAGTACAGCACGTTGTACTACCAGTTTCCCCGGGTCATGGATCCGTGAGAAGGGCTAGGAGTGGCAGTTGCAAAGGAGCGGCAGGCGACGATGACTCCGCACGTACAAACTGATCCAGCATTCAGATACTTGAGAAATTTAATTTATTTATGTCAAATGGACTTTAGATGAACTTACAGACATTTCTTTCTAGAATGTTGCCCGCATGGGCCGGCCCACCAAGGGAGCAAACGACCCAGCACTCGGTATGTTTGATGGATCGATCCAATTATTTGCAGAAACCAGGGATGAAAACGGAGCGGATACGGACGGAACTGAGTGGTGCCACATTTGTTTTCATATTTGTTTGCGGAAGCGGAAACGAATACAGAAACCCCGGAAACAAATACGGAAACAAAAATTATCGGAAACAGATATGTACCGAATACGGTGTGGACACGGAACAGAAAGCGGATGTTTACCGGAACAAAGCAACCCCTTAAATAATGCACGAAAACTCAATCAAACCAACAAAATTGTCAATTTTCTAAGATGAAATAAAATATAACGAGTTATCATGATTATATAATATAGTGTGCATATGCTATCAACTTTGACAACATTAAGAAACATCTACTATCGTCCTTAACACTAGTGCGACACTGAAATGTCAAACTGGTAACGACTCGAGAGGGACATGATATGCGAGTATATATGGCCTAAACATGGTAGCTTCAGATCCTTTTATTTTTTATTCATATCATGTAATGTGCCTAAATGTTTCTATTGGAATTACTGGCCCTACTAGATGTGGAAAGCACCGCATAGCAAAAACGGAAAGTTCCGTATTACCGGAAACGGAAAGTTCCGTTTCCGTGGTCATTCCGCCGGAATCTGCTGTTCCGTTTCCGTTTCCGTTTCCGCATAAAAGTTTCCGTTTCCGTTTCCGTTTTGCAAAATTCCGTTTCCGTTTCGTATTTCCATTCCGTTTCCGTTTTTCCGCGGAAAAGTCGGAAAGATTCCGCTCCGTTTTCATCCCTAGCAGAAACGGACTCGGCGTGACGGACGTGATTGCTGTACCTAATTAATAATTAATGTTGTAGGTAACATATTTGTCTTTTAAATCTCAACCATCACAAATAAAATTAATGGATTATATATTTCTTACGTACGTGGATTAACGTGACTAACACAATGCCCGTGCGTTGCAACGGGAGAATATAAATGATTAATTAAAATTTTAGCACGCCAAGTGTGGTAACAAAAAATCAAAATAATATTTGCTGGTAATCTATACTAATATTAAAAGAGCAAACTTGTGTTGATACATTGAATCTGAGCCCTTCAATATTTGGCCAACGGTCCAGATCGCTCCAATGTTTGACAACTCAACACAAATCCACTTTTGCCCGTTTTACCCTCCCACCAAATCACATAATACTGCTAATGCCATCGTACCGGTTCGTTTTATTTCAACAGACCTTTCTATTTCGGCACAGCGTCACGGCGGACAGGCCCGCGTGCGCGATCACGATGCCCAGCAACGAGGCCGCCCCCAGCCCAGCACCTCCGACCGGGAGGCGAGCGTCCTGGCCGTCGGCGACGCACACGAGCAGCAACGAGGCCGCCCGATCCCGGCGAAGCGGCGTTCTTCGCCGACTCCGACCGTACCCCGGCCTCGATCTTGATTCCGTGCTTGGACGCGCGGGGTGAGCCGGAGCGCCGGCGTCGAGGCGGATGACAGCGAGGAGCGGGATGCGGGCGGCGTGGCAGCGAGGAATAAGGAGAGCTTGGAGGTCGGCTGGAGCGCCGGCTGGTGGAGGGCAGCGGCGCAGCGGGCAAGATGTAGAGGAGGTCGGGGATGGAGGCGTCGTGGTCGGCGGCCACACGCAGGAGGTGGGGGCCGGAGAGCGGCGTGTTACTGCGTCTGGCGGCGGCAATCCTTCCACCTGCGCCCGAAACCCCGCGTGCCCGAGCTCGCCCTGCGTGGTATGGAGATGCTCTGCTAGCTCTCACGCGTGTGTGCTCTGCCTGCTGAAGCATGTGTGTGTCCATGTGCCACCGCTAGATGAATTTGTTCTAGCCGATGTTTGGACTGAATTTGTGCTAGCTGAATTAGGCCGATGTGTGTGCCTGGGATATCTTTAGCATCCCGCCATCCTCGGCGTCGTCTTCCCCAATCCCCACAACTCTCCCTCCTCCTCTTGCTCATCCCTTCCAGCCCTCCCCGGCTCCGGCGCTCTACCCGTCGCGCAACATGGTCGACTCGACCTTGCGCCGGTCGAGAAGCGTTCAAGATCGCACTGCACCAATCAATCCCCACCCCGCAGCCCACGGCCTTGTTGCCACATCGCCGCCGCGCCACGCCGCACAAGCCTGCCCGGTGCCGCTACGAGAGCCTCCTGTAGATCTCGGCTTTGGAGGCTCCCTCGGATGAGGTGCTCACCCAAGGAGGAGCTCAGAAATAGTGTTCGGCGCCGGGAGAACTATGGCCACCGGTTCATGTGGGTCGTTTGACAAGGAGACTCGAGCTGCTTGGCCCCTTTGCTTAGCGCTACTAGGTGTGCCCCTCTATCTGAACTGTGCTATTTTATCTCAAAATTGAAGACTGGTTTATTCCCTTGAGTAATCAATTGGAAAGCGCTGCCCACCGGGCATAATCTGATTTTTAATCTTCTGTACAAATCAGTTGCAGCTGCTACTCTATGTATGTAGTTCGTTATGCCTATAAAGGAAACAAATCTTCTATGCAACTTCTTTGGTGCTGACTTCTGAGCCTACCAAACTCACATTGGATTCGATGTGAAACTTCAAAAACTCACATAGGACTGTTGTCTTTAGGTATGGTGTGTCCCTTGTTGCATTGGATTGCGTCGATGGGGAGGAATATTTACCTCAGTTCTTACCATTTAACTTTGCCAGGTAAAAGATTAAAGTTCTTCAAATATGAAGGACGGTATGTGGGCGTGGATGGACTGTCAAGTAGAAGGCCCACATCAGCAGTCGATCTAGAAGTTGGCAGGTGGAGATGACATGAGTTTTTTCTTCTTCATATTGAAATCACTATAATTTGTTTTACACATTAATCATGTAAAAGTTTTAACTACAGCAACAAACTGTGACAAAGTACAACTCAAAATTCAGTGGAAATAAACTAAGAAAAGCACCAGGCTGGTGCTCCTTTTCTAAAGGGCTGATGTTCAATCCTAGAGGTTTGTAATCATACATGGTGGAGTGATCCATAATATGATCGATTTTTCTGTACCAAGTTCGGTTAAGCTCTACTGATTTCTCTCCAAACACTGCAGATTGTAATCTTACATGGTGGAGTGATTCATAATATGATCGATTTTTCTGTACCAAGTTCGGTTAAGCTCTACTGATTTCTCTCCAAACACTGCAGATAATTTGCATTTGCCAAGTTCATGAGAATGGTAACTGGAGTAAGATATATAGAATGAAGATCATAATGCGAAGGTACTGTACTTGTGTGATTCGTGATCTTGTCATTATCCTTAATTAAGTTGATGCGCTGAAAACCACTAAGGTGTCCGTCCATTCACTAACCCTCCACCTCTTTTATTGAATCGAATGCCGTTGTTGTTAATTTCATTGACATTAGAAACATGTGTCTATATTTCTAGAGATCATGAACATGAGAAATCTTGATTGTGTGATGGATTGCTGGCAAGAGAGGCGGAAGTGAAGAAAAAGGTTATCAGCCTGCTAATTACGGTAATCAGATCTTGCGTCGATGGGCCATAATTTGGCTCTGAACTTTGAACGACTACAACTCCTTGTAAGTGCTCGAATCTGCCCCACTTACTGCTGAAGAGATGTTTTATTAATATGAACAATGAAACATTTAATAAAATAAGTAGTCAAACAAGTATTTATAAGTTTTCAGTTGTTCTATTCTAAGAAGAATTTAAATAAAAATGCTTTCAATTTTTTATGTGTAATTTTTTCAAACTTACAAGCCTGTGCAGGAGCATGAATTCTCGACACCGGTGGGAAGACAGTGGAGGGGGGGGGGGGGGGGGGTGGGGGGGGGTAGGAAGTGGGTCGTGTGCCTAGTTTAAAAAACTGGACCGGACCGGCGGTTCAACCGGAAAAAACCGGAACCAGGGCCTCTCCCGGTTCTTTAAGCGCACTGGACCGGCTGCGCCAGCGGGCCGGATTAAACCGGAGAAACCGAGGTTCGACCGGCGGTTTTCGCAATAAACCGGGCCATCCGGTCCAACCGGTTCAGTTGTCTGTGTTTAGAAAATTTAATTGAAGCGAGTGGAATTCGAACCCTGCACCTGTACGTGCGCGCGCATGGTGGAGACGGACCCAAACAAACTGAGCTACGACCACATGTTGTACAATATAGAGAAACGTTCCTATTCTAGCCTTGTTGGCACGGTGGCAGCTTATATGCAGATATGTGATGGCTACTTAGCTATTGGCTGTTGCTACCTTTTTTTTAACAAGGCTATTTGCTGGCAAGTTGCTGTTCATTTTGACTACTTTGTTATGTCATTAGTATGCCAAATTGCAAGTCTGAAATATTTTGCATACCTAATTTTTTATTTATTGCAGCATTTATAAGTAAAAATATATTACTTTATATCTTAAAAAACCAGACATTGAACCGGTGAACATTAATATATTTTGTATGGCTAGACGACCAGAGCCTCTAAGGTGTGCCACGAGATATTTTTAAATACTATTATTTGATGATTTTGAAGGATTCTGTAAAATAACATTAATATATTTTATAATTGAATTTACGGAATTGAATATACTTCAGGATTGATATTTTGTCTCATAGGAGAATTCTTAGTGACATGTGCGTGATTGGTGTGTTGCGCATACTCTTACATAGTTGTACCATGAAACCTATTTTAATTCCTTGGTAAAAAAGCTCAATGAAAAATATAGGATTCAAAATATGTGTTTGTATTATATCAAATTATGATACGTGCGTTGCACGTGCACGTCAACTATATCTAAAACTGAAGAAATCAGGGTTTCAAAATTTTGAAGCAAAAATATGGTAATCATCTATTGTAAAATGTTGGCGCCAAATGTGGAATATTTAGAACTTCATATGACAATAAGAAAATAAGCAGGGAAGAATCAACTCAAATAACTTGTCAGAATCGTCTTCATTGTGTTTCAGAGGAGAGAAACAAAACGGAAAGCCTTTAAGGAAAATTGCTAGTCAAGAACCATTGCAAAGCTTTCAGTTTTATAAAGTACAGTAATTCATTTTGCATACATCAACAGGAAATAAAGAGATGGGCCAAGATAGGAGGGAAGATAGGAGGAACAAGATGGGCCAAGAAATTCTGCCCAGGAAAGTAAGGAAAGAAGAAGAGAGAAAAAGAGAAAAAGAAGATGGGCTTGAATAAAATGGCCCATTCGGCCAGGAAATAAAGAATATGTTTTCTGTTTAAAAAACATACAATTGACTTCTGGGAAATGATTTCGTCCGTGGGGAAAATACAAAGGAACATTTTGAGTGAAGACTTCTCCCCTAAAATCTAAAACCAAATAGTTAATTCAAATTAAATCCAAAAGTTTAGAAAATATCATATTAAGCTTACTAATTTCATGTAACAAAATAATTTTCTTAGATTGCTTAGGGTGCATGCATGTCTACCCTTATCGAATCATCTTTTTGTTTAGTTGGACAAGTCTTGTAAAATTTACTTTAAATATCTATGAACGTGAATCTTCCTCTTGAAGTGTACATTTTAGTACATTTTAGTGCAAAATACGACCACATTTTTCTTGTGATAGGACGCTAGATTAGGATGTAAGTGCATGTGTTTCTAGCTAGCCCACAGGTGGAAGGTTGGTGCCTCGTTTTTCTTTCCCGAAAAGGAGGATATACTCCCCTTCACCCAAATTTTTGACATAAAGGACCACCTCCACAAGTGAATTGTCAAAAAGACCACCTTAAAACAGGTCTCAAACACGGAGCGCTAAACAAGATCCCCCTCCCCCCCCCCCCACACCGGGGGCAAAACAACCGCACTAGGCCCTCCCTCCCCTGGCCCCCTAGCCGCCGCTGCCGCAGACGCCTGCCGCGGTGGCGGCGGCCCCCCTGCTGCCAAAACGGCTACTGGTGGAGGTCCTCGTCTACTCGTCTCCTCATTGTCGCACAGACGCTGCTAGGGAGCGGAGGTCGCGTCGCCGGCGTATGGAGGCCAGGGCGGCAGCCCTGGAACTGGCAGAGTTCGCGGTCGTGGTGGCTGCGCGGGCGGCGCCATGGTCACTGCGGCAGGTCATCATGCTTGGCCGTGTGGGCCAGATCTGGGCCGGGAGGGCCCGATCTGGGTCTGGCGGGCCCGAGTCAATGTCGCGCCCGTTTATAAGGTCGCCGACAAGGCGTAGGTGGTTGCTCTGGCGTCGGCGAGTTCCGGGCCAGCCGCGATGGTGCGATGCAGGTCGGGGGTGCGCAGGTGCTGCTTTGGCCCGTCGTGCTCCAGGCAGGTCGAAGCTCAGGTGTCGTTGAGTGCTGATGTGCGGGAGTCTCCCAATCTTCTCCTGCCGGCAGCAAGGAAGCTTGGGCGGCGGCCCCGGAAAGGTGACCATGATGTGGGAGGGGCATCTCCAGCCTCCCGCAGAATCGGTTGTCCGCGGCAAATCTACGCCGTCTGCCTTGCTGCTCCCTAACCCTAGCCCTAGGGCTTGGCGGTCGAGATCAAGCTTCAGGTGAAAGCCTCGCACTTCAGTGCCGATGGCGACGGCGCCCTAGGGCGTCGTTCTCCTTCTTGAATGCATCGTTCGGAAGCTGCGATTCTCTACCGACGCGAGTGCCATAAGTCTCTCCAGGTGAAAACCTAAACTCCTATGGAGCGGGCGGCGGTGGCGGCGGCGCACACGTCGCTACCTTCTTGGAGGCGCCGCCTTGGAGCGTCTTATCTCTCGTCATGTATCGGTGCGCAGCGGTCATGCGGGGTGGCTCTGAGGCCTGGGCGGTGGATGTCGGTGCAGCAGCCCCGGATAGTGGACTTGTGCCGAGGCGGCGGCCTCGGGAGGTTTTGCGGCCGTCTCTATGTGGCAGGGCGGTGGTTCTTCATCGATGGGCCTCGAAAGAGTCGCTGGCTCGTCGCCTTATGTTTTTTCTTTTCTTTTTTCTGCTCGCCTCCGGAACTAATTTTGCCCGGGGCGACATTGTGTACGGTTTCCCTCTGCTAATACATTGAAAAGTCAGCCATTGCTAAATCTTAAAAAAAAGACCACATTTTAAATAAATTGTCAAAAAGGACCACCTTCTCCGTGGCGGCAGCACCGGCAGGCGACACGTGGCACATGCCGCCACGGTTTGAGCCGTCTGGGGAACAGGTCCAAGTACCCAAGGCTTTGTTGAACTTGCCGAGGGCATATCTGTTTACCAGATTCTTTGTGAGACTCAGGTCATTGTAGTCCCCCGGGAACAGGTATCGTGCGTGTAGCTTGCCAATGAGGAGGTTGGCCATAGGTCGTTTTTGTTTTCTTCTTATGTGCTCGTCACTGAGATTGGAAAAGTCTTGGATGATGCATCCCAAGTTGTTGTCATACCTTTTTGCGAGCTTTTCCGGCTTTGTAGGATGACCGCTGCTGGGGTCCACCTCCGTGAATTCGCCTCGCCCGGTGGGGAGCCTGTTTGGGTGCCTCTCCTTACGTTGACGTTTGGCTTCGCTACCAGATGTCTTGGTGCCTGTTTGGGCGCCACCACTAGTAGTGGTATCGCCATCAGATGTGCTATCCTGTCGGGTGACTCCGTCTCATTGTCGGCATCGTCCTCCATTGTCAAATCATTGCATAACGACTGTCCAAGCAACGACAAATAGGCATCTTGTACAGGATCATCGTTACCTCCTATCCGAGAACCCGAACCCCGGCCTCGTTGTTGTTGGCCATCTTCGCACTATACAAGAAAAGTATAAGTTAGTACAACAAATATAAGCAAAATTCACTTACTATTAAAAATTCACTAATCTATTTCAAATTCATAAAAAATATGTCTACCCAAAGTCATGCCAAAATTCATGGAAAATTTCGGCATGACCTCTGCTAAAAATAGGACATATGGAGTATCCGAATTTGCCGGAACGGAAGTTAATCCATATTCCGGCAATCTCAGGGGCCTCTCAGGGTACCTGGAAACATTTCGCACATATAACACAAGGGCGGGCATCAAAACCCCGACCGCCATCTCCGGCCGGCAACAACCACCACCACAAAAACAATCACCACCATCACCAACACAAAACACAATCACACATCACCACCACCACCACCAACACATTCGCATTTTACCTGAAACTGAATAGCAGAGCGTCGAGGTCGTTCTAAACTCCCTGCATACGGAAAAACAATTGGAATTAAGGACTATAATTACAAATGAAGAATCAAAATGCTCACAAAAATATAGTCTACCACTTTGTATCAAATTCATGTTTAACTAAATATTTATGTTCAACTAAACAAATTTGAACTAATTAAAGTTCTAAACAGTAACTAATTTGAACTATTTTAAAACCTATTTTGACCTTAACACTAGCTAATTAAACACAAATTTGACCTAAACACTAGCTAAACCTAAACTAATTTTACCTAAACACTAGCTAATTAAATATAAGCTAATTTAATTCTAAACAGTAGCTAAACCTAAACAAATTTGAACTAATTAAAAATCTAAACGATAAGTAATTTGACCTTTTTGTAAACCTCATTTGACCTAATTAAGCAATTTTCAAAATTTCAAATTCAGACCTAACTAAAATTGAGCTAACTAAACCTAAACAGTAGCTAACCTAAACCTAACTAAGTCAAAATCAAACCTACACAGTAACTAGGGGAGGAGGAAGCTTACCTAGCTAGCAGAGGAGGTGCTCGATGGCGAGGCGGAGCTCGGGCCGGCGCAGCATCGGCGCTCGAAGCGTCCGGCGTCCCGTGCGGCAGCCGAGAGCGGGCGCGAGAACCGGTGCAGCGTGTTCGTGCGGCGGCCGGAGGAAAGGAAGAAGAAGGGCACGACGGAATGGGCGGTCGGGGCCGGCGGTGAGCAGGGCGGTGGCGAGCTCGCGGCGTACGTCAGTTCGATTTGAAGAGGGCGTGCTCGAGTGGGGAATTTTGGAAGTTTTGGTGAAGATGGCGAGCGCGTCCGACAGGTGGTTAAGCACCACTTACCGCTGGCGAAGCTAATCCGTTTGCGACAACCTAATCTGTTCATCAGGACTAGCGCACGTACCGCTGGTAAGCAAAGCTTGTTCGCCAGCGCTAGTGCTATCACCGCTGACGAACAGGAAAAGGCATTCGCTAGCGGTAGTTCGCCGGGACGTCTCGCCCGGGCCAGCACGTAGCGCTGCCTGGCTCATCCGTTTGTTCACCATCAAAAAAGGGAATCAGAACCCAATACGATCGAAAGGGAATCAGAAGCCAATAGGATGGACGTGCTAGAGAATGCGATACACGGCCTTCCTGAGAAAAATTAGTGCGGTCACCCGAGTTCACTAAATGACTAAACCAACTTGTTTATTATTTTCTCTTAATTATTCGATCATCTCTCTCTTTTGTGCAACGTGGAAAGAATTCATGCGGCCAATCGCGCCAGGGTCTGGCCAGCACGCTCCCCTGTAGATTGCAGAAGCCGCCGGTAGTCGTCGTAGCGGAAGGTCCTGAACCGGCGCTGCCGCTCAGCGGTGACGAACGCTTCCGGCGCGCGCACCACGTCGTCCTTGGGCGCGAGCAAGAAGAGCGCGATGGAGACGCGCGGCACCGCCGCCACGCACCGCACGCGGTGCCTCACGTTGTGAAGCTCCCCGTTGCTCCACGCCTACACCACAGATGGATCAAACACTTTGCAGCAGAATCAAGGCAGATGAGAGGAGATGGAATCATTCATTCAGGTGGCTACGGTGGCGACGTCTCCAAGGTTGACGAGGAAGGTGCCCGGGAGTGGATCCACGGGCACGAACTCGCCGGTGTCCGGATCCGCCATCTCTAGGCCGGCGACGCAGTGGTCCTCTTGGAGCACCGTGAGGAAGCCGGAGTCCGTGTGGACCTGCACTCCGGGCTTCCCCACGGTGTCCGGCGCATAGTTGTACCTGTTGATGCGGAACTGGCACGGCCAGTCCTGGAATGCCTCCTGCACGCCGAGGCTCGCCGCTAGCTTCACCGCCACATCTACGATTAGCTCGTGGGTACTCTCCGCGTATCTCCGAATGGTCTCCCTGCACACGATCCAAACGACAAGAACCCTTGTTGGAAGCAGCTAGCCGATTGATAAGTACGTTAATTCCATGCACCATTTGTGGTACCTGATGTGCGGTGGCGCGTCGAGCGAAGCGCAGAAGGCGTCGACGCCGACGACGGAAGCGGCGTCGCAGAGTCCGAACGCCTCGTAAGGGGATTCGCCTCGCTCGGCGCGACGTAGCCGCTGCCGGTGATCACGTGAGCGTTGCGGCGCTTGGCGTCGATGGGGAGGTCGAACAGTGCGCGCACGGCAGCCTTCATGTCGTCCTGGAGCGCACGCGGCACGCCGTGGCCGGTCAGCCGGAAGCAGCCCAGGCGCCGGGCCGCGTCCCGCAGCTGCGCGGCCTCCACCGGCTCCGCGATCCGCAGGTCGATGATCGGGATCCCTGACATCTTTGCTGCCGCCTTGGATCGTGCACGAGATTTGTGTCTGTATGGCATGGCGGGCTAGGGCAAACAGAGACAAGATACATTGGACAAGCACATGGGCTAGGGCGTCTCCAATGCTCAAGACTAAAGTCGACCTTAACATCTGACAGAGCTCATCTTCCCAACCGCTCGTCCATACTACATCTCCATACGATCCTTCTCCACCGCACAGCACAGTGTCGTCTCCTACCTCTCCTCGTCTCTAAGACCAGCCACACTGTGGTTCCGGTTCAGCTGCTGTTGAGGTTCAGAAGAAAATTCAGTTTCGTCAGACGGTAGCTGTAGCAGTTCAGTTTTCAGTTTATTCAGACCGTAGCTTCGTCAGTTAGGATTTCTTCCAGTTAGCGAAATAAACCAAGCTGCGACCTGGTCCTAGTTTGTTAGGATAGATCAACGTCTCGACCAAATCGTGGGAGGAAAACGCTGGCGTTCGGCCGACCGATGGCACGGAATTCCACCTTGGATTGTTTTACAATTGCCCATGTATGCAGACACGACAATTGGTTCGCCAATGAGTTGGTACAACAGGCATCTGGCTATCATGTCAGTCGGGGCGTGTTCTTCACTTCAGAACAGCCGATGCTTGTTGTTGCCGACTTATGCCGCTGAATCAAAAGCCGACTCATCAGTTAAGCCCATTATTGATTATCTGCTGGATCCAAGTCAGAAAATGGACAGGACTGTTCCGCGTTTGGCTCTGAAGTATACATTGGTCAATACCGACTTATATCGCCGAACAGCCGATGACCATCTTCTAAAGTGTTTAAATGAAGACCAAGCCAGTGTCGCCATGGGAGAGGTACATGACGGCTTATGTGGGACTCATCAGTCGGCCCATAAGATGAAATGGATGCTCCGGTGAGCCGGATTTTATTGGCCGACTATGATCAACGACTGTTTTAGATACTACAAGGGATGCGAAGCCCGTCAGAAGTTTGGAGATATTCAGTCGGCGTCGGCTTCACTTCTTAATCCTATCATAAAACTGTGGCCTTTCCGAGGCTGAGCGCTTGACTTTGTTGGCATGATTCACCCGGCTTCATCAAAGGGGCATCGGTTCGTATTGGTGGCGACTGATTATTTCACAAAGTGGTCTGAGGTGGTACCTCTCAGGAATATGACCCATAAGGAGGTAATCCATTTTATCACTGAGCACATTATTCACCGATTCGGCATTCCACAGACGTTGACTACGGATCAATGCACGTCTTTTATGGCGAAGGAGGTCAAACAATTTGCCGAATCCACTTGGAATTAAGATGCTCAATTCGTCTCCTTATTACGCGAAAGCCAACGGACAAGCCGAGTTAACTACTAAAATATTGACTCGCCTCATAAAGAAGAAAGTTGCAGATTATCCAAGGCAGTGGCATGAAGTGTTGCCCGAAGCGTTGTGGGCTCATAGAATCTCAAGGCACGGAGCTACCAAATTGACTCCCTTCGAGTTAGTATACATGCAAGAGGCCGTCTTACCTATTGAGGTGAATCTGGCCGCCTTGAGGTTCGCCAAGCAAAACGATTTGTCGGCTAAACATTACTATGACCTGATGATGGATAATATCGATGAGGTGGCAAACAAACAACTGATGGCCTTAAAGGACATCGAGGCAGAAAAGTTGCGGGTAGCCAATACGTACAAACAAGAAAGTCCGGCGCAAGGACTTCCAAGTTGGCGACTTAGTCTGGAAAGTTATACTGCCGATTGGCTCTACAAGCCGAAAATTCGGCAAATGGTCAAGGGCCGCTGCAAGTCGCAAGGATCGTACCCAACAACTTTTATCTGGTGGAGACAATGGGAGGGAGCATGCTGCCCCGGGCTATCAATGGACAATCTCTAAAGAAATTCCACCCAAGTGTGTGGCAATCCGCCTAAACGCACAAGACGGCCGATATGAAAATATCGCCCTTACCAAAAACATGGCCGATGAGATTAAGCATCGCCCTTAGACTGACAATCTACATGATTATTTTCTGTCATGCAAGCTCTGCCAGAAAACAGGGGGTCATGTGTTAGCATCCATTTATGGCAGATAGCTGGCTAAGGCGAGGAGGACCTGTAGACGGTTAAGGATCGGACGAATGCGTTTGGTTTTGAGCCGGCTTCAAGAGGAGCCGGACAGCAGGCCTACTTAAGCGTGAAGAATCAAAGCGCTACAATCAAAGGAATCTAGAATCCACGCAGAGCTAGATTTGGGCCGGCTTATGCCCAAAACCCATAACACAGCTGGATCAGGTGCAGAGACAAGGCGAAATCGACTTCAACGTGGAAGGACGAGGCGGCTCTAGAAGGAGTCACACGGGCGATGGGAGTCCGGGTCCAGTATGAAGCCGGAGGAGAATTTGCCTAGTTTACAGTTGTATTTCGGCTCACATACCGACTTTGTAACATGAACAAAGTCCAAAACTTGTACGGAGTCCAGCCGCGTTAATCGATAACCGAGTTAAGAGTGGTAAAAAATGATGGAATACTCCTATACTTGTTGTAGACTTGTAGATTTCTACGAGATGCAACCTGGTGAGAGGTGCACATTCTTTCTCGACTATGCTGGCGCGGAGACTTACTTCATGTATAGGCACCCCGACCACTCTGACAGTTCCGAGTCTGAGGATCATAACCCTAGAGGTGACGATGATAATGAGTTCTTCTTGTTTAACTTTTTATGTCACGGCCGGTGTAGGCCATAACAAGTTGAATGCCTTTTTTTCTCTGAAACAAACTTACTGATGTGTGAATTACTATACTTGGTAATCATTAATTGCATTGACCACCATATATATAATAAGCAGGTAAGCATGGATCAAGGCAGCGGGGACGTGAAAATTCTCTGGCCACGGGACAGGATCGCTTTGGGATCATACTTGCGCTTCCTGTCCACAAATCTGGCCCACTTGGTTGGACCGAAGTGCTTCTTCTCCCACCCTTCCTGCCCGGCGTAGTACGGCAGGTACTGCACGCACGCTATCCCGGCCTCCTCGCAGAAGCGTAATATCTCCTGGTTCTGTTCCTCCAGGCGCCTCAGCAGCGGCTGGCCGCCGTCCGGCGTAGACGACCTGAGGATCCCCACCGTGTAGAACACCTCCTCCTCCTCCGGAAACACTGCCGATGCCTCACCGTCCCACCTGTTCCGGTTCATGGGGTAGATGAGGAAGGGGCCCATGGCGCCGCTGCGTAGGATGCCGTGGAAGACGCCGGCCGCGAAGTCGAGGACACCGGAGCGCGGGAGAAAGAGGTTGAGCCAGGGGTGGGGAACGTTCCAGAGACCGGCGGCGCGGAGCTTGAGCTCGCCGTCGCGCACCCGGTCCAGGAACCCGACGTACGACACGTCCCACACGAACCCGAAGCCCCGCGCGTAGCGCAGCTCCCGCAGCAGCACCTCCAGCCTCTGCACGCATCAATTAGCAACCATGCATCATTAATCTTTCAACAGGGAGATGAGATCCCACAGACGGTCTACCTCAACCAATACTAGCGGACCAATTTCCCTCAACTAAAATTATCAGTTAACAACTTGGTCGCATGAATAATTCAATCCATTGTTGTTTACAAATTGCAGTTTAGGTACCATGGGCAAGCCAGTCTCAGAGAAGAATTCAATTGGTTTTCAAAAGGAAAAGAGATGATGCAAATGAAGTTGAGGAAAGACTAGCCGGTACCAGCAGATCATCCTTTACCCTTACTTGAATTAGAACAGCAACCAACCGTCACACACAATCAAAATGAAGATCAGACAAATGAAGTTGTTACGTTTCAAGGTATCGAGTTCCTGCAGCGAGACCCAGGATTACGCCCACAGATTTGGCACCAGACCAGAGAGATAGCGTGCATTTTTACGGTTAATGGATTTGACGGTTGGAAGAGGGTTAATTGTGGGAAACATTGTGCATTTTTAACACACATAGGTTCTGGACCATGCCCACCACACCACAATGCAACTGCAGATTGTCAAGCCTTAATGAATCAACCATGCCACATTGTGAACGCTATTTGCCTAGTGTCCTCAACAAAAGAGTGTCTTGAGATCAGATGATGGCTACCAAGAATTCATTGTCATGCTTGTTGAATTCTGTGTAAACCATTCCATTGACATTCCTAACTTTAACGAAATTTACGTCATGCGTGGTGGTCATGCTCGCCATCAGCCTGATCAGCTCTCCAAGGAGCATTACTTTCGAGTGGAAATATTCCGTGCAACACTGGACACTCAACTATTTGAACTAAATCGCAGGTTCAAATCTCACATCTACACATATCATATATGTATGATCTGCTGAACCAAAGGTATTGAGTATTGACTAATGCCTAGTTGCCAACCATTTGCCTACTGAAGTATATGGTTCATAATTGCAATTTTTTGTGCTCTGCTTTAGCTTGGCCCGCCCAAGATTTTTTTTGTAGCTCTGCCACTGCGAGGGAACAGGAAAATGGTGGAGGGGAACGGGCGGCGTGGGCAGGGGCGGGGGCGGGGATGAGTGCGATGTCAGCAGCCATCTGTTTCCTGACTACGGCGGCGCCAGGGAACGGTAGCGACGGCCGGGACACGTGCGAGAGAGCCGGTGGAGCTCTGTTTCCTGTATACGGCGCAGCGAAGAGATTAATTACCAACTCTTTTTTTACAACAAATCGATTACCTGTAATCCTAGACCAAATTGCTCTTACAAAAATAAAAGTATAAAAGAAATACCCAAACGTGAATTGCCAAGAATACCCCTCCAATCAACTGTGGATATGGCTCAATACTACTGGCCCATAGGACTACCTCGACAACAAAGAATTGTAGGACCAGAGAACGTGCAAATTATCAAAACTTGATCGAGCGAGTTGCTTTCTGGAGAAGTGGCGGCAACAGTGTGGAGTAGTACAACATGTAGGGACTACCTCGACAACAAAGAATTGTAGGACCAAGAACGTGCAAATTATCAAAACTTGATCGAGCGAGTTGCTTTCTGGAGAAGTGGCGGCAACAGTGTGGAGTAATACAACATGTAGGCTAGGCAGGGATATCGGAGTGCGTGTATCCATGCACGGTCGCTGGGCCTGTGCACCAAATCTATCCTTTTCACAAAACTTCAGCCTAAAATAAAGCTTTTTCAAAATTTTAGCCAGTTCTGATCCTTTTGTACCGCCACACCCTGTGGCGGTGTGACGGTACAAAAAAAAAGTCATACTTTATAAAAAAAATTAAGAGAGCTCATTTGGTGTTGAAGTTTTGAGGAAAAGTTAGATTTATCAAAATGGCCCGGTCGCTGTCCATGCATCAGATCTTGTTCGTGTGCTAGGTACTACTGGTGTACTTGCTGCCAGATAATTCAACCACTAGCTGTTGATCGATGCTACCTCACATGTCGACATGGATGACTCAATTCTGGCAAAATTCTACTTCCTAGTTTTGTAACTGCATATAGGATTATTACACGGTCGATATAAGTCCATGACGAGACTACCCAGAATTGACATATTCGCCTGTATATATACTCCCCAGTATCTAGTACTGCCTCCATCCCAGAATATAAAATGTTTTGGTATATTTAGAAACGGAGATAGTAGTGATCAATTACTACAATTAAGGGAAACGTTGTGCATTTCACTTATCACTTTCTAGGCCGATGCTTTTACTATCTACGAAGAAGTTTTCCCTGATTAGCTCCCACATGATTAAATTTTCTATGTTTTATCTCTGACTTTATATAGGCCGATCCAGTATACAAAACTGACATAAACCAAATATGTCATAGGGGAAGTTGGCCGATATGTGGTCAAAATCATAGTTCAGAGCCTTAAAGTTTTGATCCAACAAAAAATTGGTAAATGTATATTATAGAAATTTTCCGTAATTTTATGTTTAAGAAGTTTAAATTTACACACACTATATTTGTAGTCAGGGGTGCATAATTTAGTGGACTCGTGATTAGAATCAGGTAGCAAAAGTAAGGAATGCTGGTTTAGTTAATTTCTCCCAACACATTTTCTAGGTTAACTTTTCACCCTAAAAACTATGGCCAATGCTAGGAGTCTGCCGGCTGATTCTGGGGGAGAATCAGCCGCGCCTCCAGAGCCGTCCGAATTTCACTTTTCAGCCCCAACCTTCCCGCTCCCGCGCCGCTGCCAACGCTGATTTCCCTGCCCCTGCGCCGTCCGGCCTTGCCGCACCGCCCAATCGCCGCCATGGAGCTCCACGAGCAGTCGCCCGTCCGATCCGAGGTCGCGCGGCCCCAATAGTAGCCTCCTGTCGCTCCTGCGCCTCCCGCCGCGGGCGTCCTCATTGCGCCGCCCAATCCTTCCGCCGCCGTGCTGAAACACAAGCGGCAGGGCAACCACATCGTCTAGGGAGATGGTCCCCTTGCGGCCACGTCCTCTGGGCTTCCTCCCACGTGGTTGATGCCGGGGTCCGTCGCAGCCACGCCGGTGCCATCTCGGGGGTGGCCAAAGGCGGTGGCTACCGGCCCGAACAAGGCGAAGAAGGCGGCGGCTCGAGGACCAACGCCTCCTACACCACCTCCGCCGGCCGGGGTGCCCGGCGCGACCATCAACGGTGCCGGCGCCCATAATATGTTTGAGGAAACGCCGGAGAGGTATAATTTCGCCCCCTCTCTGAATGTGGGTCGAATCGGACGGTATTGCTTAGTTTTTTTGGTTTTCCCATTCTGTAGTTTCAATTTGCATTCGGTTCCTACATTGTATGTGAACATGTTGGAAGAGAGTGTGGTCAACATTGATAGTATACCACTTGAGGCATTTGATGCCGGCATGGAAAATCAAGGCAAGGAGGTTGGTGAGACTAAAGTGGAAGAGATTGAGGAGGAGGTGTTCGATGCTTCTCAACCGAATGCAAGAGCAAAGAAAAGCGTGAATTACACGGAAGTTGAGGACATTGCTTTGGTGACGGCATGGGAAAGTGTGTCACTCGATGCAGTGGCCGGAAATGATCAAACTTGAAATAAATATTGGCAACGAATCGAGGACAAGTTTCATTGGTTTATGCCGGCACCATCGACCCGTTCATTGAGATCACTCCAAGGCCGACATGATTTGATCAACCAATGTTGTAGCCATTGGAGTGGTTCTTTGGTGCAAGTGAGGAATGCACCTCCAAGTGGTTGCACTATGGGTGACTACGTGAGTTTGTTGTCTATGTCAATTTGTCTCAAAATTTTGTGTTGTTGTTTACTATGAATGTGCTCACACTAGCCTTCTTGCAATTTTTTGAATGTGGATCGCATTGCACATGAACTGTACAAGCAAATGTCGGGATCCAAAGGCAAACCATTTGTGCTCCAACATTGTTGGAAATTGCTTGAACATAGTGAGAAGTGGAGGTTGAGCGATCAAGAAGCTCCACCGAAGAAAGGAGCATTCGTTACCTTGGATGATCCAGAAGATAGTGATGAACCGAAGGGAAGAAACAAGGGGAAGCCCGATGGAATGAAGAAGGAGAAGGACAAGTTAAATAAGAAAACCGAGGCCGCAAGCTTGGGACAGAAAATCGATGAGTTGATGAAGTCAAAGAAAACATTGGTGGCTCAACAATTGCAAGCAAAAATGGAGATGGCCAGAACTCCGGTGTGGCGCTCCAGCCACCGCCTACTGCGATCAATTCATCCTCCGTGATATTTCTGATTCCGATATATGATGTCTACTATATTGCATGTGCAGATTGATGTCATGAATTCAGGTCTTGCGAAGGATATGGAGATATCTCGATATGTCACGACCATTTTTTGTTCTCTTGTCTATTTTTTGTTATCTGCTAGATTATTTTTGTTGGTGTCTGTAGCAACGTGCTCGTACTTTTACTATGATATATTTTCGTTGTAATCTAGTCAAACTTTTCAAATGCCGTAAGTTAGCACCCTGCAAAAAAAAACAAAAAGCTAGGCTTGCACCGGTGGAGCCATGCATGCATGCGTCCGCGTCACAGGCAGCCAAAAACTCGACATCGATCGAACATCTAGATAGCTACACGGCGCGCGCACCAGCACCGACAAAGGCCGTGGTAATATATTACCTTATCAACGTCAGACTCACCGCCGGCTGCGCCGCCGTAGTAGAGCGCTCCCTCGAGGCTGTAAAGAACGCCGCCTGCCTCCTCGGCGAGAGCGGCGACGCGCACCGCGTCGACGTCCGAGAAGAAGGACGAGCGCCAGCTCCCGACGAGGCCCTGGCCCGCGAGCACCGAGCCTTCCACGTAGTCCATGAGCCCGGACAGAGCGCCGACGCCGATGTCGACGTCGATGAGCCGCTCCTGGTCCTTGGTGAGCGTCGCGGCGTCCGTGTACAAGAGCCGCACCCAGCGCGCCCTCGCCGGCGCCGGCACCATCGGGATGCGCGCCCGGGTTATGACGCCGAACTGCCCCAGCCCGCCCATCACGGCGTCAAACAGGTCCGCGTGTTTCTGCTTGGAACATGTCACCATCTCCCCGAGTCCTGCATATATATATATATATATATAGTCACAAGTGGGTGAAGGTGACATACTGGCATGGCATGCATGAAGAATCAAACAATTAATGTTGTGCACTCGTACGTGCAGGTACGTACGTACCGGTGATGACGTCGAGTTCTTGGACGTTGGATATCTGGGGGCCATGGCGGAAGGCCTCACCGCTGATGCCGGCGTTGGAGAGCGTGCCACCGACGGTGAGGTGCAGGTAGTCGGTCCACGACCGCGGGGTGAGGCCATGCTCGAGCGCGGCGTGAAGCACGTCCGCCCACAGCTGCTCGCCGCTGGCATCGATGTAGCGGCTGTCAACCGAGACGGAGAGACGGCGGGTGGAGGAGCCGCGTCCGAGCGACGGCATGTCCACGACGACGCCACCGGGCGCGCACTCCTGGCCCCGGACCGAGTGGCCGCAGCCACGGGCGGACACCGGGAACGGGGAGGGGCGCACGCACGAGGCGCGCAGCAGAGCGGCGATGTCTCCGGGGCTCGACGGGTAGAGCACGGCCGCCGCCGCATCGAGGCCGACCGACACGACGTTGCCGAAGTCAGCGGACGCGAGCGCGGTGGCCTCTGTGTCGTCGCGGATGAGGGCGCGGACGCCGAGGTGGCGGAGCTCGTCAGGTAGGGAGGAGGAGGGCGGCGCATCGTCAGCAGCTGGTATGGTCTTGATCAGCAGGAAGAGAGCAACGACAATCATCTTGCGCGTTCTGTGTATCACGACCATGTCTGTCTTTGTGAGACGTACTCTTTGAAGCGGACACTGGCCGGGTATAAATAAGGGGCGCCGTACGTGTGCATTTTCCTAAGATTGGGATGCATGTCTACGTATGGAACTGTGAGTGTGAGTGTGAGCATACGTGCTGTCGACTGAGAACTCTCGGTCGACTGACGCGACCCCTCCCCATGGCTTTCTTCTCTCCTCCCAATCGCCTTCTTCTCCCCTAGCTCTACGGCGATGATTTCCTTGCCGGCCGGGGAAAGTTAGCGAGCGGTGGAGACGAACGACGGAACGAGTGGTGGTGCGTAGAGATCAGATAAGAGAGGTGAGATATTTTCCCGTGAACTGGTGGGACCACGTATGCTAGGAAGCCGACGCGTATTCTCGCGCGGTCACGTCTCATATCCGCTTGCAATCTGGTGTTTCTCGTTAAGACGGAATATTCTTTAAATGGGACTGTGGGAGGCGACGTTCCCGTCGATAGCGAGACGTCTGTGGTGACTTCGTCAATTTCAAGACCCGACCTGCCAGCTCAGTCTCTCGGAGGTACTCATAAGTGTAGGGTGTGCGTGTGCGCGTTCATAGGGGTGTGCGTGTGCGCGTTCACAAGTGAGGTGAGATATTTTCCTGTGGACTGGTGGGACCTAGCTAGGAAACCGACGCGTATTCTGGCGCGATCAGGTCTCATCCGATCACAGGGATCTTGCAATCTGTGGTGACAGACTAGTTGCATGTAGGCAAACCAACCTGTGGTTGGATGGTTAGCAGGGTGGTTGTACCCTCAGCCCATCAGAGTTCAAACCACAGGTTTGACATCTGTGTGTTGCATTTAGGCGGAATATTCTTTCAGTGGGAGGCGACGTTCCCGTCGACAGCGAGGCGCCCGTGGTGACTTCGTCAATCTCAAGACTCGATCCGCCGGCTCAGTATTTCAGAGGTGCTCATAGTGGTAGGGTGTGCGTGCGTGCATTCATAGGGGTGAGTGTGTGCGCGTGTATGTGAGTGTCTGCGTTTGTACTGTGTTCTAAAAAAAAAAAAAGACTAGTTGCATGTAGCCGGTCGCCGGGCGTCCGTACGTACGTACTTACTTTTTTTCGCGCCAAATGTGTACGCATACGACTAGCCAGCAACATACACATGCATGTCAGCATGTGTACGTACACAGCTACTTGGAGGCCGTACACGTTAGAGAAGGCAGAAACGACAAAGCTGCTACTCCCTCCGTTCCAATTTAATTGACTTGCTATACATCACAAATGGATGTATCTAGACTTGTAACAAGTCTAGATACATCCATTTGTGATGTATAGCAAGTCAATTAAATTGGAACGGAGAGAGTAGGTGATAAGAGGCATCATGCATGATGAGGCCGAGAGAGCAACATGCACAAGCATCATGCATGACGAGGACCACCCGCTCTCACATGGACAAGACAATTTGGTAACTTGGCCTTCTCCAAAAACAAAATTATTCTCGTGCCTTGCTACCCAAAACCGGGTTTGAACGGCGGATCGCTTGGCAAAAAGAGGGTGGCCAAATTGTGGCTTATGCCCTCTTTGCAAACAAACAATAGAAACGGTTTCTCGCCTCTTTGTGGAGTGTCGACTCACGCGGCGCGTTTGGGAGCTTATCAAGGATTGGATAGGGATTCAAGCAATTCAACCCTACACTTGGAATAACCTCTCGATGGAGGAGTGGTGGTTTTTTATGACGGATGGGTCAACCCCAAATCGCAAAGCCGTCGCCTCTCTCACTTTGCTCACCACTTGGGAAATTTGGAATGAACGCAATGCAAGAGTCTTCCAAAACAAGTTCGCACCTCCCCTAGTCATTCTTGAAAAAATAAAGCGAGAAGCCCGGTTGTGGGTCATTGCGGGTGCCAAACATTTGGGCATTTTGATGCCGCGAGAGTAGTTGTCTTGTAACTTAAACCTTTACTTTCTTGTATTGTCCTCTCGTAATTAATATAAGGGGCAAAGCTTTTTCCCACGGTTCAAAAAAAAAAAAATTGCATGATGAGGACTTCGTGCATTAGCGTGTTGGAGCTGCAACCTTGCAGTTCCTCTCTCTCTCTCTCTCTAATCTCTCAAACTTCTTCTCACTTTGTCTCACAATTCACAAGGAACGTACACACGCCCACACATACACCAAGAGAGAAACACCTTGCTTTGCAAAGAGACACTCCATGGTGACTACAAAAACTACATTCTGGCGGCTGCCTTCAGGGCTCTTTTTCTCACTAGATAACCCGCCGCGCCACTGGCGCAGGTGCTGGAATTTGTGCCATAAGTTTTATCTCATTTTAGTGTCGATACATGTTTGCTATATGCCGGTATAAATGCAAGTACTTGTAAGTAGCTTAAATGTATTCATGTGAAGATCGTAGTTTTTTTAATACATAGACCAATGGTATGTTTGGGCAATCAAAGTTGTATATAATTGGCCATCCGTGAGAAAAAGGTATTTTCTGTTAAGGTGAGAACAGAATGGTTTGTAGTTTAAAACTGCAGGGGCATTCGTTCTAAATAGGATTTTTGTGATCTCGGGCCTGGCGAGCACTATCGCTCCTGGTCGTCTTTAGGTCAAGCAGCTTTCAGAGCCAAGGCATATGGTGCAATCGCCTGAGGCGGCCAAGAATTTGTTAGCTTAGTGAGGATTCAGTTTGGTAGACATAAGTTTTTATTTATTTGTTTATGTCGAAAACTTTTGTTATAGCGATGGCGCCACTGGCGCAAGTCTCAGAATCTGGCGCAAGAACCATAATGAGACCTATATTTATTTGCCCGTGAAAACTGACTCAGTAACCATACGAAAGTGATAGTTCCACTAGTACAGCAGGGCAACTGTACCGGTTGTATTGGGCCTTTGGTACCGGTTGTGCAACCGGTACTAAAAGGTCGGGACTAAAGGGGTACCCCTTTAGTACCGGTTGTAGGCTCGCCACGTGTGTGAACCAGTGCGCGCGCAGCTGAGGACCTTTAGTACCGGTTGGTAATACCAACCGGTACTAAAGGTTCCTGCTTTTTTTACCCCCCGCTTACTTTTTCAGGGGGGTTTAGGTTTTCGGTTTTATTTCTTTTCGCTTATTTTTCGGGGTTTAGGGTTTCTGTTTTTTTCCTTTTCGCTCATTTTTCAGGGTTTCGGAGGAGATCACGTATAAAGTACTGACTACACATATGAAGTACTCATTACACATATAAAGTACTCTCTTACATATAAAGTACTCATAATTACAATGGAGATCACCGCTAGCTAGTACATGCATGGAGGGAGTCTATTTTTCGACATAGTGGAATTCACCGAATTCATCTAGGACATGCGTCAGAATGAATCCCGCCAATTCCTCCGCAATAGCTTTTACGCGGTTTTGTGGTAGGAGCTGGCTCCGCTTCCTTGACATCTTTAAAAGAAGGAGATCAAATCAGTTATGATCGAAACTAAACACAATTGATGGTAGCAAAATAAAAGTTGTGTATGATGTTTACGTACCTCTCGATTTCTTACACTATTGACTCTCTCATTGACCCTCATGTGAATATACTCGCAAACGTAGTATCCACATAGTTCCGTCCCCTGTGGTTGTAGCAGACACCACTATACAAGAATATAATTTAATCAAATAATAATCAAGAGAACGATAATGGTATTAGAAAGATACGCAGACCTAGATACGTAGTAGTACTTACATTGTTAGCCTTGAACTCCAGCTTCTCTTTCCATTCACCGCGTTCTTCCGCGATGAACCTTTTCCAAACCCTGCCCGGAAAAGAAAATGAATTGAGGAGTTATTACTTATACTTTTGATATCCGGAAATGAACGAAAAGGACGATATAGTGCGATTGAAATTACCTCTTGAGCATTAGACGCACGCTTTTGTAATCATCTTGATCTTTCCTTAATGAGTCCCAGACTTCAACTTCTCCTTCCTCGAGTCTAATGATTAGCAGAATGAAGTGGTACCTGCGCACATTTATATACGCAGGTATTCAGAACTCATCAATTACACTTAATGTGTACAAGACAGTAACACTCACCCGAAGTTGTAAGGAAGAAGTATTTCCTTTTTGGTACTTTGTCGCTTAAAACACGTTAGCAAAACGTCCTCTGTTTCCTGGGCATACAGAGGACTTCCTACGGTCTCATGAACTTTATCCGGGTCAATGAACCCAATGTCCCAGATTCCTCCCATTCGGCATTCACGAATCTTCATTCTGCATAATAGCGTACAAAAGAATGTTGTGAGGATAATTACAAGCAATGAACGAGCTTAACTATAAATAATTAAATTACACGAATAAATTACTTACAGACAATAGCAGCTGATGATAGATTTGTCGAGGCACGTTGATTGTACATCTGAAAAAGTTCGGAGAACTCAACCTGCACAGCATATTCTCGGAAAAGTGTTGTTCCTTAACTCCCGCCATGAGATATGTCTCCCTTCTTTTGCGGCGGCCATGTACCAGTATGCAATTTATATAACTGTGTTGTTAGAGCACTCGGATTTTCGACCAGAGGCAGCCCGAGTTCAAATTGATATTGAATTGCTATCTGCGCTATGGGGCAACCTGTGTCGCCAATGACAACTTCTCCATGCTCGATTTCCCGAGCTTCAGAAGGCACAATGAGCGGGGCGATCGATTGTGCTTCTTGTTCTCCGAGCTGGGCAACTCTTTTCCCTCACGCTTTTTCTTCCTCCTCTGTGAGGAAAGTACCTTGTCAATACCTCGCTCATAGTCTGAAAGGGGCGGCGGTGGAGGTCATATAGGTTGTCAACGGTGCGATCTTTTACCTGAGTTGGTATAGTCTTCAGAAGTTCCTTTATGGGGTCAAGTCTTGCCTCCAGTCTTTCCTTTTTTTCTGTTCAAAAAAGGCTGCAGCCTTGCCTTGTGTGCTCAGTTTAATTCCTCCATAGTCATCTCGCCAGCTAACTTCTCAGGAGCCTTGACTTCCTTGGTTTTTTTTGCACGTTTCTTGACAGGGGACGCCGTGAACAGCTTCCGCTTTGTCAAATTACTAGTGGGCGCAGCAGTCGGCTGACGGGACGGCGCGGGCGATGGACTCGCGGTGGGCTCCCAATCGTCGGGGGAGGAGGGTGGACTTTGCTGTGGTGAATTTCTAACCGGAGGAGTCGGTGGCCTTGGCGCCGAGTCTGGAAACTTGATGTATTTCTTCTTCCATAGAACGATACCAAGTTCGACTTCTCCCAATGTCTTCTCGCCTTCAGCTCCGGGAATGTCAAGATGTATTGAGTTCATTCCCGACATAACTTTCGTGACCCGACACGAGCAAATCCAGCTGGAATCACACCAAAATGGAAGGTTGCTCCAGGTTGATGTGGTAAAGCATAGCCAGTCGCCACCGGAAAACAAATGTTCTTCAACGGCCCATGTAACTCACAATTTGTCTTCTCCGTGATATCATCCACGGGGTAGTGAGCCGCCGACGGTTCATCAACTGGTTCATCAACTGCAGGATCTTGTAGCTGCGTGGAACCCACGCTGCTTTTCCGCTGAGATGGGCAGACATCGACTGCATGATCTTCTACTCGCAGCTGAGATTCCCTTGCTGGGTAATTAAGGCCAGTTGCTCCTTCACATCATGCATCTGGCGTTCTAAGTTTGTAAACCTCTCCGCCTCCCTCTTCTTACTTCTGCAATGTTTTCTATAAGTTGCAGCGTCCTCCGGAAACCCTTCAAGAAAACCAACCCCGCCTCCTCTGCCTCGACATCGTCCCCAGTGTTCTTTATTCCTGAGGGCGAGTGAAAGCTCGTTGTCCTCTCTATCGGGAACATATTTTCCCTCCTTGACTTGTGCTATTGCGTCAACTAGTTTTTTGACGACTCTTGTAATTCTTTTCCTCCATTTTCCCCGTGCAACAATCAGCCCTGTGTCTGGGTCCAAAACTGCCCCATGCGCGAACAACCAGAACTTGGACCTGTCGGGCCAGTCATCTGTCTATGGACGGATCCCTTTTTGACGTAGCACGTTTTCATAGGCCTCCCACTTAGGCAAGGCAGTCTTGTAGCCACCTGAGCCCAAACGATGGTGATATTTCTTCTTCTTAGCATTCAACTTGTTTTGGGTCGATCGGGCCACAGCGACGGCCGATTTCTTATACGCCACAAATTCAGGCCAGTCATCTTTTATCTTCACTAGATGTCCGGTGAAATTTGGAGGTTTTTTCGCATATTTTTGCCACAACTTTTTTTCTTCCAGTTGTTGAATTGCTGGGCCATCTTGCTAAGAGTCCATTCCTTGACTTTATCCTTCCTCTTCTGTGGGAGATCTGCCGGTAGGCTGAAAGAAGCCAACATCGAGTCCCAAAGGGTATCTTTAATTCTTTGCTCGAGATATTTTGCGCCAATGCTGGCTTTCTTCGGCTGATTCCATTCTGCAACGGTGATCGGGACCATGTCCCTCACAAGAACACCGCATTGAGCTACATATTTAGTGTAGATTCCTTCGGGTTTCTCCGGTTTACCTTTTATACTAACTTCGTCGATCGACAAGTTTGCACCATCCGGCAGCTTTACCCGTTGGTTCGGGCCTCGTGTAGGGATTGACTTAGATCCAGAGGGCTAAAAGAAAAATGTTTCGTTAATAAGTGCAATATAAATCTATTAATGCATCTAGCTAGTGATCAACAAGACTTAATATATACCTCGCCGGATTTTTCTACAGAGTTTTCTAACGGCACTTCTTCGTCGTCATCGTCGTCGTCTCTGAAATTTTCTAACTCAAGTCCCTCACCAGAGTCGTTCAAACATTTCGCGCTAAAATCTTCGTCGTCTTCTTCGCTGGAATCTTCTCCATCGGAATTGGGTTCTGCAGCCTTATCATATATAATTGCTTGCATCCGGTCTTCATTCTCCTCGTCTCGGATGAAGGGGGCGTCGTCTCGGATGATGGGGGCGTCGTCCTCCATAGCTCAATGTCACTGCAAATTTGTAATTCATAGCAAACAACTTTAAATTTCTTATACACTAATAAAATAACTTTGCTACTAAAATAACAATATTGCAACTAAAATGACTTAGCAAAATTTTCAAACTTAGCCTAATACTCAAACTTTGCTACTAAAATTTTCTAACATAGCAATATTTCAAACTTAGGAATATTTCAAACTTAGCAACATTTCAAACTTAGCAATATTTCAAACTTTACAATGTTATTTTTAGTAATGTTATTTTAAAACTTATCTAAATGACTTAGCAATATTTATAACAAAATTTCTACACTAATAATAACCTATAAACATTAAACAAAATTGCTAAGTTATAACAAAATTTGCTACACTAAACTTTACTTTACTAAATAATAACACTAACTTATGGAAATTTCTAACTTTACTATGTTATTTTTAGTAATCTTAATTTCTAACTTTATGCTAAGTTTCAAATTTGCTAAAACTGCTAACTTTACAAAATTGCTAAGTTTCAAAATTGCTACACTAAAAATAACCTAAACAATAATGAATTTTTTTTCTAAGTTTCAAATTTACTAAAAATTGCATCGTGTTTCAAATTTGTAACTTAAATGTGCTAACTTTGCTAACTTAAAATTGCTACCTTAAATTTTTGCTAAGTTTCAAAATTTTTGCTAAGGTTGTAAAGCACAATCTCAATTTCTAACTTTATGCTAAGTTTCTAACTTAAATTTTTGCTACTAATAAAAAACTTACCTAAAACGTGGAGGCCGGCGATGGCGCGGTGATGGCGCGGTGGTAGCGCGCGCGGTGGTGGGAGGCCGGAGAGGCACGGTGGTGGCGCGGTGGTGGGATGCCGGAGGGGCGCGGTGGTAGCGCGGTGGTGGGAGGCCGGAGGGGCGCGGTGGTGGCGCGGTGGCCGGAGAGGCGCGGTGGTACGGTGGAGGCCACCGGAGAGGCGCGGTGGTGGACAGAGACGGCGGGGGAACGCGCGGCGGTGGACGGAGAGGACGGGATGGGTGGCGCGCGGTGGAGGCCGGAGGAGCAGGGCTTCGCCGTCGCCGTGGAGATCGCCGGAGGAGAGAGAGAGACGCGGGTCTTCGTCAAATTTGGCGATTTGGGGGAGAGAGAGACACTTAACCGTTGAAACAACCTTTAGCACCGGTTGTGCTTTAGTACCGGTTGTACAGCACAACCGGTGCTAAAGGTCCATTTGTGGCTGGCCGAAATTTGGCGCGCGAACCCGCCCCTTTAGTACCGGTTGGTATGACCAACCGGTACTAAAGGGCTTTTCTTTTTTTTTCTCATTCTTTTTCTTTTTGATTTCCTGTTTTATTACTTATGTTTTCTGTTTTGCTTTATATCTATTTGGTTTCTAAAAGCTTTTTTTCTCTAGTTTCTTTTTCTTTTATATCTATTTAATTTAATAGCCACCGTGTCTATTCGTTGAAAATGGTCGAATTTTTCAAAACTATCGAATGTTCAAAACTTGTGTACCTTAAAATTCAGCAAAATGCGTGTTTGATTGTTTAAATGCATGTTATATAATTTGAATTTCTAAAAAAGCTTTTAATATGAATTAAAAAATAGAATTTAAATGCAAGCATTAAAAAATAGAATTTAAATGCAAGAATTCAAATTTGACTTTTTCTTCTCTCCCGTCAAATTCTTTCCCGCCCTTTCTTCCCGCCCTTTTTTCCCGCCATCGTATCTCCCGTCCGTTTCTACCGCCAATTCTTCTCATCTCGGCCTATAAGAACCTCTTCTCACTGAGGTTGGTAAGCATTCTAGTCCACTCACTCGAACATGTTGAGCTTTCCTTCAGATGGTAGTTTCCCGGTAGGAATGTCGGCAGTACTTTTGAGGTTTACGGTCGATTTCAAGGTAGACAATAAGAAAATCCCATTCGAAGATATTGTTAGTCATCCACCTTATCTCCGTGAGCTATCAGCGAAGCTAGTTAGGCATGGGTGGCCACGAAGGGATTCGAAGGAAATAGAAAAAGAACTTGTGAGGCTGTATGCTAGGTGGCAGAAGAAGAAACTAGCATATAGGAGTGAAGCAGATATGTTGGATGCTTTTCGTAAACCGATTTTATGGGTAGAGGAGAGCGAGGATGAAGATGATATCTTCATGCCGACTGAAGCAGCAAGAAAGCTGCAGCAGCGGCGGCAGCGTCGAAGGGGAAGGGTGCGGCGTCGTATTATGGTTAAATAAAGGTTTAATAAATTATTACACATCACCAACAACATCCCTATCTAGTGTTCACGTTTTCTTCTGATTGCGCCGTAGCCATGGACAATCTTCATCATTTAACACGATGCTTGGGTCAGTTTTCACTTTGAAGGGCGGAATTTCATGAAACTTATTGTAATCTTCTGACATGTCTGTCTTGTCCTCCACTCCCACGATGTTTCTTTTCCTGAAAGAACTATGTGGCGCTTTGGCTGATCGTATGATGTATCGCTTGCTTATCTTTTCTTTTTTTCGGTCTGGAAGACATGTCCTTCACATAGAAAACCTGAGCCACATCATTGGCTAGGACGAATGGCTCGGTGTGTACCAAGATTGTTGAGATCCACTGTAGTCATTCCGTACCGCCGGTCTATCTCTACCCCGCTGACAGGTTGACCCATTTGCACTGAAACAAAGGGATCTTAAAAGAAGGTCCATAGTCAAGTTCCCATATCTGCTGTATGCAACCATAATATGTGTCCTTTGTCCCATCGTCGTTTGTTGCATCAAAGCGGACACCACTGTTTTGGTTAGTGCTCTTTTTGTCTTGGGTTTCCGTGTAAAATGTATTCCCATTTATCTCGTACCCTTGGAAAGTCAATATAGTCGAAGATGGTGACTTGGCCAACAAGTATAGCTCTCTCCAACAGTGTGTTATTAATGAGATGTGTACGCAACCAACTGCCGAAAGTTCCACGTGTTTCCTTTAATCCAGAAGTTAGTCTCCTCCGGGTATTCGGAGCGTAAAATATCCATGTGTTTCACGATATACGGAGCCACCAATCTGGAATTTTGTAGAACTGTGTAGTGTGCTTGAGTGAAAGAATGCCCGTCCATACATCTTGTTGCTTTCTTTCCTAGCGTGCCTTTTCCACGCAGTCTCCCCTCATGGCGCGATTGAGGAACACCGATCGGCTTAAGATCAGGAATAAAGTCAACACAAAACTCAATGACCTCCTCTGTTCCATAGCCCTTGGACATGCTTCCTTCTGGCCTAGCACGGTTATGAACGTATTTCTTTAAGACTCCCATGAACCTCTCAAAGGGGAACATGTTGTGTAGAAATACAGGACCGAGAATGGAAATCTCTTCGACTAGGTGAACTATGAGGTGCGTCATAATATTGAAGAAGGACGGTGGAAACACCAACTCGAAGCTGACAAGACATTGGACCACACCCGTCTGTAAACTTGGTAGAGTTGCTGGATCGATTACCTTCTGAGAAATTGCATTCAGGAATGCACATAGCTTCACAATGGGTACTCGAACGTTTTCCGGTAGAAGCCCCCTCAATGCAACCGGAAGTAATTGTGTCATAATCACGTGGCAGTCATGAGACTTCAGGTTTTGGAACTTTTTCTCTGCCATGTTTATTATTCCCTTTATATTCGACGAGTAGCCAGACGGGACCTTGATACTGCTCAGGACTTGAAAAAAGATCTCCTTCTCTTCTTTGGTAAGAGCGTAGCTGGCAGTACCTTGGTACTTCTCTGGATTCAGGTTGTCTCGTTCGTGCGTACTTTGCTGGTCCTGCCGTGCATCCGATGTATCTTTCGTCTTCCCATACACGCCTAAGAAGTTTAGCAGGTTCACGCAAAGATTTTTCGTCACGTGCATCACGTCGATTGCAGAGCGAACCTCTAGGATTTTCCAATAGGGTAAATCCCAAAATATAGATTCTTCCACGGGTACGTGTCCATCGTCTTTCGGAACATTTAGACTGCCAGGACCCTTTCCAAATATTACTTCCAAATCCTTGACCATGCCATATATAACATCACCATCAGGGCGTGTAGGCTTCGTTCGGTTATCTGCCTCACCTTTGAAATGCTTGCCTGCCTTTTTACGGGATGCCTTTTGGAAGAAATCGACGATGACCAAGGTACACATTCTTGTTACCTAAATATATACTGTCAGTCTTATCTAAACAGTGCGTGCATGCATTGTATCCCTTGTTTGACTGTCCTGAAATGTTACTAAGAGCAGGCCAATCATTGATGGTTACAAACAGCAACGCTCGTAGGCCAAATTCCTCCTGTTTGTACTCATCCCACACACGTACGCCTTCGTCAGACCACAACTGTAAAAGTTCGTCAACTAATGGCCTCAGATACACATCAATGTCGTTGCCGGGTTGCTCGGGCCTTGGATAAGCACTGGCATCATAATATACTTTTGCTTCATGCACAACCAAGGAGGAAGGTTATAGATACATAGAGTCACGGGCCAGGTGCTATGACTGCTGCTCTGCTCCCCAAACGGATTCAAGCCATCTGTACTTAGACCAAACCTTAAGTTCCTTGCGTCAGCTGCAAAATCCTTGAACGCACTGTCGATGTTTCTCCACTGAGACCCATCTGCGGGGTGTCTCAGCATCTCGTCTTCCTTACGGTCTTCTTTGTGCCATCGCAACAACTTGGCATGCTCTTTGTTTCGGAACAAACGTTTCAACCGTGGTATTATAGGAGCATACCACATCACCTTCGCGGGAACCCTCTTCCTGGGGCTCGGCTCGCCCTCAACATCACCTGGGTCATCTCGCCCGATCTTATACCGCAATGCACCGCATATCGGGCATGCATTCAAATTCTCGTACTTCTCACCGCGGTAGAGGATGCAGTCATTGATGCATGCATGTATCTTCTCCACCTCTAATCCTAGAGGGCAGACAATCTTCTTTGCTTCGTATGTATTGTGCGGCAATTCATTATTCCTTGGAAGACTCTTCTTAAATATTTGTAGCAACTCCTGAAATGCCTTGTCAGATATTCCATTCTTTGCCTTCCACTGCAGCAATTCCAGGGTGGTACCCAGCTTTTTCTGGCCATCTTCACAATTTGGGTACAACAATTTTTTGTGATCCTCTAACATGCGCTCCAACTTCGACCACTCGTTTTCACTTCCGCACTTCATCTGTTCATCAAGAATGACCCGACGAAGATCATCATCATCGGACTGATCAACAATGACCTCGAGCTCAACTTCGTCTTCCCCCATTGTAGTATCACCGTGTTCAGAGAACACAGGATAGTTGTCATCATCCTCTTCTTCAGGGTCTTCCATTATAACCCCTCTTTCTCCATGCTTGGTCCAACAAAAATAATTGGGCATGAAGCCTTGTCGCAACAAGTGGGAGTGTATGGTTCTTACGCTCGGGTAATTCCTCGTATTCCGACATTCATCACATGGACAAATCATAAAACCATTCTTCAGCTTGTTTAACTTAACCACATCGAGAAAACGATGCATGCCATCAATGAACTCGGGACAGCGTCGATCACCGTACATCCATTCTCGGCTCATCTGCATTACATAAATACATCAAAAACCATTACACCAGCTAAATAATGAATAGAGATACGTGACCAAATTAATTAATACAAGTTCATCACATTAAAACCAAAGTAGAGTAGTGCCCAAATGTAATACATAGTTCTCACGAAACATACATCAATCGAAACTAACATACAACTATCTAAAGAATTTAAATCCAACAACAAATGCGATCAGAATCGCAACCAAGGTAACTATTGAACCAACAGCATAATGATACCAAGCCTCTTGACTAATGACATATTTTCTAATCTTTTTAAGCTTGACGCGCATTGCATCCATCTTCATCTCGTAGCAGCGACGACGTCGGCAAGCTCGACCCCGTGAGCATCAACGATGTCGGCAATCTTCAAGTCCAATACCATCTTCTCTTCCAGGCATTGGAGACGAAGATCTTCACTTATCTTCAATTTTGCTTTTAAATCGTTGTTTTCTTTTTAAAAACTCGACAATAGGGTCGGCTGGAATTTCCGGTTCAACTACCTCCTAAATAAAAATATATCTATGTCAAGTTGGTCGGCATGATTGTTATAACCATGAAACAAAATAAATAGTTATAAAAATATACCACATCCGAATCATAGACCGGACGAGGGCCGACGGGGACGGATATCAAAACCATGACACTATACATATAAAAAAACATAAGAAAATTATACAAGAAATAATTATGCATTTAAATCATATAACTAACATTTTTTAAAATAAAAGATAAAAAAAGAGGCTCACCGAGGTGGTGTCGGTGACGGAGCGGCGCGGGCGATCGACGGCGGTGAGGAAGGGGACGGGACGACACTATATAAAACCACAAATTATACTTTAATTTGAGATCAAAATGCATATAAAACAAATGAAATCCCTAACTTAGTCATTTCATCAAACACCTTGCAAGCACTACAAAATCAAACTAGCTAAACTTGCACGAAAATGAACTAAACTTGAAATGCCGGAAGAGAAGATGAAGTTGCTAACCCTTATATATGTAGGTGCCCGCAGTCTTGGAAGTTGTTGGAGAAAAAAGGGGTGAATTTGAACTTGGGAGAGCAAAGAGAGAGGAAAAATGGAGTTGAGTTCGAGCTCAAAATGGTGCTGGCTCGGGGTGGCAGAAGGTTTATAGTGGCCAGGACCTTTAGTACCGGTTGTTAATAGCAACCGGTACTAAAGGCCCTCTTTAGTACCGGTTGTTAAGAACAACCGGTACTAAAGGTCGCCGCTGCTGCCGCAAGAGCACAACCGGTGCTAATGCCCCCTTTAGTACCGTTTTAGTTCAACCGGTACTAAAGGGGGCGCACCGTTGCCCCCTTTTCTAGTAGTGTTCATATCAAATATATTTAACACCAAATAAAATAGGCCAAACAAAATCAAGAGAACAATGCAGGCTGGTTAAGACCTGCTTAAATTGTGGTACTACACATGCTCAAATACATAGCAAATAAGTTCAAGCATATGCGTACATTAAGAACATGAGTAGGTGAAAGGAGCGATCAAACATGCACGTAGACACTGGAGTATATTCCCCTCGGAAGATGGCCTCTTGGAGTCAAGGCATTGGTGCAGAAGGGGTATTCAGGGTCCATGCTACATGTGTATTTGGTAAATTTCAGCATGTAACTCTACAACTGACTTGAAAATGACTTCTTTCTTAACACTAATAACTTCTTCAACTCGTACACTTTCCCTTCAAGTATGTATATCCATGAACAATGAAACTGATCTCCTGGAACCCACTAGTGGAAAAGAGGCCTTTCGTCCGGGCCATTAGTCCGGGCGTGGCCTGCGTCGGGACCAATGGTCCGGACACGTCGCCCCGAAAACGTTTCGGCGTACTTCAACCTTTAGTCGCGGCTCGTTAGGATCCAATGGTCCCAGTTTGAGATACAAACCGGGACTAAAGGGGTCTGTGGCCCGCTGGGTTCCTGGTGCGCCCCTTTAGTCCCGGTTCTATATACGACCCGGGACTACTTTTGAACCTGTTTCTGTTCAAACGCGCGAGAACCCTTGAGTTCCCGCGCTGGTCGTTGATCACACAGGGAAACGAAGAGTTTGATCAAATCTTAATGGATTTTGGAAGTTGATCAACACGGTCGGATTAATTACCACAATCTCCTCATCTCCCCTGCTAGCTATAAGAGACCTACAGTGCCATTTGCCAAATGCACCATCTCCTCTCTCTAATCTTCTCTAAAATCCTCTCTCGAATCGCTGCCGCGCGCCATGGAGCCACCTCTATGCGAGGAGTACAAGTACAAGGACATCTCCGTCGACATGGACTTCAAGGTCATGGTCACTCACCGCGCATCAACCGTGGAGAGTTGGATCGGCGACGTCAAGATGCGCTACCTCGACGCCGCACCGATGAAGATCGTGGGCCTCGACTGCAAGTTCACCGATGCCACACCCGAGGAGAGGCAACGTGCCGCCGTCCTGCAACTCTCTGTGGCGACCGACACGTTGGTGTTCCATATTTGCCACGCTGATCGGGTGCCAGGCCCTCAAGGATTTCTTGATGGACAAAACCATCAAATTCTGCGGCGCGGCTATCAACAACGATCATCGTATGCTGGCGCCTTACGGAATTCATATTCCGTCCGCCGTCGACCTCCAGCGGGCCGTTCACCCTAACCCAACATTCCCTAATCTTCCGAGTCTCTATGCTCTAGCCAATTTTTTTATTGGCACAACGCTTGAGAAGAAGAAGAAGATTAACAAGAAGAGGAAGAAGGAGGACGAGAAGAAGGAGGAGGAAGAAGAGGACCTCACATCAGGTTGGGGCAAGTTTCCATTGAGCTTTTATCGCATCAAGTATGCCGCTCTGGACGCTCGCCTAGGCTACGAGATTGCTAGGAGGTGTCTCGATGCTATGTGAGACGTTTGATTGAAATAAAAAGTTATGTGAAATTTGGATGTATTTAGCCCTTGTTTTCCTTTTGTTGAATTTTGCCAAGTTGGATCAAAAGTTATGGAATTTGAAAGATTATGCTTGAATGTGCTATATTTAAATCAATTGGGCAATCGGGAGAAACTAAACGCTTAATCCGTACTAAATTGAAAATGAATTGAAAATGAATGAATATGACACCGAATTGAAAATGAAAATGAATTAAAAATGAATTAATATGAAACCGAATTGAAATTGAAAATAAATGAATATATTATTATTACTTAATTATAAATCTTACTTAATCCATATTAAATTGAAAATGAATTAATATGACACCGAATTGAAAAAAAATACAAAAACAGGAAGAAAAGACCTTTAGTCCCGGCTTGAGATACAAACCGGGACTAAAGGGCTACGGCCACCTTTAGTCCCGGTTTGTATCTCAAACCGAGACTAATGGGCTGGCCCTATATATATGGCAGCCCCTCCCCGCCCCCCCCCCCCCTCCTGTTTTTTTTCCTGGTGGAGGTGGAGTAGGTTGGTGCTAGTTTTTTTTCTTCATATGCACTAGAGGTGTTCGGTGAAATGCCTGTTAGAGCGATGCCACTTGAGTTCACACAAGACAAACATGATATGAGGTGCCCGATCCACACTTAAGCTTCCTCCTCTTTGTTTCCAAGTGTCCTAAAAGGTTAGCAACTATTTTCTCGTTTAGACCGCGCGGTAGTAATTTTAGCATCGTGATTGCGTTTGATATATAGTTCTATGATGCAGATGAGCCATCCATGGATGTACGGTGACCGACGCTCTGCCGCTTACAGAGAAGGCGTGCGTTCTTTTCGCCTTGCGGCCGAGGCGAACAAGCATGGGGTTGGCTTTATGTTTTGTCCATGTGTTGAATGTCGGAATGAGAAGGATCACACTTCCTCAAGAGTCATTCAGAGCCACCTGCTTCGATCCGGTTTCATGTCCGGCTATAATGTTTGGACCAAGCACGGAGAAAGAGGGGTAATGATGGAAGACGGCGATGAAGAAGAGAACGATGATGACAACTACCGATCTATGTTCCCTGAATACGCTGATACCGAAATGGAAGACAATGAAGAAGAAGAAGAAGAAGAAGAAGAAGAAGGTGAAGAACGGGCACCAGATGAGCCCGCTGATGATCTTGGTCGGGTCATTTTGATGCAAGGCGAGGCTGCGACACAGAAAAGGAGAGGTTGCAGTTCGAGCAGATGTTACAGGACCACAACAAATTGTTGTACCCAACTTGTGAAGATGGCCAGAAGAAGCTGGGTAGCACACTGGAATTGCTGAAGTGGAAGGCAGAGACCGGTGTGACTGACTCGGCATTTGAAAAGTTGCTGGTACTAATGAAGAAGATGCTTCCAAGAAAGAACAAATTGCCCGCCAGCACGTACGAAGCAAAGAAGCTTGTCTGCCCTCTAGGATTAGACGTGCAGAAGATACATGCATGCCCTAATTACTGCATCCTCTACCGCGGTGAGAAGTACGAGAATATGGATAAATGCCCGGTATGCACTGCATCGCGGTATAAGATCAGAAAAGATGACCCTGGTGATGTTGAGGGCGAGCCCCCAGGAAGAAGGTTCCTGCCAAGGTGATGTGGTATGCTCCTATAATACCACGGTTGAAACGTTTGTTCAGAAACAAAGAGCATGCCAAGTTGTTGCGATGGCACATGGAAGACCGTAAGAAAGACGGGATGTTGAGGCACCCCGCTGATGGTCGGCAGTTTAGAAAAATCGAGAGAGAGTTCCCGGACTTTGCAGGTGACGCAAGGAACTTATGGTTTGGTCTAAGTACAGATGGCATGAATCCTTTTGGGGAGCAGAGCTGCAGTCACAGCACCTGGCCCGTGACTCTATGTATCTACAACCTTCCTCCTTGGTTGTGCATGAAGCGGAAGTTCATTATGATGCCAGTGCTCATCCAAGGCCCGAAGCAACCCGGCAACAACATTGATGTGTACCTAAGGCCATTAGTTGATGAACTTTTGCAGTTGTGGGCCGAACCAGGTGTACGTGTTTGGGATGAGCACAAACAGGAGGAATTTGACCTACGAGCGTTGTTGTTCGTAACCATCAATGATTGGCCTGCTCTTAGTAACATTTCAGGACAGACGAACAAAGGATACAATGCATGCACGCACTATTTAGATGAGACTGAAAGTATATATCTGGATAAATGTAGGAAGAATGTGTACCCGTACAATCGTCGTTTTCTTCCGCACAAGCATCACTTAAGGAGAAAAGGCAAGCATTTCAATGGCACGGCAGAACCCCGACCGAAGCCTGTCCCCCGTACTGGTGCTGATGTATTTGGTATGGTCAAGGATTTAAATGTAATCTTTGGAAAGGGTCCTGGCAGACAGCCTGTTCCGAATGACGCAGACGGACATGCACCCATGTGGAAGAAGAAATCTATATTTTGGGAGCTACCCTATTGGGAAGTCCATGAGGTCCGCTCTGCAATCGACGTGATGTACCTGACGAAAAATCTTTGCGTGAATATTCTAGGCTTCCTGGGCTTGTATGGGAATTCAAAAGATACACCGGAAGCACGGGAGGACCAGCAACGTCATAAAGGACGAGACGGCATGCATCCAGGGCAGTTTCAAGGGCTTGCCAGCTACGCTCTTACCAAAGAAGAGAAGGAAATCTTTTTTGAAGCCCTTTTCAGTATCAAGGTCCTGTCTGGCTTCTCGTCAAATATAAAGGGAATAGTAAATATGAAAGAGAAAAGATTCCAAAACCTAAAGTCTCATGACTGCCACGTGCTTATGACGCAATTGCTTCCGGTTGCATTGAGGGGAATTCTACCGGAAAATGTTCGACTAGCCATTGTGAAGGTAAGTGCATTCCTCAATGCAATTTCTCAGAAGGTAATCGATCCAGAAAGTCTATCAGGGTTACAGATTGATGTGGTGCAATGTCTGGTCAGCTTCGAGTTGTTGTTCCCGCCATCCTTCTTCAATATTATGACGCACCTCCTAGTTCACCTAGTCGAAGAGATTAGAATTCTCGGTCCTATGTTTCTACACAATATGTTCCCCTTCGAGAGGTTCATGGGAGTCTTAAAGAAATATGTTCATAACCGTGCTAGGCCAGAAGGAAGCATCTCGAAGGGCTATGGAACAGAGGAGGTCATTGAGTTTTGTGTTGACTTTCTTCCTGACCTTAAGCCGATTGGTGTTCGTGAATCTCGTATGAGGGGAGGCTGACTGGAAAAGGCACACTAGGAAGCAAAGCAACGATATGTATGGACAGGGATTCTTTCACTCAAGCACACTACAAAGTTCTACACAATGCCACCGTGGTGGCTCCGTATATCGTGAAACACAAGAATATTCTACGCTCCGAAAACCCGGGGATGGTTGACTCCTGGATTAAAGGGAAACACGAGGCGACTTTCGGCAGTTGGTTGCAGACACATCTCATGAATAACACCACTGTTGGTGATCAGCTGTACTTGTTGGCCAGGTCACCATCTTCGACTATATGTACTTTCCAAGGGTACGAGATAAATGGGAATACATTTTACACGGAAACCCAAGATAAAAAGAGCACTAACCAAAACAGTGGTGTCCGCTTTGATGCAACAAACGACAATGGGACAAAGGACACATATTATGGTTGCATACAGAGATATGGGAACTTGACTATGGACCTTCTTTTAAGATCCCTTTGTTTCGGTGCAAATGGGTCAAGCTGACAGGAGGCGGGGTAGATGTAGACCAAAAGTACGGCATGACAACAGTGGATCTCAACAATCTTGCGTACATGGACGAACCATTCGTCCTAGCCAACGATGTGGCTCAGGTTTTCTATGTGAAGGACATGTCTACCAAACCGAGAAAAAGAAATCAGCAAAAGAATACATCGTCCGATGAGGCAAAGCGTCACATAGTTCTTTCAGGGAAAAGAAACATCGTGGGAGTCGAGGACAAGACAGAAATGTCAGAAGATTATAATAAGTTTCATGAAATTCCGCCCTTCACAGTGAAAACTGACCATCCATCCTGTTAAATGATGAAGATTCTCCATGGCTATGGAGCAGAAGAAAACCACAACACTAGATAGGGATGTTGGTGATGTGTTAAACGTAATGTAATGTATTAAACCTTTATGTGATGTGTAGTAAAGTATTAAACCTTTATGTGGTGAAAACCATAATACATAGCTCGGGTCCATTTTTATTTAACCATAATACATCACGAATAATGTCACTAACTTTTGCCGGGTCCTAAGCCACGGGGTGCTGAGCGGCTGACGCTGCGCACCCAAAGAGCAGGAACCATCACAGGGGCAATACTCACGTGAGAAGGATCCCTATGAAGAACCATCCATCTACTGTTATACACCGCTGGCGTATCCAACATAAACACATAGCGATTGACGTGCTCGTCCTCCTCCCTGATACGGCGACGTACCACCCCCTCGGGGGCCGGCTCCCTCTGGAACGAGTGTGGCCCACGCGACTTCCACCAAACAAGATCCGGGTCGACGACGTCAACCGGATTCCTCACCAAGCGACGCGTCCCGGAAGATACCACCTCCCAGTGCCAGCCCGGCGGAGCCCAGTCCTGGACATCGCCCCTCGCATCCAACAGGCCGGACATCGTCGCCGAGATCTGAAAAAATGAGTGGGGAATTTGATCAAACACCTAGGCAGGGGAGGGAGAGGGCAACACCCTGGGGAGGGGACGGAGGGCGGTGTGGAGCCTCCTTATATATAAGCAAAAGTTAAAAGAAAAAACTGACCAAAACACACGGTTTCCCCGTCATACAGCCCAACGGTGCCGAATGCTTTGTATACTGCAAATCATCGCGTGGTCGTGAGACGGCAAATCGGCCTTCGATCCAGACAGCGGCAAGACGTCTCTGATGATCTGCAACTGTCCAAACAAGTGTTGGGGGATGTTGCTAATCATCAGAGATCCTTGCCGCTGCTTGGATCCGACCGAGGGGAGGGTTTCACCTTCAGCCTCCGCTCTAGGAACTCCTGCCTCTCAGAAATCTTGCTCTCTGCTACCTGTGTACTGCCAATGATGGATGCTATATATAGGGTCGTGGCCCCTTTAGTCCCGGGTGGTATCACGGCCCGGGACTAGAAACACACCGCTGATCCAACGGCTCACAAGCCCTCAAAAGAAACACACCCCTGATCCAATGGCTCACAAGCGCTCGAAAGAAACACACGATCCGTGTGCTTCTTCCTTATTGGTGGGATTCCCTTTAGTCCCGGTTGGTGGCTCGAACAGGGACTAAAGGTCTGTTGCTTCCCGCCTTATTTCTTACGTGTCCTACCCCAGCGCTGCCCTGGTCACGTACGTGTCCTACCCCAGCGCTGCCCTGGTCACGTACGTGTCCTACCCCAGATCTATATGTAGTATTGTCGCTGATGGGGTAAACCCTCAGCCACGAAGACATCGTATCCACGAGATGGATCCGACAGCCCTCCGCAGCGCCTTCTAGACGAGGTCGAGCGTGCTCGGCAGAGCGCGCTTGGGCGCTACCGCGGGAGCCTATCCCGTCGTATGCCCACGAGCTCTCCACCAGGTGACGCCGCACCTCCACCAGCCGCCGCCGTCCCTCCCGACGAGGAGGAGGACAACGACGATGACTTCGACTGGAGCGACCATGGGGAAGAGGGCGGTGGGCCGCAGATGAGGAGGCCATTGAAGCCTCCTTGCAGTCCATCCGTGACGACCGTTTTCAGCGAGCCAAGACTGCCTGCCAGCTCAAGGCAAAGGAGGCTTCCCAGCTGGCTTGGGCGTTGAAAGAATCATCCTCATGGCTAGTGCCTCCGCCGCAAACGTGCGCGCGAGAACCAGGCGGCCAGGAACGGGGCTGCCTCCTCCCGCCGTTCCCCCTAATGCTACGACCTCCGAGCAACAAGTCCATTTATGTAGTAATGTAACTATTAGTGATGTGTAATAATGTATTAAACCTTTTATGTCACTGTATGGGATGTTGTTAAGGATGTTTTTAAAATAGAGATGATTATTACAAATAAGCCCCTTTAGTCCCGGTTGGTAAAATTGCGCGGGAAGAAATAAGCCCCTTTAGTCCCGGTTGGTGGCTCATAAAGTGGTTGTGCTAGTGCTGATCCAACGGCTCACAAGCGCTCAAAAGAAACACACCCCTGATCCAACGGCTCACAAGCGCTCGAAAGAAACACACGATCCGTGTGCTTCTTCCTTATTGGTGGGAATCCCTTTAGTCCCGGTTGGTAAAATTGCGCGGGAACAAATAAGTCCCTTTAGTCCTGTTGGTGGCTCGAACGGGGACTAAATGTATGTTTCTTCCCTCCTTATTTCTTCCCGTGCTTTCCACCGCTTCCCGCCTCCGTCTTCCCGCCAATTCTCACTATATATATGTAGTCATGTCCTCCATTGGCATAGCACATCTAAACTCATATCTGCAACCTCATCACTCTCCCATGTCTTCCACCGTACCCACTCTAACCTACTCGGAGGCGGAGGCGCTTTGCGCCTCGAACTACCCCTGCCCGGCCGGCTACGACGTCCCCGCCGGCTGGAGGCTGAGCACCGGAGGCGTGCCGGTCCGTCCTATCCCTCAAGGTTTGGCGCGTCGGGCGGCCATCACGAACCACTACTACCTCGAGCTCACTCCGGAGCAGCGGATGGATCCCCGCTGGCATCCCGACTATCGCCCGACTTGGGACGCCTTCTTCATCAATCGGCGTGAGAGGGCGCTCGCCAGGTACGAGGAGGATGGCCCGCCTCCTTCGAACTTCAACGTGGCCGGCCGTCGGCTGTGGTGGAGCGGCCGGACTCTACAGAGCGTCATGAACTACATCACGGCCGGCGATAACCCCCGCCTGCGCTACCCTCACTTCCAGTCCAGGCGCCCGACGACAGCGACGACGTCGACGGCGACTACGACGACTACGAGGACGAGTATTAGAGGCCTAGGCAGGAGTATGACTAACCTATGGTTTGTCTATGTACCCAAGATTGTTGTTATTAACTACTTCTGGTCTAGCTAAGACGACGATCGTGTAAAATGTATTTTTTATCTCTTGTAGTTCATTGTAAGGGGTCGAATTATCCAAAACTATCGACGGTTCTGTGATATAACCACTACTTGTTTCGATTAATGATGATGATGGGTGACTACTTTTCGCATTGATATTAAACAAACCATGCAAATTACATTGACAACATAAATTACACAGACAACAAAATATCGGTAGTAGCGAAAACACAACATAAATTACACAGACAACAAAATACCGGTAGTAGCGAAAACACAACATAAATTGAAGATACATGGTACTCTACAAATTAGAAAAAGAAAAGTCATCTTCCATCGACGCAGCCTCCCGCATCACTCTTGCCTTTCGACGACGCCGCACCCTTGTCCTTCGACGACGCCGCACCCTTGCCCTTCGACGCCGCCGCCGCTGCTGCAGCTTTCTTGCTCGCTTCAGTCGGCATGAAGATATCATCTTCATCCTCGCTCTCCTCGACCCATAAAATCGGTTTACGAAAAGCATCCAACATATCTGCTCCACTCCTATATGCTAGTTTCTTCTTCTGCCACCTAGCATACAGCCTCACAAGTTCTGCAACATTGTTTGTCGTACCAAGATACAGCTATGTGTCAAATATGGGCACATTTTGACAAACTATGACACGGGAATGACCATAACGAGGTCATTTGACCCGAAACTTATACATGTTTATAGATGATTGACCTTTTTGTGAAGGAGTTTTTTGTAAACTATGTCAAAACTCAAGTTTATCATTTATCCTAGCAACTACTACACATGAAAGTACTCCATGCCAAAGGATTTCATTTTTTGAGTATTTTTTCACTTTCTTTGACTTTTTTTAAAAAACGGTCAAAATGGCCGCCGTTACTATTCATTATAAGGGTTCGAATTATCCAAAACTATCGATGGTTCTATGATATAACCACTATTTGTGCACGTTAAAAACATTTTTGAAAAAATTTCAGAGCAAGCTATCACACACTTGTAGTTCAAATTTGAATTATTTTCGGAAAATAGGCATAAAGTCGTTTAAGTAGGCGAAATTAGCTAGAAACCGAGAAAATTACCAATATTTGTGGATTATCCATAAAATATGGTATACTTTGTGTGATAATTGGATAGGTGCCATTTTGCACCATATTTGTTGTACTTGCTTCACAAAAATGTCATTTTTTACAACCGAAAAACAAAAAACGATATTTAGATAAGTAATTTGAAAAAACTCAGTTCTGCAACAATGTTTGTCGTACCAAGATACAGCTATGTGTCAAATATGTGCACATTTTGACAAACTATGACACGGCGATAACCATAACGAGGTCATTTGACCCGAAACTTATACATGTTTATAGATGATTGACCTTTTTGTGAAGCAGTTTTTTGTAAACTATGTCAAAACTCAAGTTTATCATTTATCCTAGCAACTACTACACATGAAAGTACTCCATGCCAAAGGATTTCATTTTTTGAGTATTTTTTCACTTTCTTTCACTTTTTTTAAAAACGGTCAAAATGGCCGCCGTTACTATTCATTGTAAGGGGTCGAATTATCCAAAACTATCGATGGTTCTGTGATATAACCACTACTTGTGCACGTTAAAAACATTTTTTTAAAAATTTCAGAGCAAGCTATCACACACTTGTAGTTCAAATTTGAATTATTTTCGGAAAATAGGCATAAAGTCGTTTAAGTAGGCGAAATTAGCTAGAAACCGAGAAAATTACCAATATTTGTGGATTATCCATAAAATATGGTCTACTTTGTGTGATAATTGGATGGGTTCATTTTGCACCATATTTGTTGTACTTGCTTCACAAAAAATGTCATTTTTACAATCGAAAAACAAAAAACGATATTTAGATAAGTAATTTGAAAAAACTCAGTTCTGCAACATTGTTTGTCGTACCAAGATACAGCTATGTGTCAAATATGGGCACATTTTGACAAACTATGACACGGGGATGACCATAACGAGGTCATTTGACCCGAAACTTATACATGTTTATAGATGATTGACCTTTTTGTAAAGGAGTTTTTTGTAAACTATGTCAAAACTCAAGTTTATCATTTATCCTAGCAACTACTACATGAAAGTACTCCATGCCAAAGGATTTCATTTTTTGAGAATTTTTTCACTTTCTTTGACTTTTTTTAAAAAACGGTCAAAATGGCCGCCGTTACTATTCATTGTAAGGGGTCGAATTATCCAAAACTATCGATGGTTCTGTGATATAACCACTACTTGTGCACGTTAAAAATATTTTTGAAAAAAATTCAGAGCAAGCTATAACACACTTGTAGTTCAAATTTGAATTATTTTCGGAAAATAGGCATAAAGTCGTTTAAGTAGGCGAAATTAGCTAGAAACGAAAAAATTACCAATATTTGTGGATTATCCATAAAATATGGTCTACTTTGTGTGATAATTGGATGGGTGCCATTTTGCACCATATTTGTTGTACTTGCTTCACAAAAAAAGTCATTTTCGAAAATCGAAAAACAAAAAACGTTATTTAGAATAGTTAGAATAATTATTTATAAAACAGAAAATGGTTTTGATTTAGTTATTCAAATTCAAACACTTTTCATGTTGAAAGTTTTGTCAGATTCAAAAATATGCAAAAACTGCTTAATTCAAATGTTTAAATGTATAAAAAAGGTCCTGGTTCTGTTAAAAAAAAAATTTCAGTTGCGCGCGCAATTTTTGCGCCTTTTGTCCCGGCTTGAACCACGGGCCACGATTAAAGGTCTGGGTAGCGCGCGGGAACGCGAAAAGCCCTCCTACCCCTTTAGTCGCGGCCCGTGGCTCAAACCGGGACTAAAGACCCCCCTTTAGTCGCGGTTTGAGACACGGGCCGCGACTAAAGGTCCCTCCACTACTTAATGACACGGTTGGATTCCATAGCCATTTTTCATCGGAGACGAAGCGCACAGGAGCAGAGCGACGCCGTCAGGCTGCCAAAATCCAGCGCGCTCCGCCGCCGTCGATCTGCCGCTCCGCCGCGGAGGAGCCGCCGCCCAGAGGTGCTGCCCCACCCCTGCCGCACGCCGTCTGCGACACCGCCGTCGCCGCGTCGCCCGCCCCTGATCCCCTGCCTCGCGCTGCCGTGCCGCCGCCGCCAGAGGTTGGAGCTCTGCCCGTCCTCGCTCGCTCTCCCCCATGGTGGCGCGTGGTGGCGGGTGGTGGCGGCCACGGGCGCCACGGTGGTGGCGCGTGGTGGAGGCCACGGCCACGGCGTGGTGGTCGCCGCGCCACGGCCATGGCCCGTGGAGGAGATAGTTTTTTTTAATTAGGCATTGTTAGTGTTATTAGGGAATTTATTAAATGTTATTAGGAAATTTTGGAAAGATTATAGTGATTTTTTTTAATAGTGACATTGTTAGTGTTATTAGGAAATTTAGTAAATGTTATTCGGAAATTCTTAGTGTTAGTAAAATGTTAGTTTTGTGTATGTTTGTTTTGTTGGAAAGATGTTAGTTTTGCAACATTCTTGTGTAATGCTAGTGTTAGCAAATTTCAAAATTTAGCAAAAGTTAGAAAATTAGATGTTAATTTTAGATGTTAGAAAAAATTAGATGCAAATTAGATGTTAGAAAAAATTAGATGCAAATTAGATGTTAGAAAAATTAGATGTTAATTTTACTTCTAAAATTAGTTGTTAGAGATGCAAATTAGATGTTAGAAAAAATTAAATGTTAATTTTAGATGTTAGAAAAAATTAGATGTTAATTTTAGATGTTAGAAAAAATTAGATGCAAATTAGATGTTAGAAAAAATTAGATGCAAATTAGAAGTTAGAAAAAATTAGATATTAGAAAAAATTAGATGTGAATTTTAGTTCTAAAATTAGTTGTTAGAGATGCAAATTAAATGTTAGAAAAAATTAGATGTTGATTTTAGTTCTAAAATTAGTTGTTAGAGATGCAAATTAGATGAAAAAATTAGATGCAAATTAGATGTTAGAAATAATTAGATGCAAATTAGATGTTAGAGAAAATTAGTTGCAAATTAGATGTTACAAAAAATTAGATGTTAGAAAAAATTAGATGTTGATTTTAGTTGTTACAGAAAAATTGTATGCAAAAAAGATGATCTATTGCATATTTTGTAGTACTGTTTTGCAAAAAAGATGATCTATTTGCATATTGAAATATGAAGTAATTGATTTGTAGTAATTGATTTGTAGTAATTTTTAGTAATTGATTTGTAGTGGATATATTGTGACTTGTATTGATTGCTTTAGTAATTATTTATAACAATTGATACTCATTTTATTTGATGCATTTTGAAATAATATTGTGTGCATTTTGTAGAAATTATGGATCCACCTAGTCCAATCCGCAGAGACCTAAGACAGGAAGAAATTCTCGAGGATATGATCCACGACGCCCCAGATGCTGATCCAGCCGAATCTCCGTCGTCGTATCTGAACCCCTCCGGGGATGGAATGGAGGTCGACCGACGTGAGGATGAAGCCGACGGCTCCGATGATGGAGAAGGCGATAGCTCCGATGATGGAGAAACCGGTGGATCCATAATGAAGTCCGGCGAGGTATATATATGAAGTTCGGCGATCAGTAGATGCACTACTTGAATTGTATGTATATAATTGACGGATGTTTCTTCTCTTAGGCCTCCACATCTACCAAATCTTCCAAACGAGGCCCGACCAAAAAGTTGGCCCCATCTACGCATTATACATTTGAGGTCATATCCCCTACGGGCGAACCGAAGGAACCCAAGAAGGCTGCCGATGTATTTAAAAAACAATGCGGAGTTCTGGTTAGGGATCACATCCCGATCAGCGTTCGAGACTGGAATAAGCGCAAAGGGGCGAACGATAGTGAGTATGTCGCCGAAAGGTACAAAGAGAGTCTTTGGAATGACCTCATGGCACATTTCACCCTGCCAGAATTGGAGGATCCGGCCGACACTGCAAAATTGAGGGCGAAAGTCAAGCGGTGGACTCTCTCGAAGATGGCCGAACTATTCCGGGTGTGGAAGAAAAGATTATGGCAAGACTATCGGAAGTGAAAGACTGCTCCAGCATTCGAAGGCTATCTAGCGAAGCAGGCGTATCACTGGAACGCATTTAAGGAGTACAAGGAGTCAGAAGATGCCAAGGAGCTGTCAAAAAAGAACAAGAAAAATGCTGACAAGAAGATATATCACCATAAATTGGGGCCAGGGGGCTACAAGACTGCCATGCCAAAGTGGGATAAAAAAGAGCAAGAGCTGCTTGCTAAAGGGATCCAACCAGAACCATTGCGCGAAGAATGGGAATTGAGGGCAAGAAATTGGTTCCTTGCGCATGGGAGTTCATACGACGAAACAACTGGGGACCTTATTTGCAGTGACGGGATTAGGATACCCAGGGACAATTGGCTTAAAGTGGTGAAAGAAATTAAAGAGGGGAAGTTAAAGTTCCGTCCCGATAGAGAGAAAGACATGCTGACACTGGTCCTCGGGAATGATGAAAAAGGAGGACGAACACGAGGCTTTGGCCCTAGTTGTCCGTGGTGGATGGGGTTTTGATGACCCACAAGTATAGGGGGTGTATCGTAGTACTTTCGATAAATAAGAGTGTCGAACCCAACGAGGAGCAGAAGGTGCTGACAAGGAGTTTCGGTAAAGGTTTCACTGTAAATACTAGCAGACAAGTTTTTAGGGGTTTTTGATATTGCAGGTAAATAAAATGCGAGTAAGTAAAAGACAATAATAATAATTGCAGCGAGTGGCCCAATCCTTTTTCGAGCAAAGGATAAGCCGGTTGGTTTACTTATGATGACCAAATGTTCTTGAGGACACACGGGATTCTAGTCAAGTGCTTTCGCTTCACATAGTTGATTAATCTTCATTGTTTTGATAAGTGTTGTGTAACACCCGAAAATTTAGACCGAATTTTAAATTTATTTTTGTACGCCGGAAAAACTTTTTCGGGTTTCTAAATGTTTTCTTCAAACCTGTTGGTCTTTGATGTGACTTTGGTTTCGCGCTCTTAGAAAATTCCCCCACAATCCCCGATCTTTGTCGACCTCCACCATAAATTCCATGACATTGTTTTATCTGTTAAACCATTGGTTCCCTCATACACAGAGATCACTTCCACGGAAAATTATTTCATAGCCCCATGCAATATTCCTAAGTTAAACCCTATTCCCTATTATGTCGGTTTCAATCCGGAAATTATCCAGACACCTCCCACTCATCCAAAAATTCCAAGATTTTGGGGAAGGTGCATGATTCCACCTCCTGAACATTTCACTCCACTGTCCCAACCTCATTTGAGCAATATATGAGGTACTTCCTTTGTAGTGCTCTTTCCTTGCCTAATAGCAAATTCCAAAGGAACCCCTCTTTGTATGTCTCCAAAAATTCTACAAAAATTCAGAGATGATCCCTAGGCAGTATGTAGCCCATTTAGGCAAAAATATTGGGTACCTTGTTAAGAAAATATTTGACCTTTCCTCTGTCCAACTTTCTGCCCTAAAATTCAAATGTTTTCAAAACCAAGCCAAATGATTTTTGTAGTAGGAGGAGAACACCTAGATGCAAGCACTAGGAGAGCCCACACCTCTGGGAGGAGTCTTGATCAAAACAAAAATCATTTGCTACTCCAAACAACCTTTTTCCATTTGGACCAGTGCTGTTTTTCAAAAATTCTAGTCGCACGAAGTTTCGATATTGCAAAAACTTGAGTCACCAAAGTCGTAGAGTTTTGAATTTGGCGTGCAGTGGTGAAAACCCCATCGCGTTTGAAGCTCCGAGTCACCGGGAACGCGACGATGCCGCCGTGTCGCACCCTAGACGCCCGCTTTCGCATGACCTAAACGTAGCTTAGCCTAAACCTTTGCCTAACCTCCTGGCTACAGTACAGCCGCGTGTGGCACTGCTTGTCCAGCTCGTCTACCCTATCCAGCCCCCCCCCCCCCCCCCCGTTCCTATCCCCTCCACCGACAAAACAGTGCCATGGAGGATATATGTGTGAGCTTCCCCGTGTCTTCTTCCCTCCCCTGCCTTTAGAGGAGCAACCGAGCCTCTCCTCTCTCGCTGCACCACACTCCCCTCTGCCTCCTAGCTACCCCCTCTATCTCGCGGTGCTGCCAGAAGAGCAAGCAGAGCTGTAGGTGCTCGAGCTCGTGCACGGCCATCTCGGCCGAAGCTCCACGAGCTCGTCATCGACACGGCCGTGGCCCCTGCCGCTCCGGAGCCCCACACCGAGCACGGAGTGGCCCTGGGACCTAGCTCCGCTCGAACTCGAGCACTACCGCGTAGCAGGACGTCGGCCGGCGTCCGTCTCCCGAAGAACCCGCCATGGCCGTACGGCCCCGCTCGCGAGCAAGCCGCCCCGTAGCCTCCCCCTTCCGCCCAAGCACTCCCCTGGGCCAACTCTTCCCCGCCGTCGGCCGGTGTCGCAGCAGCCCCAGCGGCCGGCTCCGGCGACCTTCCGACATGGCCGAGCTGGGCCAGCTCGGGGCCTCACCGCCCGAGGCCGTCCCTGCCCACGCCCGCGCGATCCTCCGTTGCGGTGGAGTACGGCGACCTCGCCGCTGTCTGCGGCCGGCCCGCCGAGCCGTCTCCCACCGCCGGCAACTCTCTCCCGAGCTCTCCCGAGCCGCCGTGCCGGACGAAGAAGACGAGAAGGGCCTGCGGAGTCAACGCCCCCATCGATCCGTTCGTCGCCTCCGTTCCTTCCGTTCCGTCCGAAGCGTTTTCCTGGCCCAGGCAGCCCAGCCCAAGCGGCCCAGCCCAGCTGCGCGGCAGCCAGCAGCCGTGGCCTGCCAGCGGCCCGTCCAGGCGCTGGCGCTGGCACGCGCGCGTGCGGCGCACAACAGCCTCTGCGCGAGGCCGTGGCCCATTTGCGGCCCAGCCGCGCGCCCGTGCAGTTTTTTTTCCAGCACGTCTGTTTTCTTTTTCATGGTAAGACAGACTTCAAACGACGATATATCTTGAACCGTAGCTCCGATCGGAGTGATTCAAATTTGTAAATTCATAGTTTGGAAAGCTTTATCCAGTAGTGTAGGTTTTACCTTTTTGTAAAATACTTGTATGCTCAGTACCCTTGTATGCCTGCATAGGTATATTCCGCGGTACCGGCAAACCGACACCCTGACCCGTGACGTGTCCGTGACCCTCCAAACCAAACGATGTCGATCTTCGGAGGCAAGCTAACCCCTTGCTACGAGCCATCCTGCAATGCTTGTTTGTTTGATTGCTTAATACCATGCGGGTGTTATGTCTGTCTTTTGTTATATTGTTATGTCTGTCTGCTATTATCATTGCATGTCTGTATGTTGTCCATATTTCATATGAGCCTTGTATTGTTTATCATGTTGCATTTTAAGTTATTGCATTACCATATAACTGCTTACCTGTGCATCACTCACATTCCCGAGACAATGGCCGGTGGTACCGCCTCAGTCAAAGGAATGGGGGAAATTATTACAACTGTGCGTCTCGCGCTTGCGGGGCTTTGTTTGCTTCTTTCTTCTTCGCCGAGGTGAGGAGCAGACGAATGTCGTCTTATGATCCTCGGAGTTGGGGGCATTTGCCAAAAAGAGTTATTTGCCTTGTCCCTCCGTCAAATATGGTTGGCATAGACCACCCGGACTGCGACGCTTGGGAGCTGACTTTCCATTTGGTTCTTATTGCCGAGTTTGCTAACACCACGTCGGGGTAACCCTCGAGTGGAATGGATGCTCTCTCATTTTTATGAGTGCTTTTCGGTTCATTCTTTTACAGTGACACCGGCCGGGTCTCCCGCCACCGTCATCCGTTTGGAACATTATGCTATTATTCTGTGAACACTAACCCCCGAGTGACACCGGCCGGGTCTCCTGCCACAGTCACCCAGGCATTGTTATTATTGCTACCTTAATATCTATACCTGCAAGTGTTATGGTTATTCAAGTGATGTTGTTGTTATGTGCTTACTGTATGTTGCTAATGCCTTGTTCTTTGATGGTATATGATATTGATATCGTGATTATTATGCTGGACTAATCCTCTGTTTTGTGACTTGTGGCGATGAAACTTGATTAAATAAAACAACCCTCCAAACATCGATAGGGTCAGTCCATAGTGCCACTAATCTGAACATCGAAAGCACTACCACTGTCGCTCACATGGGCGGGCCTTGACCTACGTAATCCTATTGAGCCTCCTTTGATGCCACCATTTTGGCAAGTCTAGTCGGTTACCATAGTTGGTCGGGGCTAGTCTTGCGAAGGTTCCGGAGCTAGGCATCGCTCATGGGTTGGGGACGTGCCGGATTCACTTCTGCATAAGGCATATAGTTATGTCGGTGGCTATATAGGAGTGTCTTGATGGCGTGAACGGTTTAGTGAGTGTATCAGACCGTCTTAAGGACGTGATCCTAAAGTACCGGTTGTTAATGATCCACTTGGATGAGTGAAGTATTGCAACCTCTCGAGAGTGTAAATCTGGATATCTAGCCTCGTTCCTGGGATATGGAACAACAGTTCAGTGTCGGTCACACTGTGTGTCCTCGTCGTGTCCGGAGGTTAAACTTAAGATTTGATTGAAATAATTAATGAACGACCTGATTACACTAAATGAACAAATAAGATGATGCAGGGAATATAGTCGTGAGCTGTTGATGGTTACCATGATTTAGGGATGGCGGTGTGATGCGTTGGGAAGCCTATAGTTAGGCCAGAGCCCACATCAACCGTGCGTGCCCAGAGTGAAATGATGAGGCCAGTGGGCCTAGCAGTGATCACAGGTGATGTGGTGTATTATTTGGTACCCACTTGGTACACCCGTCTTCTCGTCACAGGTAAGCTCGTTGTATGATTGCCGGTGCACGATCCAACCCCATCTGGCTTGGACTCTGTACTGGTGATACCCCCGTTGCTTGCTTATGACATGATTGGTTGTCAATGCCATGCTACTTTTATGTCATGTATCTAGTTTACACCTTGCCATGTTGTAGGATTTTATTTCCAGTGTATACCTTGTTGCATGATTGTTGGATTGTTTGTGGTGAGTGGCGATACTTGCTGAGTGCATAATAATGTACTCACGGGCCTTGTGATTGTGGCCAGATTTTGGCGACGACTCAACCTCCACCTTAGCAAGGACAAGGAGCAGAAGCGTGCTAGGATCAGTAGCCCAGCCAGATACCTGTGGAGTGGAGCCGCTCCAAGCCGTTGCCTCATTTATGTCTTCCGCTGCCAGTTAAAACTCTGAGTTGGGCCATGTTTGGCTTGATATCTTGTAAAGCCACGACGGCCTTGTAAACCCTTTTGTAGCACTTTGTGCCTGATTGTGTAATGATTTCCGCTATGTTGCATTGTCGTAACGTGCGGCCAGATATCTTGGGCTGGCGCACGGGGCGACCGCCCTTCTGACAAGCTGTGCCAGAAGGGGGTGCCACATGTTGTGTGGGTGAACCTATGCTAATGCACCGCCCTTACTTGGACTAATACATACTTGTGATTATACCCCTTGCAAGCATCCGCAGTTACAAGGAAGTAATTAAGATAAATCTAACCACAGCCTTAAACTCTAAGATCCTACGCTCCCTTGTGCACCGGTATACTAACGGGGGTTTAGGTTTCTGTCACTCCGGCAACCCCTCGATTAGCAACCAAATGCACAATGCATTCCTCTAGGCCCAAAAAGGTGAAGTGTCATGTAGTCGACGTTCACACGACACCACTAGAAGAATAGCACCACAACTTAAATATCAAACCATTAAATATTACTCAACATAATTCCACTACTAACAGCATGACTTCTCCCATGTCCTCAAGAACTAAATAAACTACTCACAAGACATCATATGGATCATAATCAGAGGTGATATAATGATGAATAACAATCTGAACATATACTTCAATTCACCGATTAAACTCAATAGCATCAACCACAAGGAGTAATTAACACCGGGAGAGTTTTCCCTATGAACTAGACAAAGTATAGCCCTAGATGTTACAGCGGAATGAGATGGTGTAGCGGTGATGGTGGTGACGGTGATGATGATGATGATGATGATGATCCCGATGAAGTCCAGCACGATGACGATGAGGATGGCGACGATCTCCCCCCTCCGGGAGGGAATTTCCCCGGCAGATTTCTCTCTGCCGGGGAGCTTTTTCTCTCTCTGTTGTTTCCGCCCCGTAGAGGCGGCGGAATATTTCTTCTCGAACTCCCCGTGTCTTAGGGTTTCTGGGGGATGAAGTACGCGAAGGGGGAGTGCCTGAGGTGGGCCAGGGGCACCACACCTGGCCAGGGCGCAGCCAAGGGGGGACCCGCGCCCAGGGGTGGTGTGGGCCCCTCCTGGCCCATCTCAGCCTCCCCTTTTGGCTACCTCCATCTTCTGGAAAAATAGGAACTTCTGTCTTCTTGGAAATATTTTAGAACTCCAGAAATATAGTGTCTTGACGGTACTTTTTCAGGCTGAAATCTGACTCCGGCAGTTAATCATCCAATAATCATCAAACATGCAAAATAAGACAAAATAACATAAGTAACATATCTTAATATGAAATATATCAATGAATAACAGTAAATTATGCTATAAATAGTGATGCAAAATGGACGTATCAACCCCCCCAAGCTTAGACCTCGCTTGTCCCCAAGCGAAAGCTGAGCTCAGTAAACTAGAACAAAACTTTATGGAGTGAAGCGTCGATAATAAAGAATACGGACAAGAAGCATCAGTATTTACTTAACAACACAATTCATCTTAAACAGCAACTACTCTTCATATAACATAACTTGAACATGAGTAGTGAACAAACCACAATAAAAATGCACGAAGGAAATTATAGATTAGTAATGGCACACTTCATTCTTGGTCATAGAACAATAAGCAATCAATACTTATCTTTCAAAAGGAGTCTTTATATTAGAGCTTATATTGCAGAACTTCCACACTCAATTATCACACCCTCTTTACAGTCATTGATAACTTGCAAAGCTATATTCTTAGAGGTAAAAGTCTTTGTGCCAAGACAAGGAAGGATAAAAGACATGATTAACAATATTAATGATATATATGGTTGAATCACAACAACTCAAATGCTTGCTCAAGGAAGAAGGAAATAGGTGTACTAACTCAACATGAAAAGTAAAAGAAAGGCCCTTCGCAGAGGGAAGCAGGGATTAAGTCATGTGCTAGAGCTTTTTAGTTTTTGCAATCATATAGAGAATAAAAATTAAGCTTTGAGAGGTGTTTGTTAATTGTCAACGAATGGTAGCGGGTGAGAACAGTATTTTACCTGTCAAATGGACTTTTAAGAGCGGCTCCCATAGGACGTTATTTCTACCGGCAAGGCAGATCATCCCTTTTTCTCTTTGGTTTACACACATGCAGATATTTCACTGTGTTGTCATTGCTTACTGATGAATCAGGGCAAAAGTGTGAAGAAATTAATGGTTAAAGTTGTAATTAATTGGGACTGGGCACCCAGTTGCCAGCTCTTTTTGCAAAATTAGAGGATAAGCGGATGTATATGCCGCTAGTCCAGGTGTAAAAGTCCATTTGACAACCAGAATAAAGAATAACCACACTAATTCCTCATGAGCTGGTAAACATTGACACACAAAGGGAATAATAACATTTTGAATAATTTAAAGGTAGCACATGAAAAATTTACTTGGAGTGGCAAGAAAATACCACATATAGGTAGTTATAGTGGACACAAATGGCATGGGTTTGGCTTAAGGATTTGGATGCACGAGAAGCATTCCCTCTCAGTACAGTGGTTGAGGCTAGCAAGGTCATGTAGCAAGCATAAGAGTTGGAGGATACACACAAATATACATGTAATAGAACCAATCATGCTATCTTCCCTGTAAGCACAAATGTTTTAACTCGAAGAATACTAATCTTATTGGCTAACAAGAAAGAAAGATAAAGGGATAATATTTTTGCATGTAATTCCCTCCTTCTACTTAAGTTTCATGGTATTGTTGCTAATGACCAATACTAAGTTTGCCATGACTAATATAATCTACTTGATGTACTCAAAAGTGGCGCCAATACCAATGGCAAGATACGCACATAAAAGGGATTGCAAGCTAAAATAAAGTGTACCGAAAGTAAAGGTGGAACTTCTCATTAATATTCTGAACAAAGACACACTCAATCCAACGGATACATGGATAACTAAAAGGGTGACACTCCACATTGCAAACCATCTTATAAGATAACTTCCCTACTCATGATATGACCAAGAAATTATAAAAACGAAAGGATAAAGATGATACTGGGCACTCCCCCAAACTTGGAACAAGCCAAGGGAGTGCCATTACCCCTTGATGAATTAGGCTTGATCTCTCGGTGGTGACTCTTCGTCGTCAAATTTCCATGGCAGAGGTTCCCCATCAACGAAGGATTTGGTTTCCATGAACCTGAAACTAGCAGCTAAGCCTATACGTTTGAACCTAGCTTCATACTCACAGTTTTGGTTTTGAAGATCGTAAATTTGCCCTTGTAAGTTGGATGTGGTTTCACTAAGTGCGAAGATATTATCCCACAGCTTGTCAGTCTCCTTCTTGTGTTCAGGAATAAGCTCATCAATGATCTTGTGGTTGATCTCCACTCCGCGGTCTATCATCTTCTGGTACCGGAAAACTTCATGCTCTGCTTCTTCTAGCCTGGCCTTCATGTCCCCTTCCGTCTTGGGTCCTTTGACATCTTCTCGAACAAGGACTCCATCCACAAGCCGCATCTCTTGAGGGTGTTGCTTCAGCTCATTGATGTACGGGTCGACGACGTTCTTGAAAAAGGTATCCTTTGGGGCCTCGGATGAAGACATTGCTCTAATCTTGGAGCTA